>VZSZ01000419.1:17525-135632 GCA_013398815.1 Ibidorhyncha struthersii | reverse complement strand
GAATCGGTGCGCGGTGGGAAGAGCCCGAAGTTAATTGCTCCCGCAGCGTAATGACTTCCTCTCCGCCGCGGCTGCGGTGGGCAGAGCGAAGTTACTTAGTGGAGTTCGCTCCCGCAGGCGGGAGGTTGGGAAAGAGCCTCTCCTCTGTTTTTTCGGGATGTTCCAAGAAAATGAGGATTGGAGGGGGTTTCGCCAGCCGCGCTGCGGGGGCTCGAAACGGCGTCTCGTTTATAAATAACGCAGTGGGGAAACCTGGCTGGGTTAAATATTAGGAAAAAGGCACGTGCAGGGAGGGCGATGGGGAGCACGCAGCATCCCTTAAAGGGTTTGTGTCGGTGACCAAACGGCTAAACCTGCACGGAAAACTCCGGTTTTTTCAGCAGTTTGCGGAACTCACTGTGTGTTCATGGCACCCTGAAAACTGATCGCGGTGCTTTTGGAAATCACTGCTTTCAGCAGATTTCGGTGCTTGCTTAATCCTGCTTTATAAGAGGTGTGCTGAGGGAAATGAAGGGGTGTGCTGGTGCTACCTTTCAGCAGGCTCAGGGCACCGTACAGGCTTACATCAGAGGCAGGGGAAATCCATCCCACAGCTGGGAGCACGTTTTTGCCTTTTCATCACCTGTTTTCTGTCTTTCAGGTTCAGTCCTGAGTTTGTCCACCTGGTTAATAAAATTCATAGGAGTTCAGAACATAAACTTTGCAAAAGTTTTTGATTCCTTTTTACAGAAAAAAAAATATATAGATGCTGTAGATAAAAAAATATCTAGCAAAATGGGGCCCCAGATATCTGGCACTAGGCTCTCTGCACCCTACAGTATAAATAACAGGCTTAGTCCACACACTGTTTTCACCTTAGGCATGTCTCTACCCCATTCTCTTCCACAGCGGCGGGCATTGTCTCACCCTACGAACCTTCTCTGCCCTTCTGGTGATCATGCATTTACTTGGAGTTTTCACTTAACTCATACCTCATTTCTGCTCTTGTTTGGGTATAGGGGTTTGGTTTTGGTGAGGCAGTTGTTTTTGAAGGGGTGTTTCAATGTTTGTACATAAGTAAGTTAAGGTATCAGGATCCTCAGTGCACACAAAACCTCTTAACTTTCAGGCTAAGGGGAAATCCCAAAACAAAATGGGCTAGTTGTTCTGTGTTATGCTGGAAAGCTGCAAATAGGCAGAAAAGTAGATGGTGAAAACATCATTCTGTGCTAGGTCTACTCCTTAATACACAGTAATACAAAATTAGTAAAGTTGGTCATACTTCTATTTGCAGATCAAGCACTTAATCAAAAGTTGACCTAACAAAAGTTTTGACTATGCATTCCTGAAAAAGACATTCTTACCTGTGGATTTTTTAAGTTAGAAAACTACTCAATTGTATTTTTAGAAAACACAGTTTAGGAAAAGGATCCTTCATGTGAATTCTTGTCTTTCTGTCATTTTTTTCCTTTTATACGTTGAAGAGCTTTTCTTGAGACAATCATGTAACTGTGACAATACCACTATTTTGCCCCTCACTATTACACCCCACGAGCAGCACAGCTGGCCAAAAATGAGTTTAAAAAGTCAGATTAGAAAGTCGTTACTTATAGTAGGTTTTATATATGGAGAAATATAGCGATGTATTTTAGTTCTTAGGATACCCTTAGTTCTCCATTACCCCAGGTCTCCCCAGCTGCTGCCTGGGCCCCTCTCTCGGTGGCAGTCCTTAGCAGCTAGCGAGGCTTTGTAGATGTGCTCCCCCCACTTTGCATCTTATCTGCCCACCTTTCTTATGTGTAGGAGGTGTCCCTGCCAGGCTTTAGCTGCATCTACCATTGCTGTTGGATTTTTTTTTTTCTCTAATTTTCTATAAAAAACATTGTGAGGTTTGGGGTTTTTTTTTTCAGTGCCAAAAAGGCTTTGTGTTCCTTACAATCTGTTATACATTAACAGAAGTTATGTTGTGGTGAGTGAGGTTGGGCTTAAGTGCCCAATACAAAAATGCTGACTGTCAAATGTTTGCATCTCAATAAGGTTGTCTGTGCTGGAGAGCTTTCAGGGATAAAGTCCCAAATAGTTTAAGTATTAGGCTGCATGTTTTCCTCTGCCACAACGGAGAAGAGCTTAATAGCTTGCAAACATTTTTAGAACAGCACTTTTCTCTTTTCTTACCAAAAAAATCTTCAGGATATACTTAAGGCCTAGAAATACAACTCACTTTATTAGCTATGTTTTTAGCTGGCATAATGACAAGGGTCCCTAAGCCTTAAGATAGTGGGGTTTATATATTCATTATTATGGAATGAGACTCCCCTAGAGGTAAAATTACCACCAGGATTGGGTAGGATCATCTTGATCTCCTTTGCCAGGCAAAACCCAAACACTTTGTTTTTCCATTTAGAATAAACCTCATCATTTATTCTTAAAATCTCAAGGAAATGAAGTACCTTTTGGGGTTGGGTACTTTAAAGCTGGGTCCTTTGTAAAGGGTTGCAAGCTGTTTAAGATTTGTCTAATTTCTTCTAGCGATTTGGCCAAATTATCCAATCTTATTAAGGTTCTGTGAGTTTATCTGAGCCATAATCTTTTCTGAAGTGGCAGTTTTCAAGGGCTGGAAAATCAAATAGTGAACACAATAACATATTATTGATTGAGGAAATTAAGGACAATATCCAAATTCCTGCCCAATGTCTGTTTGCTCATTGCCATCGAGCTCCAAGCTGAGCAAACATTTGTTATACCCACTGGTGCTGGCGTTGTCTCCACCGAAACATTCCCTCCCTCTCACACTCTTCAGCATCTCTGGAAGCTCTCCCCAAAGCCTGTGTTGAGATTGCTGTATTTGCCTGCCTGTCCCTCAAACATACGTACTTGTCCTTCCGCTCCAGACTTCACCCCTCCTCTGCCTGTCTCACCTGAACTTCCCTGAAACTCTTTCGCTTAGCACACCTATCTACTGCTTCCCATATCTGATCCCCTTTGAAGTCCATTCAGTCAGCATTCTTCAGGTTTCTTCTCCCAGTACAAACTTTTTCAGTCACATACTTGTTCTACCTGCTTTAGCACTCATGCTTTATTAAACTATGTTTATTAAGCTCACTTCGGTGCTGTCCCATTAAATCTTCCCTCTCTGCAGCTTTAAACTTCACCTGCTGGATAATCCTCACACCCATCACTATCCCACAACTAACTCAGCTACCTACTTATTTCTGCACTATCCTTCCATAAATGCTCTTACTCTAAAATTGCTATGACTCAGTGAAATCTTACTGCCATCTTTTTGTAGAAATATCTGTTCCTCTTCTTATCTATAAAATTTCAAAAACCTCTCTTTAAACCTTTCACATTAAATCTCTTACCGTAACTTCCCTCTAACCTTCCTGTGAAATCCCCAGCTATGCTCCATGACATTTCTAATGACAAATCTCCCCCTAAAAGTAAAATAATCCTCAAACATAGCATGACTATCCCTCTTGACTCTTCCTTTTAACCTTTTCTTACTAATGCTTTCCAAGCCAATGCTCTGCTGTCCTGCAGCAGTACTTGCTCTCCGCTCTCCCACCACTCATGCTGCCTTAGACCATGTGCCTAGGAAGAGATAAAACCTAGTGAAATGCACTTTGCAAGCGTCTTCCTCCTTGCACTCTTTTATCATTCCCAGTTATATCACTAACAGAACATTTAATACCTGTCAGAGACAGCCAAAAGAATTTGAAAACTTAACTGGTGCTCCGTAGTCTTGACCATTGGCCTCTTTCCTGTGACTTCAGAAGATTCATTTGTAGCGGATGTCAGTGAAGGTGTGAAGCTGTGAAGGGTAACGTGGAGGCTCTGGTAGGCTCATTTCTGGACAGTGAAGTGGTTGCATCTTTTGTCTCTGACCACATTCCATTTTTTGTAAGTACATAGAGGGAGTTTCTGTTTACATCTGTACTGTTTGCTTTCAAATTTTCTCTTAATCTGTGGTTTATCTCTTCTTACCTACCAAATTCTGCTGTCGCTTGGTCATGATTGTTTTTTGTTTTTTTTTGTCTAAATGCAGATAAACTGCTATCCTTTGCAATTTAATACCACCTTCTGCCACTTCTGAGTTATGCACACTATCTAAATCTGAGAGGCTTAGCCTATCATCATGGATTTTTATTTCCTTTGCTTCCAGAAATTAATTAAATTACTCTTTTTTTCCCCTCTCTGGAGCTTAGTGTCACAGTAGTAACCTTCTGGCAAGGTTTTCTTCTGTAAGGTTCTAACAATTAATTATGTTGTAGTCACTGTAGTCAGTGGTTTAACTAGATTACTTTGTTATGACTTGTGCCTGAAACCTCATACAAATCTGGCAGTCCCACTTTTACTGAAATATCACTTTTATCCTATTTGCTGTGCTACTGAATTGGATGCTTAAAACTTTTTCTTTTTCAAGTCCTAGGGCCTGATTTGAACTCTTGCATGTAAATACAACAGAGCTTTATGAAATAGCTGGATCTATCAGGAGGTGTTAGCATTCAAAATCAGTGTTAGAGTCCATCTTCTTGTCTGGTTTCTGTATGTGTTTTACCATTCTTGAGCTCTGCTATCATTTGACCAAAAATAACTAAGTTTCTTTTGACTAGTTTGGTTTGACAGACAAACTAGTGTTGTTTCTTGCAGCAAAGTTCATTCATCCAGCGGATGGAGGAGTGCAGTGTGAAAAGGAAAAAAACCCCAAACTTACAGAAAGAAGTTTGCTTGTTTTTTGAAGTATTTCATCTTACAGTATGAGAAATTAGTGTGGAGATTGCCATCTGTCTCCAGCTGGCAGTTGGATAAGAATGACAGTGGGCATGGGAATGGATTCAGGAAGATCTGTGCAGATGACTTCAAAGGCCCGATGGGAATGTTTTATGCCACAGTTCACGATCTCACTCTGTAAGATGGTCTGTTACTGCTTCTCGTGTTCTGCACCGTATGAGGGTACAGACTGATGACTCGGCTTCTCTTACTACTCCTTGCTATTTGTGATGAAGTTCAGTCAGCATAGCTTGAAACGGTTTATTGAGCAACCATGCTACCTCATTTTTATCTGCCCAGATAGGTACTTTCTAGGGCCAGATTTGAACAGTCAGCCAGGTAAGTATGCCCTAGAGCAACCTCTTGAGGAGTAGGGATGAAAAATGGACAGGGAGTCAAAATGTTACACAGTGAGGTATTAGAAGGTAGAGAAAAACTGATGGTAACAAGCCTCACAGGGCTTGGGCGGGAAGGGAGGAAAGGGTGGATGCTATCAGGCAGGCTATAAGTATGCTTGAGGACCAGTTTGCAAAAGGCATAGAAGCAAATCCCCCTGATGGCAAATCAGTAGGGCCAGGACATGATCACGGTACAAAAGAAGCACTTGGAGGAGACGATTTTTCCATTATGGCTCCCACTGTTGTGTTCACTGTGAAGGAACCTAGGGAGCCTCTCGCAGTGGAGCTCTTCATTATGGAAGATCCATCAAAATCAAAGTATTGGAAAGAAACAGAACAAATTGAGAAGGTGAAAAATAACAAATTGCCAAACTGAGTGGCAGTGATAAAGTAGCAGATGGAATTCAGTGTAGATAAACATACAGTGACTTACGCTGGGGAAAATTTTCTAAGGTAACAGGCTACCTAGACATACTTGAGCAGTGCTGAGTCTGTCAGACTAAAACGGTCCTGCAGAATGCCCATGCTGCCTCGCAGTAAGAACACCAGGGAGCGTAACGCAGAGGAATTAGATTTGTCCATACGCTGGCTCATTAGTCCAGCCTTCACACTTGCCCTTTTGGGAACAAACTGCTTTCAGACAGAGGTGCTTCTGGTATCTTTGTAGTCCTCTACAAGACAGAGAGCTCATGTAGTCTTTCAGGGATAAGCTAGCCTTGGGTGTTTTCTCTGGCACGTCTTTGAGCCACATTGTCCTCTAGGCTGCCACCATGTTAGCTAGTAGGGGAGTGTCCTGGTTTCAGCTGGGACAGAGATAATTTTCTAGTAGCTGCTGTGTTTTGGTTTTAGTATGAGAATAATGTTGCTAACACATTGTTTTAGTTGTTGCTAAGTAATGTTTACATTAGTCAAGGACTTTTTCAGCTTCCCATAGAAGCTGAGAGGGAGCATAGGCAGGACAAGCTGGCCAAAGGAATATTCCATACCACAGACATCATGCGCAGTATATAAATGGGGATGGGCGGCAGGGCAGTCACTGCTCGGGACAGGCTGGGCAACCAGTCATCAGGTGGTGAGAGCAACTTGTGTTGCATCACTTTATTTTGTATATTCTTTTTTATTATTATTATTATTGTTGTTATCATTGTTATTATTATTTCTCTTCTGTTACTGTTCTATTAAACTGTCTTTATTTCTACCCACGAAGGTTTTCTCCCCCTCCTTTTCTCCCTCTTCTCCCTACCATACTGGGGCAGGGGAAGGGGGGAAGGGAGTGAGCGAGCAGCTGCGTGGTCCTAGTTGCTGGTTGGGGTTAAACCACGACAGGGAGTCGCCAGGTTATCAAGCTGATGTGCCATCTAAGATACTGCCTATCACCTTGGTAACGAAGCTGACTGTACCTATTCATAGGACAGAAATAATATCATATATATAATATATCATATAATATAATATCATATCAGGTTTAAGTTACCCTTAAGGTAAAGTTATCTGAATAACACTACCTTTGTTGCTTTTTATATTTATGACACATTTCCAGCGCCCACAGACTCCATTCTTCTTAAAGACAGCATCCTCTGGCCATACTCACCTCTATACAGCTACGTCTCATTACAATTTAAAAAATCGTTAAACAGATTTTAGTCCACACCAAAGACAATTCAGTTCCTGTCTTTCTGTATCTCCAAATGTAAGAACACAAATGAATAATTAGAAACCAAATCCAGCGGTTACTGGCTTACTGTCAGTCTGTGTCTTGTTGGTACTGGTTACAATTCATAACCCTTCAGGGCTTTTTTTTTTTAAATTAGGAGCCCTCTAGCTCTTAAGAATTAATTTGATTTGTTGAAGGACCAATACAAACTCAGTAAAAATGAATTAGGTCTCTCAATTCTCACCACATACCTCTCGGTTAAACTGTTACACTGCATCCTTTTGATCTAACCTCATGCAGGTGACGAGCTGCACACAGTAGAAAAGGGCAGCGGGCACAAAACTATGTCCCAAAAGAATCATAGTTAGGGCTGACGGATCTCCTCAGAGAGCTGACTAAGAAACTTGGCCTTCGCTGAAATGCAGTAGATGATGCATGCAGAATTTAGTGTGATGGCTTTTTACAATGCTTTGTTTGAGCTATCTGTTCATTTGGCGATTATTTTTCTCCTGCACCACAGTATTCCTAGGGCCTACTGTGTTTCATATGACGGACCATAACAAAGTTGCCTTGTAAAAGGAATCGGGCAGATATTTCAGGAATTTAGTACTGGTTATTAGTAGCAATCATCTGGAAGTGTCCAAACCAAACACAAACAGCAATCAATCAATGGCTGTGACATATCAGTGAGTGTAAGCAGAGGAGGGGGGAGCACTTGGAAGAGTTCAGAGCCAGCGTGTGTGAAACCAAAGAGACTGCAAAGGGAGAGAATAGCTTAAAGAACATAAAAAATAAAGCATACTTTCTAGTGTTAAAATTATGTTGATATTTTATATTTATGAAACTATTTCAGTGGTATGTGGCCATGCTATAAACCTCTAGGATGAAAGCTTGGGATTGAATTTTTCTGTGAACAATTGGAACAATATCTATGTGCCTACATCGTAATGATTTTTATAAACAAATGCGGACAATGCTTAAAAATGAATTTTGTATTTTGCTCACAATACACATTTTTCACTGTTTCAAGGTGAGAACTGCTAAAGTTTTTAAGATTACAAGCTTTACATATGTTTTGAAAAGAAGTTTTAACTTAAAAAGTTACTCAAACGACAACAAGCTGCATACTTTGTCCTGCCAACAAGCAAATCCACAGCCAATGCTCAGTTTATACTGTTTATTCCCAAATTAGGCATTAGGACCCAACAGGCATCCCCTTACGTGTTTGCTTTCTTGTTGGATGCTCAAAAAGGGATGAAAGGAAACTGATGAAGAAATAGTGAATGGCTGTTTGCCTGCAAACACCTTAATGGGTTGAAAACAAGGGAAGAAGTGTAAGACTTCTCACTGCCTTCACCTTGAAACCTTTTAGAGGTACAGAGGAGAAAAATATGAAAAATAGTGCTAATTCCTGAGGAGAGGAGTAGCTGGATTAAGTGGGAACAGGTGACTTCTAGAATCTTAGTTTATGGTAAAACCACCCCCTTGGATTAGAGAGAAACGAGAGTAGGTGGGAACTAAATAGCTGGATAGAGACATTCCCACTGAGTAAAGATTAGATTATCAGCAGGGGAAAAAAAAAAAAGATCCAGTTGTCAGGAAAAGATTGATGGGGTCTTTGAAACCATTAGGGATGTGTGCTTCTGAGGAGCTCGGGATAAGGCAGAGCGAGGAAAGGAGGAGTGGGAGGTGAGTAACAGAGGTGGAGGGAGAGCATGTAAAGTGTTGAGGCTGCTGAGTTGTGGAGAGAGGAACCGTGGACAGTAGAGAAGTCAATAGAAGATATAACTGTAGGGCAATTAACTTGGGAAGAAGTGACCAGGGGTTAGGTCTGAAGGGGGAGTGAAACAGGAGAGAAGCAGTAGATGAGTAGAAAAAGCAAGAAGCAAGCAGAAGGATGGGAGATGGTTTAAGGGGGCAGAAATAGGCAGCAAGTACCAGGAGAACTGAATGAGATGTGCTGGGAACTGAATGTCCAAGGAGGGTCTTGGTGATCTGGGTGGCCCACAGGAGCAACTGGGAAGACTTGCAGCTGAGATGAGCAGAAGATGGAGGAGAGCTGTTCTCTCCAGCAGCTGTGGCATGTCAGTAAGCTTGTAGTGACTTGTTAGTAAAATATGAAGGGAGTTCTTGCACTCAGCGTCTGCCTGTAGCAATTCCGAGTGCCACTCCCCAGACACGGGGAAATTCAGAGTGCTCAAGGTCCCAGGGGAAGTGGCTTCTGGGGGTCTTCTGGTTATTGTGGCTATCACCCTAAATAACAGGGAATGCAATTAGTCCTCAAAGCTCTATTTAGCACAGAAAATAATCATATATGGTGGCTTGGAAATGGGGCAGAACCCTACCCATGCAGAACTGAGGAGAAAAGGTTGAGGAGACGGGAGAAGGATGTGAGTGTGCATGGTGGGTTGCCTTGCACGTGCTTGCAAGGCAAGGAACAAGGAGGAGATACGGAAGGGGGCAAATGGAGCACTACAAGGTCCTCACAGTGCTCAAGGACCACAGAGCGCACTGGTTGCAAAGCGAAGCAACACGCATATAAAGTGATCGTGTTGAAAAGGGGTCGAGCAAGAAGGAGTTAACCAGTGTTTTGTCATTTCAGCCAAGTTCAGTGCTGCTATGAACTGCTGGCATGACAACTTCTGATACGGAGGATTATTTTTTTGCCTTTCCCCCTCTCTCGGCTGTAGCAGAGCTGTCCTGTGGCGCTTGGCGAGTGTCTGCTCCTTGTCTGTAAGTCTCTTCACACGGTATGGGAGTGCTCACTGTGCAGTGGGTCCCCACCTGCGCTCACCGAGGGGTCCGTTGTTCCCCCAGACCCGCTCGCCAGACCTCCTTGGGTTGCAGTTTCTGCATCCCGTGGGATGGATTTGAGCTCACCCGCCAAGCCCAGAGCTCTCTCTGCCATTCCCAGGGTGTTAAATCACGCAGCTCCTTTTGCAGGCTTTCAGCAGAAGATATTTAAAAAGAGTCCTTGCCGCCTTCAGACTAACTCAGCGCATCCCTTGCGTCTAAATTAATTTGTGATTGCTGTTCTCTGCCACGCTTCATCTCTCGTACTAGAACCGGCTTAACTTAGAGAATTTCCTCGAGTCGCTCANGGGGGGTTGGGGGGGAGAAGAAAAAAAAAGAAAAGGTGGGAAAACAGCCACCGAGCAGGTCTCAGCCGCCGTGCCTCCCTGCCCGGGCCGGGGCTATGCGAGGCGGTGGCCCCTCGCCCCGCGGAGGAGCCCGGGAGGAGCCCGGGAGAAGCGAAGCCGTCTGGTGCCACCTCCCGGCCCCGCCGCCCACCAGCGGCCCTTCCCCGGGGGTGGGTGGCTCCTCCGCGGGCTGCGCGCCGATGGCGGTGTCCGCGTTTCTAGGCAGAAACTGGTAAAGTAATGTTAGCACTTCGGTCTCTAAGTAGCATTGCTCCCGCCTCCCCCCACCCCCTTGTAATTTTAAAGAGTCGCTCCTTTTATATGCACGGGACTAAAGAAGCGCAATGAAAGCCCGTGGTGACAGCTCTTATTTTCATAGAGCGCTGGCCTTTTATGCCAGGGCAGCTGAGGATGAGTTACCGGGCGCTTCACTTAACATAATGCAGCACCTGGAGCCGTGGATTAAGTGGGAGGAAAGAACTTACTGTAATTTGCTGCTTTTCATACAGTTAAAAATAGAGAGGTGAGTTGGTAACAGTTGGAGCATTGTGCCCATGGTATCAAATGCGGATTTTTATTTTTAAACTCACTTTTTCATTAAATCTTCTTTCTGGGCGGTGACTGGACTGTGTAGCTAGATGCGTATTTTGCATAAATTTTGTGTAAATGTGTATTTTGTACCAGCTGCTATAACAAAGTCACGCTCTTTGGGGACTGGGGGTGCCGGTCCAGGTAACCACTCCCAGAGAGCAGCAGCTTTGTTTTAGCCGTAATGCAGCAGCTCCCTCATCTCAGGCCTGTCCTTTTTCGAGGTAGAGACTTTTCATTAAAACAGGGGTATATAATGCAGACACAACTGAGGGTAACAGGGCTATTTTTCTCTGGGGGGGAGACGCGGGGGTAAGGGGAGGCACAGCAGCCAGCCGCGCCGGGGGGTCCCGCCAGGGGTGGTGCAGGCAGAGGCGATGCACAAGACAGTGAGATCTGCAGCAGCTTCTCTCTGTGCTGGTTTGCTAGAAGAGGAATTCAGCCCCGTGAGTCTCCGCTCAAAGGACTCTGTAGTGGAACAGGTAGAGTGCAGAAAGATGGTACCAAGGAAATAAATAGGTGCTTCTCACCCATCTCCCTCCATGACTTTTTTTTTCCCCAGCAAGTAAAGCAAAGGGAAAAGACCACACTGGAAGATGAATTGTGCTGTCTTGGCTAGCTACTTCTGCTAAGCTTTCATAGGTTTGTAGAACAGACGTGTAGGACCCAAGTAAGAAGGGTGAAATAATTACAGTTGGAATGTGGGGGTTTTGTCCCTGCTGTAATTATCCCGGGGCCAGATCAGAAACATTAGACATCCAACAGGTGATGTTTTTAGAGGAAAAAAACCAAACAGTTCCTCCTTTCTCTAAAGGCTACATACTTTTCCTATCTAATCAGTAATACAAAATGGGGAGGTGCTGACACAAGCAAGAATAGCCGGTGACTTCATCAGTGTGGCAGCAGCCCTCTTTTTACAGCGTGAGCCATTCGCTGTGGGCTGGGGAGGTTTTGTATTGTTTTTTGTCTTCTAGGCAGGAACCTGCAGTCACCTTCAGGACCATTATAGTCTTACTTAATCTATGGTGAAGCAGAGCACAGTAACACTTGCTGTTACTCACTAACAAACCCCAACTGCTGCTCTTGCAATCAAAACAAATGTAAAGCGACTAACTCCCCTCACCAGCGTTTCTTACCCTTGTTATTAGTGGCTTTCACCTAAGAACTTGAGGAAGCTGAATCACCATAGCGAAATGTTAACATTGTGTACATAACCATGAACAGCGAGAACTTCTTCTGAAAAACTTGAGCAAATTGTTTCTTCTGTTCCCCAACAGACAGAGTGGCTATTCCTGCAGGGGAAAAACCTGTAATTTCAGCGAGATGACCAGCAGAGCTGCAACAAAACTATTCTAAGATTTAAAGCAGGTGGGAAAGCAACCCTCTACAATGCACTTACAGTTTTTTCACCACCCTCTTTTAAAACAGGCTGCACAAAAAAAATGGTAATGTTTGTATAGCTGTGGAGTTTTTTAAACTGTACGTTACGTAGTGAATTTGCCTCGCGTTTTGCTGCGACAGTCCTCTGGATTGTAGCTGGAAATTAAATTTCATCTATAAAACATCAACCTCTCAGTTGCACAATTAAGGTGTCAAAATTATCTACTGCCCCCACTGCATCATGTCAGGTTAGAGAAGCAGAAGCTACCACTAAAAGGGGAAAAGTGACTTTCAGTGTAACTCCAAACGTGGCTGCCTACGCCTTCCATACTGAACAGACTTGAGGCCACAGCTGCCAAGAGCTCTCGGCGCCCCTCGCCCCACGGAGAGCCTGGCGCTCTCTGGGGAGGCCCAGCTGGAGCTGCCGGGACCCGCGGCTGCACAGCGCTGCAGCGTGGCAGATTTGGCCACCTCCGTTTATGCTGCTGCCACAAGACCACGAGCAACCCCGCAGAGACAAACGGGCGGGCGTTCCTTCCCGGAGGCGCTGGTGTGCTACGCAGGTGGGTAAGACCCCAATATGCCCATAAAGGTAGCTGTGGAGAGTCAAGCCATTTCCAGGATCATTCAGATCAAGTAAGAGTCAGTGTAACGATTATTTTCGTAATCGCACCTTCGTTTAACGAGAAATAAATACCTTCTCTGAGCAGTAGTACAAGCCGGAAGCACGGGGTAATTCACACTATTGCTAACTTTGGACAATTTTTCTCTCTTCAAGAGTTCGGATGCGATGGGGCCCCGAACTCCGCATTCTGGCCAGTTTTGTTTTTATATGTCCCCTACTTTTCTCCATGGGAACTGTTCATTTTTGGACACAGTGTTGCTTTTTTTCCATGTCCGGCATCGTGGCTGGCATACTTCCTCCTCGCCACCTGCTTTTCTTTATGTAGATTTCCTGTCTACCGCCATACGGATGCTTTTGGCATTACGTGGTGCCCTCAGTCTTGCCTATAAACCTCACGGTTAAGTCAGCCAGCAGGGGTAGGAGCCATCTCGTATGGAGCCCATTTCTGTATGACAAAGGTGACGAAAATAATGAAAATTTCTCCCTTGGCACACACATCTAAAGCAGGTATCTCCCCCAAAGCTGGCTTTTTTCCTCTTCTGTAAGATGACATGTAAAGAGTTACTTTTTCTAAAAAAGAACACTTGTTCTGTGACAGCACATTTGCTCTTTAAAGACCACCAAATGGACAGTGGCCAGGAATACTGAACAGGTAAGATTAACACCCATTGGTTTAATGGTCATTGGAGCATGAGTAAAGGTTTACCATGGAAGGAATTTCCAAAGGAGAGAAACACCGAGACTCCCATTTTGTACGTGGTGCTGAGCAATGACATGCACCAACCTACAGAGTATGAATTCTAACTGTTCTTTTTGGAAGCTGGCAAGGAAATAACCAAAGTCTGAAAATGGTACGTAGAAGGAACTGGGGAGGTCCAGAGGGAATTCTTTATGATGAGGGAGGTGAGGTGGGGAAAAAAAATGAAGTTCCGGCTCCAGAGTCTTTTCTTCTAGGTAAGTGTTACCGTGTGGAGCCATTCAAGTCAGTGGACAGGCTGTGGACAGTCCTTCCACAGCCACGCTGCCCCCACCCTGCCTGCACCCTGCTGCCCACGCTGCCGTCCCACCTGCGGTCACTCCTCCTCCCTGTGCTCTGGCTTGCATCATGGCTGGGGCTGGTTCTGGGCATGCCCTCTGCCTCTTAGCTCTCTGAACACCAGCTACCTCCACGCCTCCATCTGTATTTGATGTTAATTCTGGGAAATAAAAGTCGCTGTTTTGAATTACCATTTAGGCCACCAGTTGCTTAAGGACGCTTACCAGAGCCAGCAGGCAGCAGTAATGTATTTCTCGTATGCAAACTGTCTCCTAAATAATAAAAGTGCCGTCCACTACCCATTTTGTCTCTGTGGTAGCTGGATTTTCTGGGGATGTGGTTTGATCTGCGACACGATCAGTATAATCTGATGGTGACACAAGTTTGGCAATAGCTTTGTGAGATTCAGTTAATACTACGTAAAAAATGGTTCTCAGATTCTGCACACAGACAGGTTTATGTAAAATATATAAACATTTGTCCAAGTTGTTACAGATTGCATAAATACGGCATTTTTACTGTTGCATTTACATATGTGCATGTACAATGATGTGCAAATAATCACAATTTGTTTACAATCTTCGAAAGGTACTTGAACTTTGCATCCAAGTAACGCAATGAATGAAAAATGCCCACCAAAGAATTTAAATAGCAAACTTATAACATGGTTTAAATTCATAACAAATTTCAATGCCTTCTCAGTAAAACTTTCACACATTTAAAATAGTTTGTATTCATTTTATTTGTATATGTCAAAATACAATTTTTTTTTCCAAAATAGTGGGTTTTGCAACTAGTTTCATGCAGATACAAGGTCTGCTCAGTACTACCAATAAAATCAATATAGCACAGTAGCCATTCATTTTTTAGATATAAAGAATAAATAACCTAAATATAAAACACTAAAATATTAGAAACACGTATTTAATCATTCACAGGCACCCAAACTTTACCAAATATAATTCAGAATATGCCTAACTGTCTTGTAACAGAACTCAATACGTTGCAGCCATTCAATTCTTTATGTTAGCGTAAGACAATGGAAGTCCCTATGGTTCAGACCCACCTCTCATACAGATCAATTACAATAAGATATCTCAAACTATCTGTGTACCTTTAAAATCAAGAATCCTGAGCTTGGTAGTAAGAGCATAACCTTACATCTTCAAAAAACCAATCAACAGAGAGAGGACATCATGTCTTCCTTACCAAAACATACCCCCCCCCCCGTAAAACTACCCCCCACCCCCAAGTAGGCAGTAGAACACAATGACCTTTTTAAATGAAGGGGTACAAATTCACATTTAATATAGTATACAATATAATCAATAATACAATAGCTACTACAAGCTTTACAATGTACAATTTGTTTTAATGGCTGATCTGTTCAGTGGTTTTAGGCAATAAACTATGTACCAATAGGATGTCGTATTTTGAATGGTTTAGTGAAAATATAAAAGCTGTTTCTAACAAAAGCGATTTTCACTTAAGTACTTTTTCGTTTTTAAAGGCCACTGAAATGTAGAAAATGGTCTGACATGATGGTGTTATCAAATTGGATGCCTTCTCACATGGCAACAACAGTGCATATAAACATTAATGTGAGTGTAATGGGTTATGTTTTTCAAATGATTTTAGTACATTACTTTGGCTAGCACAACAGTTTTGGACAGCACTCAGATAAATACAGGTATGTGAAATGTAGTGAAGCAGTTATATTTATGCAATTTTTTATTATGGTGAACACTATCAAATGAAAAAAAATGGGAGGAAAAGGTAATAAAGTATTTTATATAGTTTAGACCTTTTGTAAAGATAGGGCTCCATACAATGTACAATGTCTAAATTCTTTATACCATAAAAATTAATGAATTTTGTTAAACACACTATTCTGGAGTAGTCTAATTTGCATTAACAGACATTTGCAATAGGGAAATATATTCAAGCATGCCACGTGGTGGTCTGAAAAATCAAACCAGTACACATTTATATATACAGCATCACTCAGTACCTGCTCAAATGAATGTGACGATTACAGGATCTAACGTCTTTCACTACAAACTTCTTTTTTTTTATTTTTTAAAGTGACCAATAAAGGCAGGAAACAGGACTCTCAAAATATTTCTAGTTTCAACTGACTTTTAAAGCATTTTGTATAGGAAATAAATGCATATTGCACAAACAGTGAAAGCAAATGTTCCACCAAACATCTCTGTTCCAGGTGGTTGGACAATACAATTCTAGGTAGCTACACAAATATGTAATTTAAAAGGGTGTGTGGTCTCTGCAAATGGTAAAGCTGTGAAAACACTGTACAAGAAAATCTGGTACATGAATAATTAGAAGGGAAAAAAAAATCCAAACTTAAGATTTAAAGAAAAACTGAGTATAGAAAAAAAACTGGGAATTGTGGCACAACAAAAACATTATTGAGTAACTGTCTTCTGTGAGAGCTGAAAGCTTTTGTTGATGTAAAAGTGTTTATGTACAACTAAGGCTTACTGGTTAAATATCTGAGGCGTATCTGGCCTTGAACACTTTCCTTATTATGCTGTAGCTGTAAACAAGATTTCTCAGTCATTTTATCTTCTCAGCAGCTGCTTTTTAACAGAAACAATGATCTTGATACAAAAAAACACACAGGTAAGAGGGCGTTTGGCAGGATATCTGAAAATGACAGTCTCCAAGGGATCTTCCCACACTTCCAGTGACTGCCACAGTATGGTCCACTGGAGTTACTAGTGATGTGCAATACCGTTATTTGCTGCTGTAGTAAACCCTTTATTTGGAAAGTTTGCTTATAACTCTGATCAAGGCCCCATTTTCATCTTTTAGCCTCTGGTTGTCTGCCTTCAGGTCTGGTAGCATCTATGAAAAATGAAACACAATGGTTATTTGCTGTTATATCCCAAGTAAAAGCAGCAAGACTAGGCAAGCACTGGGGATAAAAATCTTTATTCAGCTTAAGCATCTTGGCAGCTCTCCCCCTTCATATCAGCCGTTCAGAAATATATCACCTTTTAGCATGATACAGTTAAGAGTTACAGATTAGGGCTTTTCATTTGCTTGGACCAGATGCACTAAAACTCGGCGGTGCAGATGACAAGCCTCTAACAAAAGTATTTATAATACCATGAGGAAAGTAATTAAAGGCTTCCAATTCAATGTGCAAAACAAAGAAATGTTAATTGCCAACAATTTGAAGAGGTTTGTCTATACTGCACTTGCACAGTTTCAAAAAAACATGCTGTGGCTAAGCGTATCTACCACTGTGCTCTTGGATGATTTCATCCTCATCGGATACAGTGTGATTCAGCTTGTTAGCTCAGAGCATTAATCCTCCAACCACTTCCAAACTCGTGTTGAAGCACACATCCTCTAATTTGCGATCACATCCCTGAATAGCACAGTTCACACAAGATCAGATCGTTGAAAGAGATCACTTAAACGCCAGGCTGCATACTCAGGCATACAAGTTAGGAGATGGCAAGTTAAGGTTGCCACAGGAGATGGGTGACACGCAAGCACAAAAGCTGGAAGGCAAAAGCCAAGTGAGGTGAGATTTGGACATGATCAGACAGGAAAGGACATGTCAGTGCACAGAGGTTTGTGCTGGGAGAATATAACTTGTCAGAGAAACTAGAAGTAATCTCAGCAGTTCTCCATATCTACATTCACACGCTGATAACAAACCACCTATCACACTCATGGCTAAATTACATGTATGGTTTCGAGCAGCAGGTTTACCCAGCAGGTAACAGCCTATTCCCGCAGAGCGGTTATTCAGTAACCTCAGGTGCAAGTGCATGCAAGAGGTCTAAGTCCAGCTGGTGACCTATGTAACAACTGCTACATCATTTTTCATGATGAAATTCCCTTGCCACTAGTTTTGTTTTCATTTTATTCAAACAAAATTATGCTCTCAACCCCGTTATATTCAGAAAATCAGAACAGAAAGAACTGAGAAGTTTAAAAATGCAGGGTTAATTAACTGCATTACATTGGAGGCTTCATTTGCCCATTTCCTCCAAAGGAGTCCTGTCCACACTCAGTTCCCCAAACAGCACACCCTCTCAGGGTAAAACATGATGGGGCACTGAAGATAACTGAGGTTAGAGGGTCTCTAGTTTATTTACCTGCCATTATCAGAGTACGTGAAATAAAGATGACAGGAGATTGTAAGAGGAAAAAAGGTGGTCTCCACAGTTAGAGTAAGTAAAAACCATTCTGCTAACCTGGATTCCAACTCTGCTCCATGGCGGAGCTTACGGCAAGCCACCTAAACCGAGCTCTTCACAGAATCAGAGGGAAGCTTCCATTACAGTCAAGTGAGAGCCGTGCTCTGAACAGGAAGTGCTGTAAAATGCCGATTACTTTCCAAAGCCATGTCAAGGTGCTTGAAATTGGGCAACACAAGAAATCATTTGGCAATTTCAAGTATTATCCATGTTAAGTTTTCTAAGCTGTAAAAAACTACTGTTGTCTGAGACACGCGTGCTAGGGGCCATACCCAGATAACAGGTGTGTGTACCATGCATTTGTGCATGCACCTGTAATATCAGGATAAACCTGGGGTTGTTCTTTGATGTGTATCTGCAAACAATGAAGCAGCCATTTGTTCAGGCAAAGCAACTAACACCTTCCTTCCTCGTTTTCGTTCTGTTACAGACTTCATACCAAAGATCCTGGGTGAAACCACAACAGCCTTCATCTAGCTATGCACAAGGAAGCAAGGAGGTCTGGTTTTGTTCTTTTTAATTGTGTAACTGAACAGGTCTTGTCATGTATGCCTTCCAATGAAAGCTCAAAGTGACCTTTCACAGTCCTCTTTCAACTCATTGACTTGGGACCTGCAGCCAGTAATGCTAAATTACATACAGGCAGACCCACAGACTGGTGTATTCTCTCCTGAACTACTTTTAACAAAAAAGCCGCTGTTCAAATTTAGAGCTTTAACATAATCCAGCACCATTACATGTCCGCAAATCTCCGTCAACAGATTTTTAATCTTGATTAAACTAACAGGTAGAATATGCATTAAGAAAAATATTTTCTCTTTCGCTGTGAGTCTGGTAAAGAATAAGGGAAGACTGGTAGGAGACAAAAGCAGTTATGAGTAATAGGAGACTGATCAGGAAGGATAAGCTCAAGTAACCTACAATACTTATGCTTCCCATCTATACTAATCCTCACATGCTTTAAAGCTAGCCAAAGACATTTATACGATTTCCTTGGAGCAGTGCATTCCTATGGTACTCAAACTTCTCATGAGGTGACACCACACATGTGCAGAGGCAGGAAAAAAAAAAGCTTTGCAGTAAATCCAGTGAAATTAGTTACATACTGTACTTAACACTTTCAATTCCAATTTGCTTCTCACTAAAATAGTAAAGTATTTTCCTGTGATGAGATTCTTGAATAAGATTACAAATGCACTATTTCACCTGTCTTATATGACTAGCTAGGAACTTTGCAGTGCTGTAGTCGAGCAAATAATTATTCAATGATCACCTGACATACGTGGAGCCAACTCAGATCTGTATAGTAATAATAATGTCTGTGTTTGCTGGAGGATTTAATGTTTTTTACATACAAAACAGCTTTGTAAGTTAAGATTATAAAAAGCTCGAGGATTGTTATGGTACCTGTTCAGATTAATCAGGCACACTGCTATGGTTAAGCTACCATCATAATGTCAAGCCTCCCTGCTGTGTTTCCCCTGCCTTTTCTTTTGCTAGCCTAGCTCCTCCAGCTCCACAATGATCTGCCCCCTACAAAAAGGAATACTAAATAGTTTTCTGTGGGTTAACACCCTGAACTGGCTTACCATGGTTAAAGGAATGCCAGTGCTAGCAAAAAGAGACGGTAGGGACGTGTGGCTGTGGACAGCAGTCACTAGGTTCGCTCAGCTGTGTTGAAAACACACAGCGTCAGCTGGCTGATGTAAGACGGGCTGCCCTAAAGGGGCACCTCTTCCTTCGTGTGCAGCAGTATGCTCCTGCTGCTTTCTGCGTGATAGTTTAGTGATTCAATAACGCTGGGGAGAGATGGATCAAGTAATGTAACAAATAAAGGGATTTTTCAGCCAGGTCAGTGAGCTGACCTGACTTGCTCAGCGAGGGTTAACACAAGGGACCGTTGAGGAATGCAGGGCCTGGAGCAGGAACAACCTTTCTATCCACATCCAGCTTAGACCAGCTCCAGGAAGACATCAAGCCAAAGGATAAACCTTCTCTATATTTCATGCCTCTTGGTGTGGAAAACCTGAGATGGGACTCGGTGAGCAGAATAAAAAAATGTACGCTTACTGCCTTGCCTCTAAGCAGGATGGGGCAGGCGAGGGGAAGCAGTTTAGCAAGAGTCACTGTGCAGAAGGAAATTTTTTTCTGTTTTTCACCTACTGATTTTAAAAGCTCACTAAAACCTCCACCCTACACAGTTGTTATATAAGAGGAGGATGAAAGGCATATAGATTTGGTGTGGAATGAAACCACATTTTGTTCCTCTTAGGAGTTTTGAACCTGCAGTGTGTTTCTGAAACAGCCCTGAAGTAACACTAAGGACAACAAACTCATTTTTTTCCAAGAAGAAACTCAAAACAATTCATACCTTTAACAGAAGGGGACCGAAACAGATGACCTAGTAAATATGAACCAATCTGACACATTAGGCAGGGTTTTTTTTGTGTCTGTGCTTGTACAGTCCTTGCATGACAGGATTCTGGTCCGCAACTGGAATGCCTACATATGTAGCAATATAAATCAATAACCTTAACTCAGTGCTGAAACTGGCTATTTTAAGCTGTCTAGATAAAAAGAAGGATTGGTCAGAACCACATGGGAAGTTAATATACGAAAATATTAATCGACTTGAAATTCTAATACATTTCTGAATGAAAATACTTTGGTCCTCTCTAAACACTGAAACACAGAAATGGAAGAAATAAAGTTGCTAATGCAACTGTTCTGGATTGCACAGTACTGAAACCACTTCTCATTCTTTAGTTGAGCCTAGATTTTTATCAATTCTATACACTTCAATTATACTGCAGTAAGATAGCTTAGTTCTTAATTTCAATTTTTTAGAAAACGAGATGAAAATCTATGTATTTGAGCATTTACTCAAACACCAAAACAAGGGAGTGACTTCAGTGTACCCTAGTGGGAACTCAAATCCTTTCAATTGTTGCCAAGGTTTTAAGTGTCAAAGGTCTCACGGATCATTGCCAATTTATCTTCAAGTAAGTGAGGAGAAGCTTCAGTGCTAGTACGGACAATACCACACCATACCAAGGCGTCTGCGACACCTGTAGTTGGTACACCAGGCACCATGCTTTAGCCACACTTCCATAACAGAGCAGCAGTAAGTCAGTTTCTGACACGCAAGTGTTAATAGTAAAATTCTACCCAAGCAGAAACTGAACGTCAACACCTGCCTGGCTACACAAAGGAGAAGGAAGAAATTACAAGTCCACAGAGCGCAGTTGCCTACAGGACCCTGACAGCTTGGCAACCACTCGAGTCAAGGCCCTATTCTCAGTCACCAGTCGCTCATTTATGTGTCTCAAAGATTGAATTTGCTTTATTTGTTGCAGGTTCTGCAGGAATCAAAGAAATAGGAGTGAAAACGAGAGAAAAAACATGTCTATTATGTTTAAAAGAACTGCAGATGAGCAGAACTGAAAGAAAACTTAGAAGACAGAGTCCTGTTTAAAGTAGATAAGTAGCTGTGAAAGGAAAGTATCAAACAAGTGGCACATTCTTGAAAAGCAATCTAAGAACCAGCAGTGATTAGTCACAGCTTTCCAAAACAGTTCAGGATACATTAACAATGAGAGCTATTTCTGGAATTCTTTACTTAACATCCTAATTGCACAAACTAAATCTCCTATTCAAAAGTCTGTAAGTAATGACACATTTAACATACACTTTTACATGGCAGTGCAACAAATGATAGGAAGAGTATTTAATCTTTCATTCAAAACTTTCACATATTGCTTATTGAAAGTAAGTTTTTGGAAAAAAAAAAAAAAAGGCAATATTTTTGCATTCTCTATTTTTCTCGAAGCCCAACCTTCCCTAACAGTAATTAACAGGTTGATGATAGAAGCTCACATCCTGTCTTACACTCTTAGACACAGTTATTTTTGTATACCAGTTTGCTTTCTACATATTTCACTTCTAAAGACCCCTCAAGGAACCACAGACATTGTGTCCTCCCTTACAGCAAACTATCTTGGCCTGAATCCAAGAGAGCTGGAGGCATCGTGGCTGCCTTCTGCCTACATCTGCCTGTCAGATTCAATTATTTCAACAAAACTTCGTGCATGTATTTTAATGAAAAGTCTTTGGAAGTTACTACCATTTCCAAGCACCAGAGGGAGCTCAAAAACGAGCTTGAAAGGAAACTTTTTATTAATCAATGACAAATATCAAATGTCAAAACAGGGCTACTTCTTTAAAATTCTGGAGTGCAAAAATGTTTTCTATTTCACCACGTTCTGCCAGTTTTCTGGACATACTTTAGTTCTATTGGTTTGGTTGGCCCTCTCCAGTTATCCAAGGACATGATACAAAACAAACCTGCCAGAGTTCTCACCCTTCTTAATCATATCAGAGGACTTAACATCAATAAACCAGGAAATGAGAAAAGTCATACAATGACTGGTTAAAGAAAAAGGCCAGAAATGTATTAATACAAGTATTTTCCTTCTAGGATTCCGTTTAAACATAGTTGAAAAAAAAATGGAAATCAGTGCATGTGGTAAATGGTATTTGTTTGTCAACGTCCGAAATCTACCCACTGATTTTGGTTAACTAAAACCTGACTATTATTCACTCTATGCAAACAAAAGTTTTGATATTGGTAACGTGGTGTCTAATACATAATTTAAAGAGCATGAGATAAAGCCTGAAGCAGCATTTACTGCTTAAATATCTATGGAATTATATGCTACCGTTATTTTAAAGTTATAAATATATATAAGTATACGTGTAAAACACATCAAAAACATAGATTGCAATTCCATCTTCTTTAGACCAAAGTATGTTTCACTCCGGCCATCTCTGAATGCTTCTTGTTAGCTGATATGTTATAGAACTGTAAGTCTCAGTGCCTTCTCTAGAAGACCTACAGGTATGACTGCTTATGCTGGTGTAACAGCTTTGCTACAAGCTCTGTGACATGAGGGATTTTGAAATGCAGCTCTATCTTAGTTATTTTCTAATGAAATTATAGAGACCAGTAATACTGCCAGACTACATGTTGCCCTGACATTGTCATACACTTTGTTATTAATAGTTTAACGTGTAATAGTTTACTTACTTTCAGTTCCTCTTCCATTTCAGATATCCTTCTTTCTAGAGCTCTTCTTTCCTAAACCAAAAGATGTGTGTTAACACTGAACAATACCATTTAAAAAAAAATACTGCTTGTAAATACTGTGGTAACAGTGAAATACTTCAAGTTTCAAAGATCATACAACCAAAAGCATAGTGTGGACAGGAAACTTGTGACGGCAGTGATATATAGAAATTTTGTAAATATGGAATTTTAATATCTGAGGAGGAAGAGATACAGAAATTTACATCAAGTCCTACAAAATATACCCCTTCCTTTACACAAATTTAGAAAGGTCGTAAGTACCATTTGTTCAAATTTATTTTTCATGAGCTAGGCTTCCGTAACAGCTTAATATACAAGAAATGCAGAAAATGATCAGAAATAAACAAGAGCATTAAAAGAAACAAGCACAAAAGTGTAAGCTTTCATAGACAAGCAAAGGTAGCTGAAACATCTGTCTCAGCTCAGTGGGATCTGTCTACACTACAAACTGCAAGGTAGTGTAGATACACCCAAATTTACATTAAAGGAGTTCAGCTGAGTACCAAAGGAACCTAGCTCCGTAAGACCACCAGCTTGTTGAGCAAATGCATCCTGAATATTTTCTGCATTTCTAGTATAATACTATTTTCTTTTTTTCTTCTTTTAACCTGAGAAGCAGGAGAAATTATCCTCTGCAGGATTCAGGTTGTTTTGATTACACTGACTACAGTACCCAAGCTAGCTTATTGAAAGTTAGCTTAGGGTTTTCTATACAATGTTGCAGTCTGCAGTGCAGACACACTACCACATTTCTAAATGAGGTTATTTTGTTTAAACCTAATTTTCAACACATCTGACGGGTGAATAGCTAATGCAATAGACTTCAGGGGTTTATAGCTTGATTGCTTGCTTTCCTGTGTCAGACAATGCAGTGTATCTCATTTAAAAGCAGCTGCGGTTATCAGTAGTCTACATTCAGATTTTTCCAAAGTGTGAAAGGCAAAAGCAACAGATTATTGCGAAGTGGACATATGCATCTGCATACAACGGTGTTACGCAAACAGCAAGCAGCATTGACTGAGGTGTGTAAAACTTTGGTTAGATCATACCGCCCAGTAGATACTGACTCTTGCCGGTCACCTTTCAGATATAAATCATTTGAATTTAGTTTAATCATAGTGCAGTTATACCCCAACATTTTCCCATTTTAGCAAACAACTTTAAAGGTTTATCAAAGATTACTGCAGTTGTTAGTACTTAAAGTACTTTGAGTTAAGACTTTTCCCATAACAATACTGACTGACAGTAATGGGCATAGTAAGTACCAGCGAGTTAACTGCAGTAAGCAAGTGACTAACAAAAATCCCACACCATCTTACATTACTTAGAATTGTACCAGTTACCTACTGGCTTTGTAGAATAACGTGTATTACCAGTGCTGTTATATTAAGCAATATTTGACAATTCCTGCGATTACCAGAAGAGGAATGATCGAATAAATCTCAAAATTTCAGGTGGTTAAAAATCATTAGTCCTTGCGATGCGTTCCCTTAACTAGCATCTTGAGCTTGTCCAAGAACAACTATTAGCAATAAAAGCCAATTAAATAAAATTCTTATTTCATTAACTTTGTATACTTCACACTACGTAAAAGAAACATTTAAATGGACTGGCCTAGATATAAGATTTATTGTAAAAACATCTTGTTCTGATTAGATAAAGCTACGCTTCTCTTTTTCCTGAACTGCTTACTCTTTTAGGAGCTGGCTTGAGGAAGGCCAACAAAATAACACATTGCAGTTTCACTGGGAAGGTTTGCCAGTATTATTTGATTAGTCCATGGACTCAAAGAAAGGGTTTGCAATTTATGCAGTGAAAAATTTTATGATATACTTCAACAGCTCTATAAGATATGCCAAGGAACATTTATAATCCTCAAAATGAAAAAAAAAACCCATGCTAGTCTCTCAGCTTATAAAATACAATAGCTCATTTGTATTTATCAAAGCAAGTAGGAACCACACTCTTGGTGCAGTGAACTGAGGTACAAGGACATACACAGGTTAATAATTGACCCGAGAATTATAAAATTTATTAAAAAGTAAAACCAGATGTATATGCCTACATATATTCGTATATTCAGTAGTATCAAAAAATGTACCTCTCCACAACCCAAATTCCCAGACAATGAATTCTAAATCTGGGAGAAACTGGTTAAAGGTACCTACAAATTCTGAATTCTGATCCAGACCGCAACATGGCAGTTTGAGTTTTATTATCACATCATATGAAATTCTGCAAAGGACTTTTAGCGTACTTTTCAGAGTGACAGGTTGTTAATGAAACCCTTATTTTTGCCTGTGTAGTGCTAGGACCTTGCATCTGTGATCCGCTCTGCACCTCAATCCCCATAAAAATAGCCCCTTTCTAGTAAACAGTTCTCAAATGAACAATATCACCAAATCACATTACGGAAACCCACTTCTGAAGGCTGAGTTCAAATAAAATTCAAAGCCAGTATTTTCTAAATTTTATTACTGTGCAATTCTAGGTTTAATAAATGTTACCATCCTCTTCACTGAAAAGGTGTATTTCAGCTTGAAAATGTCATAGTTCAATGACGCCTTCAAGTTTTCCTCTGCCAGCCTTCTATTTCTTCCAATTTTTTCTCACCACTTTACTTTTCCCCTACCCTTTTCTCTATGTAGTTTATATAAACATCTTAAGTTTTATATTTTATTTTAGTGAAGTCATATACCTGGAAAAATATACTTAGAAAAGCTCTACAATTTGTTTCTACCTTTTACATTTATATTGTCACATTACATATTAAAAACGTGTCTCTCAAATTATTCTTAAAGATTCCCAGTGTGAACTGAATTTGGTAAGCTTATTTCTGGAGATCAGCTATTGATGACTAGCAGCTGAGAATCCTGCCTCAGTCACTTCCAAAGTGAAAGTAACTCTAGATTTTAACACCAACAAGGGAACTACAATCACAAATAAATTCCTGTTCTAAATTCTTGTCTGAAAAGAAGTTTAAAATTATAAAATACAAGGAACATCTCCTAAATCTTGCATAAATCATGTTTCAGCCATACAGCTTATCACAAACTATTTTTACCTGCTAGCTTTAGTACTAATACGTTTAGGAAGAGTAACGTTTCTGAAAGACATTTTGCAGTTGGACCAGAAGATCGTTGTAGTCCCTTTCAACTGAAAATAGTCTAGTCTAGTCTAATGTGCTGGTTTGAGGTAGTCTAGTCTAGACTAGTCCAGTGAATGCTGTGCTGTGCTATTTGCTGTTAGGCTAAATGTCTTTTTTCAATAAAGGTGCAAGAATTTCTAATATAGCCAATTGTTTTAATGCAATGGCCTATTCTGGGAAAAAGCAAAGCAGCAATTTAAAACTGAAATAATGTCTAGTGCTGCAGTGCTGAATGCTCTGCAGTATGGAACCTATATAGTAATGGACACAGCTAAATCTATGAAATAATTAAATGTCCACTTGTGTGGCCATGATAGCAAGCAAGAAACCAATTAAAGGTGCTGATGAAACTTTTCTACTGTCTACAGCAGGATGCCAAAAAATCAGGCAGAAATAGGTGCTAAAAGGCTGCTGCAATTACCTGGAGAGATTATGAAGATAAAGATAATGGAAGTTCAGGAAATGCCTGAGAGCATTTCTACATCTCCATGTGCTCCTATGAAATCTACCAAGTGTTTGTTTATATACCAGACAGGTTTGTAGAACTAAAAATTATTTTCTAAACCTCAAATACTGGAAAGTAAACATAAAAAAGCACTAGTGAATGTGAAGTTTACCAAGGATAAATAAACATATACTGTAACACTTATTACTGTCAAAATCCATTTAGTTTTCTTCCTGTTTAAGTGTCTCATGTATCTCTCCAGGATCAGGGGAGGAGAAAGGAACATGTTGACAAGGTCATGAAGAAAGCTAGGACCGCAATAAAACCAGCGTAGTTTGCTCTACATTGCTGTGGAACTGAACTTTTATGGGGATGGATTTTAAACTAGCATGAAACTACAGCCTAAAATTATCATGTGCTCAACTTCTGAAATAATTCCTGTAGCCTATCTCACATATGGATTTATTACATGACTCTTTTCCCATTCAATTTAGGGTTGTCTCTGACCCTGATCCTGCTCTTCCCACACTTCTTACTCATTCTTTCCCCCTGCGCCAGTATCATATTCCCTCTGGAAAAAGCTACAGTACAAGGAAAGAGACAGCTTATGATTAATTTTATATTGTTAGCAGGTTTAAGGCCACATGTCTGTGAGGCAGAAACAGCTACTTCATTACTAACAATAATTGGTAAAACAACATGTATGCCTCTGGAAAGCTCTGAGGAAATTAAAGTCGCTGAATGTTGGAAACACATTTAGAAGATGAGACCCTCTGAATCTGCTTAACCCTCTGGAGTGCCAACATTGTTTTGAATCAGATGGAACAAGTGGCAGATCCCTGGAGAGCAGCATGGGTTGGAACCTGGTCATCACAAACCAACAGCAACCTGAAGGCAATTCTTAAGAGTAATTCCATCCATCTCACAGGATCTCACGTTCATTGCCACTGTGAAACCTAAAATCCCCAAATCTTCTAAAAAAAGCAAGTTATAAGAAAGGTTTCTGTTCCCACTAAACTATGTCCAACCCAGGGGTTGCAAAACAAACTAAAAAAAGCCTGAACTGGAGTACTAAGAGATCTTTGTCAGAAACTCACCCTTTTCTCCATTTCCAAGAGTGATCTGTCAGCAAATCTTTCCTGTCTCTGAAACACAAAATTAATAAAGACATTGGTGCTTGTTCTTAAACAACATAAAACTGAGGAAAAACAATTCAGTTGGACATTTTAGTATTCTGTCCGAAGTATGTCTTCAAAAGCATTTTAAAATGTGTTCAGGGAAGTAACACTGAAATAAAGAATAAAGAAGAATGAACTGGATTTATCATGCACTTCCTCCATGACCATCCCTAAGTAATTTAACTGCTACATAGCCTTTGGCAAATAGGAGTGATACAGTACTTCCATCTAAAAGCATTACAAAACAAACATCTTTTTAATGTACTGATATTTACGGGGTACACATGGAAGACACTTAAGTACCTACACAGGTAAGTTGTGGCAAATATGATCTGAGAATAGGAAACTGTTTCTACAGCAATTTAAGACAATTTAACTTTTGTGTATATATTTGGTATTACTGTATGCAGCACTGTTATCTGACAGCAGTTATCTGTAACTGGAGTGCGCTATTTGCTCTTCAGTTCTGAGATAAAGCTATCTAACCAGCCAGGAAGGACTGGCAGATTATGCCAATCTGCCAGCAGGTTTATGAAATAATCAATCAGTCCCAACTGACAGTTTGAATCTAAGCTTAACACTGTAGAAAGTGTTTATCCCTACCCTGCAAAGAAGTTCCAGATACATGCTGGCAAGAACCACTACTACTTAAACAGGCAGGAGGCAGTCTCACACATTTTGCTCACAGCTGAAGACCAGAATCCTGCGCTCTTTTCTCTTTAGAAACAGAAAGGTACTCTTCTTCACTCCCATCTTTGGATAAGAAACAAAGTTGATACCTAGGAAAGAGCAGCCTGTACCTCGGGATGCTTCTAGTTTGCTATCTACCTTGCCAGCTAAGTACATGCTTTTTTGTTTTATACAAACCTGAGTGGTCTTCTCCAACTGTAGCTTAAGATCTGTAAGTTCCATGTTGGTATCATGTAACTGTGCTTTCAGTTTTTCATTTTCAGCTAGAATCTGTTCATAAAGCTAAGAGAAAATATTAATTTAAAAAAAATACAAATAATAATTCAGGGAGATTAGCTGAAAAATTTAAAAACCATGACTGAGCCGCATATAAAGTGAACAAATACATGAATAGTCTAAGAAGTAAAAATCAGTTATAGATTTTCAAGACAGAATTAGCAAGCACATTAAGGAAGTGTTACCAAGTATTTCTAGAAACAAGCAAATTTGAATAGGGAGCACATAACTTACTTTACATGTATTAAAAAATACTTGCCACTTTTTTTGCTTCGGACTTCACAAATTAGACACCATAGTAAACTTTTCCACAAAATCCTCCTCTATTTTAAAGCAAGTTCTAAACAAAATTTTACATTATATATATGTAAGCTAGCAAACATGTAAAATAAAAGGCTTCACATATGTACAAAGCAGTTTTAATTATAGAATCAATTAAAAAAATAATATGATAGTATTTGTCATAAAAAATGAATCTTGGCGCCTCTGGATTTCTCCCTTGCCTTGGAGAGAAAAGTGCAAAAGCCAGAAGTTGTTTTTTTACGTGTATTTTCCCCCACTCTAGTGGTTGCTCTCCCCCTCCATTCAGCTGAGTTGCTTTAAGGAGCATTTGTGATGCAATGTGAGATTATTTCCAGACAATGTATGAAAAACAGTAATAAAGTTCTATTTTCACACCAAAATTATCGGAGCAGATACCTTCTTAAAATCAGTACTATCTTCTTTTTCTAGTCTACTGCAGTACGGTTTTCGATCTTCAAGGTAACTCTGTGACCCCGATCGCCCCTGTGCTGAATCATAACGATCACCTGAAGACATGCTGAGGGATCCCGTATCATATCTGTAAAAGAAAAATTCTTATTTTTCTTTGCCTTTGTGTTCAAACTGAGATCACTCACTGTATCAAATGTTGTGAGTTTGCTGTTACCCACCTGAAAATAGCCAAATGCAATTATATATTTTAGTTAAGCCACTGTCTTCTACTTTGATGCAAATTTAATTTTTACTTCCCTCGGTACTTCAAGACTCTGTGTGAAAATGTTTTCAATTGCTCAGTCTGCCAAGTGCCTGCATTCTATGCAGAGAAATCTTTTAAATTAAATTATTTAATTCAAGCAAAAATTTACATCTTAAAGGATTTTATATTAACTTAGATACTTTAATTCTTGTTTATTTATAAATAAGACCTATTTTTAAAAAAAGTATTACTTTAATTGAAGGATTTAAAAAAGGTAATCTCTAAAATATTGGCCTAGATGAATTCTCCAAGTTTTACTAGAGAAATCAAAGAGATTTCAAAACTATTTGTTGTGAATTCCAGTATTTCAACAGAAGCAGTTTATGAAACAAATCTTCAGCCAAGTCTTTATCCTATTAACCACTAAATTACAACCAGTATTCATAAAGTTTAGAATAATTTCACACTGCTCACTCTTCACCGATCATGTAAATTTGTACATAAAGAACGTAAAAAAAAGTTTAACAAAAAAAAGTCTGACAATTTTTAAAATAATTTAAATTGCACATACCTTGAAAGGCTATCACTCTGAGGTGGGGCGAGGTAAAAAGAGAGAAAAAGAACAGGTCAAGTCAATAATTTCATTAAATAAAATATATAACAATCTGTGAACAAGTACAGCTAAACAGTTATGTTAAATCCATATGTGTTATCTGAACATTGTCAAGCTTCAATTTTGTTATGTCTGGAACAGAAAAGAAATATGTGATAGAATGCGTTTGCCAAAATATGATTTACAAGGACATTACACTCTGAAAGTCTGGACTGTCCTAAACACTGGAGTAATTTCAGCATTTGGTACATTCTGCGATTTGCCTGCCTGTTATCAAAGGCGTCAGAACCGTGTTCCCTGAATTCCCTCTTCCTTCTTCCTCTTCTCTAACATTACCATAATGTTTTGAAAGGTCAACATAATAAAGCCTTGAGCTCAAAATAATAATATGAAATACAAGATCCTCGTTTCAACATAGCTCGATGGGAAACAAGCTACTATACCAACAACATAAGGAAGTACTTATTAGACTTAATTTAAATGACATAATTTCATTTTTTGCGTTATTTTAATTCATTCATTCATTTCAGGTGAATCCACAGGCACAGTTCACTCACTTGACTTGACAAGGGAAATTTAACTAGAAGTGATGATTTAAGAGTAAGGGAGTGCCCTTTAAGCATTACAGCAGTAATACAAACCTTTTCCTCCTCTGGGTGCTGTATACAAACTCATAATTTATTCCAATTCTAACAATTTTGAGTGAAGACATTTCAGTCAAGAAACTCTACTGATATATCATCACCTGGACATCCTCCAACATCATTCACCTAGCAGTTTCCTTTTTTAGAAGGAAACTATATTTTTTCAACTTGCATAGAGGAAAACAGCCACATTCTCCACAACATACTCAATTTCCCCTCTGACACCTTGAAGTGCATTTACTACACATAGGATATCAAAAGTACATGCTGTAGCCTAACCGCTCCTAATAAAATATTGTTATTTTCTGTTAAGAGCATGAATAATGCTGAGAATGCAAGAGACTTTGTAGAAAATGTCAGAGTTAGGTGGCACATACACCTATACATGAATAGTTTTTAAGCTATTGGCCACAACAAGATTATCTTCCACCTAAGTATGAGTCTTATCTTGCATTATCGTATGGTTAAGTAAGATCAGTGTGAGATTACAGAATTTCACCATGTAATCAATGACCTTCAGAAATCCCTTTTCCACTGCTTCCTTCTCACCTCAACTAAACAGAGGAAGCTTTGTCCACAAAGACTTGAGGTTTTCTCTTTTTACCTTGAAGGAATGCAGTATACAGAAAAATGCTAAGCTGATCCTTTTAACCTTTACCTACAATGCAGAACAGCCACCTCAAGAAGTAAACTATTCCTACATTATTTCTTAACAAATACGCTTTCTAAAGGCTGTTTTTCTTTGCTTCTAGTGGGCTCCCCATGGTGCCACGTGAATGTGAAACCTTCCCAGATCTCCATGCCCCTGCTACACTATAGCTTCCTGAACAGAAAGGCAAGGTATTAAGTCACACACAGACCATCTTAGAAGCAAAATTTTCCAGCTACACAAGGGGACGACAAATGAACTGGTGAGGTAAAAGAGAGCACTAATTACTAGAGGTAGGAAAACACAGATGCAGCCCATTCCCGTTCTCGTGGCTGAGGCTGGGAACCCGAGAAGTTGGATAAGGACCCCATAATCTTCAGAAAACTGTGTATCGATGGCTTTCGTTCCCTGAAAGCTGTGAAGACCTACTCCTGCTGCTCGAGCACTATCCAGCCTCCACACCTCACTGAAAGAGCAGCACATTTCTCAAGCACGTGCCTGTTCTTGTTCCCCATACTTTTCACAAAACACGTTTGGGGGATTTTTTTAGCACACTTTCAGCTCTTTCGTTACTTTCCCCTCCAACTTCCGTCAGTTCAGCTCAGTCACAATTTTTGACATTTGACCAAAAAAAATTGTGAAAAAGTCTACAAACTTTGCATAAAACTTGAGGAGAAATGCTGCCAACACAGATATCCCCGTGCATCCAAATCACGAGAAGAATGTTCTTTGTACAGTCACAGAACTGAGCAGCCACAGTTACAGTGGCTACATAAGCAGTAATGAAAAACTAAGATATATGTATCCTTATCTACACAACCTGAAATTACACTTACTTCTAACCCTATGCCATCAGTCTACAGAGACCATAAGGGCACCCTAAAAGAAAATGTGTATTTGAAAACGTACACTAAGCTTCTAGACAGGCACATTACATTTTAGTAGGCTTAGAATAATTACTGGTAATGGAAATAAAATATCAATGTCGGGGTCATTTTCTGTACTGTGATAAATCAGTTTTTCTGTAAAACTGCCACAGCAGTGAAACCAAGAAACAAAATTTGAATACAGCATTTAATCAACACCATTAATGCCAGTTTCTCATGTTTACTCCCACAGAGTTAGAAGACCTAATGACATTTATTATCCTAATACTGCTGGTTCTGATCTTTCAGAAGTCACATATATGACCTCTGGCAAAATAAAATTTCAGTCCATTTAATTATAACCAAACCATAGTTGTAGTACTTATTCAAATTCTTATTTCTTTTTTTAAAAAAATACTTCAAACTGAAAAACAGTCTTCACAGAAACACTTTTTTACTTAGAAACTCTCAGTTGTCAAAGTGATCTTCTGACTTATTTTTGAACTGCTGACTTAGTTCTAAGACTATCCGTCTTGCAGGAACACCAATCTCCTTTAAGTAACATGGCATTTTTTGTGCAAATTGATGAAATTCTCAGCTTTTTAAAAGCCTATAAAAAAGCCTTAACAAAATTTAAAAAGCCTGAGGAAAATTTCATTAGAACAACCTCCAACTGTCGAAGTGCTTAGCAAAGTCTGACTTCCCTTTAATAGCTCTCCTTTATGGACAAATGATCAGCTAAGAAGTCAAAAGACAGTTCTGAAGAACTGGAGAACAAGAAAGCACAAACTGAAATCTTACAAGACAGTTCTTTCAAAGACCTCTGAGATGAGTAAGATGATAATTTTTCTGGTTCCTTTAAGATTTCAGGCTAGAAATTATTTTGTCTAAAGTCCTTTAATTTTCTTTGTAGCATGCACTCATTTGCACAGCTTGTTCTTGACCTCCTCTCTTTAGTTTAAATTCCTGAGTTACTGCCAAAGCCCGTGGAAGTTTATAGTTACCATCTTCCACCTCTGGACTGCAGCTTCACCAAGCAAAAAAAAAACAACAGCAGCACCACATAAGGGAGAAACAGAGAATTTCAGTATTTCCCAAGTTTCTGTCTTCCGAATAGCACTACATCTAATAATCAGCACAATTGAAAAAATATAAATATTTTCTGAATGTCTTTCATTGTAATTCTAGTTTATTCATATCTCTTCCTTTTCTCTTCCTAGAACTGAAAAGGATTTATAAGCAAGTAATGATTAATTTCTACAATAAAGCGTGCAAGATTTGTGTTAAAGTGAAAGCAGATTTAGCAACTACAAAAAGAAAAGTGCATTTAGGCATTTAAAAAATAAAAAACCCCACACTTTTTGCCATAGGTTTGGGAACAAATTGCCTATCAGAATGTTCATGATCTATTCCGCTGTTATTTTTCTAAGATGGCAAAATACTGCATTGTCAAAAGTAATAGCTTTAGTTCTCAGTTTATCGCTTAAATGCTAAACAGTTGTTTATCAAGGAGAGGAAGTTAATTGAAATCTACATAACATTTTAAAACTCTGATAAACCGTTTGTATTCAAAGGAAAAAAAACCTTAACATGAAAACAATGAAATTATTACATACAAATTCTAAGATATATCATAATTAACAGGATTAGAATAATTGCAAGGCTAGGACATTTTCTGCATTTTTGATACTCTACTGGAAATTCTGTACTAGGTTTGACAAAATTTGAAAAGAAAACTTAAAAACACATGAAATACTTATTTTGATACTCAACTAACTTTCACTCTGTTTTCGTATTTTCTGCAGCTGATGTGACAAAAGAGCTTGTAGCAATAAAGCAAAATCAATTTATGTAGCTAGATGACAGTGAACTTGGTTCACACATTCCATTTATTTCAGAGCTCCCCATGAACTCAGATCTGATACTATATTGATTTATAATGAAACCAAACCACCAGAAGCACACAGGCTAGGAGAATGTTTTGACTCCTAGGTCAAGCCATGATTAGGCAGCCAATTCTATACTTCACCATCCCACTCCAACACCCCCACCCTTTTAATCATAGATCATATTCATAATTTTGGGCCTGATTTACCATAGTTTTATATGAGTCTAATTCTACCAGAAGTACCCCACGCACATTCTATCAAAATGAATTTCTGCAGAACAGACTATGGAGTAATTACAGATCTAAGGATAATAATACGTACTAGTGGAAGGAAAGAAAACAGGACTAAGCATTTATGTTAATGGGTCACAGAAATAAAAAATACAGCAAACCAAAATGGCACAGAATAAATCCCTTAGCTAAAGTATTTAAGAAATGTGTAATGGAAGCTCTTATAAAAAGGAGAGAAAGATCCCTTGAGTTTTATTCCTCAGTAATGACCCTGATTCTGTAATGTGTTACTCTAGGGTTTAGGTCAAAAGAAATACATTCTGCTATACCTTTTTATAGTACAGTTTAAATCACTACTTCCCTTTTAACCCCTCTTTATTCCACTGTCACATACCATTCTGTTTATAAGGACTTTTTCCATCAAATCAGGCCTATTATACTGTTTTCCACTGACTTTTTACCAAGACTAATAATACTGAAATAGGACGTTCAGAAATCCATTTTCTTCAATGGAGAAATCAAGTACATTGTGCTCTTCAACTTTCTATGCTTCATTCTATTAACTTCTCATATTACTTGTTATTTACATTATTGACAGCACTGGACTTCATTTTAAAAGGTTTTAATTAGTATGCATAAGTCACTGGACATCACTTATCTGAAAATAACAGAGCAGATGGAACAAAGGTTTTTGCAAGGTAGAAGCTGAAAGCTCCCTGCAGTAACTTGCTGCAACATGTCCCTGACCTATGTGTCAGAAATTTCACCTACGTTTTCTGGATGCTAATTCTACATAATCAGAATGCTAGAGAAAAACATCAGTTTTAGCCATTGTTAATATGTTAAAAATTGTTATTAAAGCCTGCAAAGGAAATAGCACTGAACCGTAGGCACAAATTATGAATCTGAAAGCACCCTTAAGAACTCTACCGTATGTACTCTTTTAATTGAATCCAGCTGCAATGGAAATTTTACAACTAAAATGTATCTGTTAGAAAGTCAATAAACTATCTTTTAAAAATTACCTGAGTTTCTTTCTTATTTGTTCCTTCTTCTGAATCGGATTGGTGCTCCTGTTCATTTTCATCACTCTGGTGAAAGAGGTGGGAGAGGAAAAATAATTAAACTGTTGAAAGCTTACTGAGATTTTAAGGCATTCTAGGCTTGTAACAGGAAAATCTAAGAGCAGTAGAATACTATCTAACTAAAATGGATAGAGAATATACGGGATATATGATATATGAGGAAAATTCTCAAACAAGTACATGTTTTCAGTACCAGAGGAGAGGAAACAAACTTTGCACTGGCACAAGAAAATCCTGCTTTCACAAAATTACATACCAATCCCATGACAAAGAAAAGGGTAAGCAAATCAGCTGAAACATCAAGTATAACCCTTCTAATCTGACGGCAGTTCTTTCAGTTATAATAAGTACATGGTTACTTGTAATGTGCCAGACAATGACTCTCATTCTTACAGCTGTGGTATGCACACCATAGAAAATAATTGTTCAATGTTTATTTTTTCCTTAGATATGATTAATTCCTATTAAGTTACGGTTATTACAGTGTTTTAGAATTCTTTTTAGCATTATCAACATAACTAAGACTTAATTTTAGTTTTGATCCTGAAAGCTTCAAAACAGAGAATACATAGATTGAACAAGCACCATTTTTTCCAGAACAATTAGTTATATACTGGATTACTCTAAATTATTTTCTATTTCAAGAACACACTAGACACATTTGTTATTGCTACAAGCTAAGGCTATAAATCAGCAGTAGCAGTTTACTTACATCTTGAGTCCAAAAAGAAACTCCTGTAGATCGTCGTTTTTCTCTTGGTCGCCGCCTTTCCCTTATAGACTTAGGCTGTGACTTATCTTCTTCCTTTTCGTCCTCTTTTTTGCCCCCTTCTGTTAATAACAACTTTCTTATTCATTTAAGTGTGACACAATCTAATTTTCTAAAAATGTTCTGAAATAATTCTCAGTCTTTAAAATGTTTACAACTCTTTTTTTTTACCTGAAACAAATTCGCTAAAGAGCTTCTCACCACATAAGAGGGTTTGCTGTAAAATACATTCCTCAGAATGTAGTTCTAAAATACTGTAAATATTGCTCCAATTCTGGAAGAGCAACTGCAAAATACTAATTCCATCTCAGCTACCTAAACAAAACATTTCAATGTAACCGTAATACATTACAAATCTGACTTAAAATTCAATTTTCAAAACTGTCATGTAACAATTCAAACATTTGTGTCAGTAGACATACAAAAGTACAAAATAAGAGGAAATAATTCTTCACCATTCTGCACCAAACAAGTTATTTTTTGTTTACTTCAAGAATTTGATATAAAAAGTACCCTTTAAAAAGTCCATTAAGACCTCCTTAAGAGTCCCCCTTTTCATCACAGACCTCTTAATTTCTGCTCTAAGGAAGAATAAAATGGGATCTCCTAGATTAGATTAATACTATTTTACAGATTTCCTTTTTCTTTAAAAGAAATGCAATTGCAATTCAAAAACAACATAATACCTCAGGATTGTGTTTGTTCCCCTATAAATTTACAAGTAATTTGTACAAAAAAAACTATTAAACAAACCTGCCCAAACCAAAGTTATTTACCTATTATCATGCAGTCTAGTCAGTCTGCTGTTCTTTTATTAAAAAAATAAACCACAGATTTGAGTTCAGTTAGAAACATCACTTTACCATCACTAGTCTTCAGAGGTAAATAAACATTTTAGTGTGAAGCAAGAATTAAACAGAAAAGAAGGAAATATGAATATTCATGGTGAACATATACCTTTCCTAATTAAATAAATGATGATTTTACCTCTGGGCTTTCAGATAGTAATGCTTTTCTCCTCCTAAAGTCATAATTTGAAAAAACTCACCTGCCGTAGCTAATATTTACCCATGAAAATCTTTTCCATGGAACAGTCTAGAGTTTCCTATAGCAAGCATGCATTACTGAAGAACCTTTATTCAAATTTCAGTTCATATTAGGACAGAGGGAAAAAAAAACAGAAAGCATATCCCTGAAGCTTAGCCCCAGTAACTTCCTCAGAAAACACCAGTTTAGGGAACATGGCAATACTGCTACATAGTAAATGGAGATTTGATGAATTAATCATTTAATCAGATCCTCTGTACAATGAAATTATCGATTTCAATCAGTAATCCTATTCAAGTTACTGACCAATAACTCAAATTAAAGTATTTCTCCCAAATCAACTGTGGCATGCCTCCAAGAGAGAACAGGAGATCACACTATATGTCAACAACCTCTGCCTTTGACAGGTGACTAATCAGACACATCTCTGAGAACTGTAGCAGGTGATTCACATTTGAAAGGAGGGCAAAAACTCTGTGACATCACAGAAAAGCTTTTTTCTCACCTCTGAATCATGCATCTGATCTTCAGCTTAAGGTTACATAAACCAGTTAAGTATCTAGAAGCATGGGTGCATTAAATATTCTGAACTACCACTGGCAATATCCCCTTCCCTTTTTTTTCAGCTGCTCATGAAACCCTGAGAGGTCCTTAAAGCATTAAAGCATCATTCCAAATCCTTCAGTATGGAATAAAACCTGTTATGTAGCAATTATTTAATCAAGTAAAATTCCTCCTCAATACCTACAAGTATTTAAACTCTGAAATGTAATATTTTATTATTGTTGCTGTGCTAAAGCAGAAATGAAAGCATTATGTGGATACTGATGGCAGTATATTTGATGTTTCTATGACCCACCAAGGGAAAGCACAGATTCACACACTAAACGGCTGCAAAACACCACCAAGTACAGAAAATCTTTTTTTCTCTCTATAGGCAAGTTTTAGAATTTCTTACAGATGATGGGAGTAAGATACATCTCCAATGGTCTTACAGATTGCATCCCATTTTGAACTATGTTTAGAAACACAAGATGCCCTTTGTCAACTAAAACAACAAAAAAAACCCTTCACAAACAATACTCCTACCTCTCTCACTTTCCTTTGTTCCACTCCGAGAATAGGCAGAAGTTATACCTATAAGGCTGTTTGGTCTGTTTAGTTGACTTGAAGTTGAAAGTGAGCTAGTGGAGGTGGAGAGCGAAGAGGTGGATGATGAAGAAGTTGAAGTTGAAGTTGGTCTATAGCGATGATATGGCTATTCAGCAGAAAAACGTCAAAATTAATTTACCAAGATTAAACAAATATAAACCACAGGATATTAAAACATTTAAATATATAAAAAATTCTTACAGTAGCACCAAAATTAAAATATTACAGTTGGAGTTAAGATTCATATAATTTCTCTACCTAAAGAGACCCATCATGAAAATACCTCTTCAACAGTTCGGGAATATCTTTGTCTATAATCATCATCTTTAGTTTCAGATTCTTTCTTTTCTTCTTGTTTTTCTTTGTCTTGCTTTTCTTTCTCTTCTTTTTCTTTTTCTTCATTTTCCTGTTCTCTGGTTCGCGTGGGACGACTTCTTCCTATAGTTTTTTCAGCTTCTTGAAGATCTGTCAGTGTTACGCCCTGTGAAAACAGCAGTCAGCAAACGTTTCAATATATCACTTGTATTAATGCAGATGGTCACATTATAGAAATACGTATTTTAAAGAAAAAATTCAGCTTGAGAAAATGAATTCTATCTACTAAGAAATAAATTTTACCTATATATTCTACCTGTAAGTTTTTCTCTCAAATCTTGGAACCAAACATCCCTCTCTGATTAGTGACAAGTGTTTGCTGTAGCGTGATCTACCACAGACTCTCCAGCAACACAGTTTTTAGTTGAACTAGTACATACAGATTGAGTGGAAAATCATACAGAATTCATTTAAAAACCCACCACATCCTTCCAATCTTATCATAAGCATACTAAATATTTTTGAAAGAATCCTAAAAATAGAACACTTATCAAATTTTCAGAAATGTTGATACTTTATTCACTCACTGCAACTGCATTTTTAGGTCAAAAACACATAAAAAAATGCATTGACAGCACAAGAGAAAGTTGCAATTGATTTCTTATTTCCTTGCTATTTTGAGGGTAAAAACTAGGTTTGAAATAAGGTCAGAAAGCAAACAATTATTTGAAGAAAGCTTTTCTCTACTGCACATTTCAGCTGATGTATCTTACTGAGATACTAGTGCTCAAATCATTTTGTAACCTATTCTTCGAAGCCAGCTTTGCAGATTTATCAGTTATTTAATTGCTTTTTGTATTGATAATGTTTTAATACAGTAGTTCCTGGTACCTTCTTCACGGTAAAGATTCAACAATATTTGGCCTGTAGTTTCACCATCTGTCAGGGCTCTGAATTAGTATCAAGAGGTAAAAAAGAACTCCAGTAAGATAAAGTTGTATCAAGCAGTGTGGATCTCTCAATAGAAAAGGTACCCAGAAATATCTGAGGGGTTTAAGACTGCAAAGATTTGAAAATAACATCAGTAAACAATGTAGATATAGACTCGGCCTTAAAGCAGGTGAGAACGATAGCTAGAGTATTTCTTTGTGCTATTTTATCCAGGGACTATTTGCTGATTATTCACGTTTTGTCAGCAGCAAGAAGAGATGGGTAGACACACTTCAGAGGATAGTGGTTGGTAATTGCTCCACTGCCTGAAGAGCGTACAAGTACAGTTTAGAGACAATCTATTTTGCTACCATCATATCCTTCCCTATGTTAGGATTGCACTGGTTGCAATTCAGTATGAGATAGTTCTGATAGAAACTGGGAAGAACCACCAAACATATCAGTATGTGAGCTGAGAGAGAAATGCTGAAAGGAGACATGCAGTTAGATTCTAGATTATTAGCAAATAACAAAAAACCTCTTCCTTAGTACTCACTCTTCCATGTCCACAGAAATGAAGCTGAATGTATTTTTTTCTATGCCATGGATCTTATTAGCTATCCATACATTGGTCAGCTCAATCACACTATCTTCAATAGCCCATGCACAGAAAAAAGACTTAAAAATGGAATTAAATACAGTACGCTATGCCTGTTTCTCAAGTATTAAGTCTTCAGCCAGAACCATATAGCTGTTAGTTCTTGAAGAATTCAAAGTCTTAGATTTAAACATCTACAGGACATCAGATACAATTACTTGAATAAGCCATTTTACCATAATCATAAACTTCCTTTCACTGGAGGAGTCTGTGCTTTCAAATTTGTACTAAGTCACTCTTCAGTGATTAGAAAAAACAACTTTCCGTACACACTGAAGGGTTGTAAAGCTTTCATGGAAAGAAAAAAAAGAGGCTTTATTTCATCTGGTACAAGTTGTTTCATACCAGGAAAACCCACCAGTTTATGTGGAGCTTTACTGGGAAATTAAAACTTCACTGTACTCAGGTAGCTACATGGGTATGTTTCCATAAATGCAGAAGCTTTAATAAAACCATACCTGCGTAGATCTTCTAGACTGTCTTGCTTGCCTGGATCTAGCTTTTCTTTGGGACTCTGACTCTTCATCCCGTACTGGAGTGAGGTATGATCTGAAGAGTTAATCACAAACAAAATTGGCAAATGATAATTTTTGTACAAACGTACTAAATGGTCAGAAAAAACTCCACAACATGATATAAGTGAAAACCAAAGCAGCTGGAAGAAAATTTTTAACTATATAAGATGGATTACATTTTAGACATTTAATTTAGATCACAACAATATATTCATCAAGATAGCAGCCTTAGAACTCAATTAAAATACATAGTCTTTTTCTACTTAATTTAGATTTCTTTTTACCATTTTCTCTAAATGTAACTTAAGCTTTTTTGGTATTTCACTAGTCTACTAACTTAGGGGTAGAAGACTTCAGAGATTCAGCCAGTTACACACTTGTACATAAAATGTGTCTCTCTGTGTACATTAACTTTTAACATAACTTGTAGACTTTTAAAAAAAGCTAAATGTACTGCTAATGCAGAAAATCTAATTATACTATTGACTGCACCAGAGATTAAAAATCCTTGAGAAGGTGGTTACCGTATTTTCACATGAATCACCCATGCTTTGAGTAATCCAACTCCCTTTGAAAAAATTGTGCTTAAAAATAAATCTTCATGACACTCACAAAAATCCTGGAGAATAAGCAGGTAATTGTAATCAAAGCCAAAAGGCTACTAGAGTAGACGTACAAGGTCTGGACTCTTTAAAGAAATTCCCCAATCCAGGGAACTGGGGTAAAGGAAAAAAAAAAGATATGTATACATGCATAAATATACATATTTGTATGTATGTAACGTGTATATATGTATGTACATAAAACCATCATTAAAGATCTTAAAATTTTTTAATGCATTTGTTGATTTTCTATTACAGAATGTTCTGGGAATGCTGTTATAATTTAACATTTTTTAAAAAAACTCAGATTAGCTAGAAATTAGAAAAATTTGAAAAAGCAAAACCAGAAGGTTGCTAAAAGGTTGCTTAAAACACAAAACCTCTCTGAGCTTCTTTAGATCATAAAATTAACTACATTAAAAATAGTAGGGTCACATGCTGTAATATTTCCTGTTCGTTTATATTTTAAAATGTCATTAGTTAAGGATAATTGGCTAGTGATTATGTTTCAAAAGCTGCAGAAACATCACCTATCTTATGACACATATTAAAAAAAACCCACTATATTAATTTGATTTCCCTATCCTGTTCTCTTGCAAATAGCATTTTTGACAGACTTTCCATTTTCCTAGAGCCCTAGGCTCATCTGTATCAGGAAAAGGGTACCTGTTAGCTGCTTTACCTAACATGACCTGAAATACTACCTACCTAGGAGGTTTTGGTTGCAGAGGAGGTTGCTTGAAAATTGCTACAAATATAACTTGCTCTTCAGTAACTGGTGTACATAATCCTACCCTTCAATAAATGTAAAATACTTTAAACCTCACTGAGGGAAAATGAAAACTCTCAGCTTGCCAGGTGCACGCTACAGCTACTGTCAGAGTAGAAAGTGCCCTTCCCTGGCATCCCTTGTGTATGCCACACAGGTTACCTACGCGGTATTATTCATGACACAAAGACTTAAAGATTCAAGTTTGTCATTCTCTTCCCTGTTTCTCTAAACCAATCCTAAAAATTAGATAAAGAATACAGGTTCTTCAGCTGTTCCAAAAGGATGCACCATCACATGCTTCATTACTACTAGTAGTTTATAATGTCTTTACTTTTCAAATATTCTTTGAAAGAATATTTCAAACATACTTTCTAAATACACACTTTCAGTCTATAAATATGGATCAACCAACTTCATTTCTTAAGAAAATATTTAGCATATATTTCATACACAGGCAAATTCTTCATGTGCATATAAACATACATAGATACACGCACATGCATGTATATACAAGTATCTATATATAGATAGATATGCATGTGCTGATATTTAGAGTACTACCTTCACACATGCATGCAGTAATTATTCCAGTTTTCCTCATTTCTAAGATTTAATGGGCATTTTAGTAAGCCATCAACAACAGTGTATTACGCAACTGGCCCCGAGTCAGATAAAAACAAGGAATTTCAGGCCAATTGCAGGTATCTAAAGCGTATGTAGTATATGCACATTAGCATACACACACTAGTAAGAGCGAACAGGACAACAAAGGCCTTAATTCTAAATTTCCTTGCTTTTCTAGCTCATAGGAGACTGAAATAGCATTTGCGTTTTAAAATTGGAACTACTTTAGAAAAAAAGATGCATGTTGTTGGTTTTGCTTTTGCTTTGTCAGGTTCAGTCAAATTTTGCTATGGAAAATGCAGGTCCTGACTACAGTTGTTACTGAAATGGATTAGCACATGTGGGCACCTCCTAAATCATGGTGGGGAAGAAAAAAAAAAAACCACCATTTCATAGAAGTTATTACACCTCAGTTTTGGGTATGAAAGGAAGACTACGGAAAACAGACTATCCTAAATAGGCCTAAAGCTATGAGGAATCTTTAAATGTTGTTGCTGTCTTAAGTGAACCAAAAGAATCCAGGTTTCTTTGTTAACAATGAACAGCTTAATTCCCTCTGTGAACATATAGAGATACACACATCTGGCACTGATACAGGAGCTGCAGGTCAGAACTACTACAGGAGCAACACAGAAATCTGAACTTGCATTTCAGGAGAAGGGTTAAACGATAAACATTTATAAATATCCAGAAGAAGAAGAACCCAGGGAAAGCTAACAGGAATTAGCAACCTTATGAAATCTTACTTTTGCTTCCATAAATATCAGGTAGCAACTCTTTACAGAAACATAAATATGCACCAATCTTAACTCATCCACCATGAAACTAGAGCAGAAAAAACACTGTATTCTTAAAATAAGATTTACATCAGATTCTTACTCATTCTGCATACTGAATAATACCTGAAACCACTGCATTTACAGCTGTCTATTACGTTTCAAATAGAAGAGATCCTAAATGATGCAATGAAATAAACAGAATGTGTTGGGTTCAGTACTCTTTTCTCAGTAGTGCCAGGCATATAAAATGACTGAAAAAATGCTACGTTGTAACTTATTTGCATACTGCCAGTGGCACAGTGGCTCAATCAGCAGCAATGCACCTGTAGCAAGTAATTAATTATTGGTTTTCTTATTTTTAATTCAGCATTTTTGCAGTTTCATTATGGGTATTAAGAGGATTCATTTAACCTATTAACAGAAAGACAAATATGAAAATACTGCATACCAAATGAGAACCCAAGCCTGGTCAAAAATATACAATATCAAAGTTTCATGAATGGTCTCTATCGGTACTAAGCTCTTACATAAATCGAGGCACATTGCTAGTTGTTTCAATACACAGGAAGCAAACAACACTGCTTTACATACTGTACTATCCAAATTTGTGGTAACCAACACATTCCTTTCAATAAGAAAAAGAATATAACTTTTGTAGAAGAGTGACATTACTCTTAGGACCTTTACACACCTCCGTCTCTCCCTGACCTCTGACGTTGAGGACACAGTGCCAGAAGTAGCTGTAGTCATGGCTGTGGTAGTGGCTGTAGCATTTACAACAGATGGTGCAACAGGAACGGTCACTGCTGTAGGAACACTGTCCTTTTCTTTCTCAGTACTATCCTCAGCCCACAAACGATTTGAGGTACTACAGCATAACAAGCAGCAACACAAAAAAAGAGAAAAGGAAACAGCTAAACAATGAAAGCACTTTACTAAACAACTAGTAACATGTAAATTGAGGGATGGATTTTTTTTTAACAGCAAACTGAGAAATGTCTCTACTAGGAAAGCTCAACTTGAGCTATTAAATTGAATAAATTAAGAATTGAACAGTTCACAATAAATGAACTCTTCACCCTTCTATATTCTTTTATGCCGACATGGCTGTCACGTTACAGTAGAAAGCCATGCACAATTTTTGAGCCAAATTGTACAAAATTAAAATGAATTTATCAGGAAAGTGAAAAAATCCAGAGCCCCAGGATCTACTAAACAAGAACGCATGCACATACGTAAGCACACAGTAGACCTGACAAAAAAAAAAAAAGGCAGAAAGTGTGCTGGTGCCATTACCTGCTTTGTACACCTGCTGAAGTAGAACCCGTTGTACTCTTTGTAGTAGTGTTTGCGCTGGCAGGCAGTGTTTTCTGAAGACCAGCAGAAGAGGTAACTGTTGATGCAGTACTTGGAACATTAGAACTAATCAAATCATCTTGTCTTCTACCAAAGGAGCCACTGAAGGAGAGATATGTACAATGAATGCATTGTATTACATATCTTTTCTCATTAAAATATTACAAAGCTGTGAACGATCCATTAAACTCCTGCCCGTGTATTCTGTGTCTCAGCTAAATCTCAGAAAGTTCTGGGGCAAAAGAAGCATTTTTGAAAGCTATTTTCTTCACTATTTCCTTGACTAAAACTTTTAATTTATGACTTCAGAGGGCAGCAGAAGTGTCCCTTAGTCCCAACCATTTCTGCACAAGAAGAGGAGATAAAGAATGGAATGTCACTGGTTCACATATGACTGTCTTGATCGCATCTACTGAACTATTCGGATAGGACCCCTAATGCCCCATTTTTAAACTGCTGTTTCACCCACACTGAATACCTCAGAAAACGCAGAATTTTACTCCACAGCTTGTCAAAAAAGAAAATGTCATCAATATCAATCCTCTCATAATTTTCAACCAATTAAATGTATTGCCTTTTAAAAAACTTTAATCATTCCCAGAAAGATTAACCTCCCACTCATGCTTCTCCCTTGCTCTTCATGTTGTAAAGAAGATCTGGTGGTTTCCACATTTTCATTCATTGCTTCTGGCTGAAAAAATTTTGCATTACCAAGTCAGGATGTTTGCCCATAACTAAACCTCAGAATCCACAGTTAGGAGAGACAGAGCATCATATTGCTAACTGCAAAAGATTTAAGGAAAGATGCTTCTTTGTCATTCTGCAAATGATCATTTTTTCTATCACATTACTATAAATTCTAAAATGATAAAGCAAAAATAATTGTACAAGAACAACTACGGAAATACATGATTAAAGCACCACATGGAATTCAAAAGTGATGCGTACATTTTGTCTGAAGACCATAAATATTGATAAAAGACAACATGCAAAGATTGTTCTCATATATCAACTGTTGATACTTTCCGTCCAGAACAGGATATCTGTGCAACATCTTTCCTAAACCTGAAGTTAGGAAAATTGAGTTTTCTTTTTAAGGCAGGAGGTTAACAAAGATGTAAGATGTATTATGCTGTATGAAACAGCCTGACTACACACCACTGACAACATCAATGTCAAGACAAAAAAAGAAAAAGTTAAGTACCCATCACCACGTACATCATATCAATATGCAGCTTAGCTACCTGAATGACAATCTTTTCTTTTCATCTACTCATTTTAGATACTTATTGCTCCACTAATTCCAATGAAGAACTTTACTCAAAAAGCTATGCTGAAATAAAGTTAATCATGTATATATTTGCAGGATATGATTCCTTCTGAGGAAATTCTGCAAGATAGGAACCACACACACCTAAAATTATTTTCATATTAATCATCATTTACTTTATGTTCAAGTTAGTTTTACGTATGTGTTCTATGATGTTCATACTTAAAGTAGGTGTGGCTATAATATGCCATTATGGAGAGCAGCGTAAACTTCTGATACTGTCATGCAAACCCAAAATTCAACAGAGACAATATATTTCCCCTGTTCAGACATCAAGCAGAATTACTTCTATTCCAACATTTAAAATAGCTATCCTTGGCTACTGAACTAATCTGGAAAAAGCCAAATGAACCTCAAATTGAAATAAGCAATGGAAAATGGAAGCATATAATTTTAATTATATAGCAGTTACTGCAACACTCTTAAGCTAGTAAAAATGGTGTAGCTTTAAAATCAGCACAGACATTGCATCAGCATAAGTACATACATTGCAGTTATTCTGAACAACATTTTAACGTGTCACCATTTGATTTTAAACTGTCCTTACATAGCGATTGAGTAATTAATTTGTTTCTTTTAATTTGTAATCTTATTTTGATAAAAAAACACAAGAGAAAATCCCACACCTTCTTTGATAACTTGTGTTTAATGATGTAGGACCTTCATTCAAACTGTTTTTCTTGACATCTTCCTCCCATTTTCTCCTAGTGTAGGAACTGCCACCACGTATTGAGCTAGCAGACGAGTCCCTGAAAAAAAAGATTTTATTTTATCAAACTCGTATTAAAGAAGGTTGCTCTTGATGCGAGCTGAAAAGAAGTTTTAAATCAAAGATTAAAACCCTGGATAACACATGTAAAATAAACGTAACCCCAGAGAACAGGAATAAAATGACCTTTATGGAACTATTTTCGAGCTCCTGTGGAAAAATATTACATTCATGCTAACACTGTTAGAAATGTAATAGAAAAGTAGCTAAAAACTGCTAAAAAGGATTTAATCAACATGAAATCAACCATCAGCTTTTATCTGTGACTATTTCTGCCTTTGTTGTTCTCAAAAAAGGAACATGAGGCTTTTCTGTTTGCTCCTGAGATTATCCAGTGCAGTAAAGGGGAAAGTACTCGGGTTTTTTAGAAATTGATTTCATGGGTTTTTTCATTCCTGATGTTATAAGAAGTTCAAAAGCTGACTAGCCTTTAGAACTCATGATACTGTAGACTAGTGTAAACAGGTCTGCAGTAGCCATTCCGGAGTGGCCTGTCACGCATCACTAGCTGACATTACTTTAGTCCTAAGGAATTTCCAGCCTGTTGTTGCAGATCATAGCAGGAAGAAATAACCTTGCAAAAATCTACTTCGAAAAACTACCCTGAAAACTGATACTGAGATGCAAAAAACTGAATTTCTAATAAAAATGCCACTTCAAGATTTGAAGTAAAGTTCAGGCAGGAGAAAGAAAACAATGTCTTTCGCAGAACTATACATAAAAGGCAACCAGGTGTGGAAGGGAAAACAGAACAAAATTTTGGAAAGATGTATTTTATGTTCAGATACATTTGGCCTTCAGAACATACCTCTTTTTGCACAAAAATGTATGCTAGCACTTCTGCGGTCGGAAACAACTGTAGAAAAAGGTCAAACACATGCCAGTGCAGTATTATCTCTTACCACCAGAGAGAAACACAAATTCTCGGATATCACCTACTACAGAAAGGTCCTGCTGCGTGACAATTTTTTTATAATTACTGAAGGTTTCACTTTGCCAGCACTTTTGCTGTAGCACTGGCTACTTGACTGAGGCTGGATGCTTGAAATTTGTTACTCTAAAAGTCTAGCTGGAATTCACCTCGAAGTCCTCTCCATTAATGACAATAGGATGTTAGCTGGATTACACTACATCACTGATAAGCTAGACAAGCAGGTGTTCAGACAAGTAGAACAAGAACCCAACATTAAGCTAACCAACACAGACAGAGATCTGGGACAAAGGCACAAACCTTAATAATTTATTAAGGTACCTGTAGGGCAGATGGTTAAATTCTACATGTAAAGAAGGTCAAACTAAATTTCAAAAATCCCTTACAGCTTTACTTAAGTAAGCTGGGTTGTCTGCAACATCATATGCGAGGCAAAGTACTGGTGCCTGAACTGGCTGGCCTAAAAGCAGGCTTCACCTCTGGTACACCAAGGAATACAGAAAGTTCTCAGGTCAACAGTTTGGTCAGCACTGGGACTAACGAGACTGATGACCCCAAGTTGACCCAATGCATATGAGGAAAAATATGCTATTGCTGATACCCACTTCTGGAACTGTGTCTGTGAATAAGACATGACGGTTAAGACTGGCACATCAAGGACACAAATAAACCTCAACACTGAAGCAAAATTTAATCCCTTTGTTATAAGCAATAAAAGCTTCTAAGAAATAAAATTGCAATGAAATATTTATCCCAATCTTAAGGTATCATCTAGTTAAGACACTTTTGAAGTACAAGAGTTTTTTATGGTATCTCAGAAGAATAAAAATTGAAATAATCTCGCTTAGAAACAAACCAAAACTGACTAATAAACTCAGCCTCAAAGAATATAGTACTCCAGAGAATGATAAACACAAACAGAAACTCTAAACTGCCCTGTTACAGAACTAGGGATTAAAAAAATCTGGCCAAGTAACATGAGAGATGCTAACAAACTAAGCTGAACTTCAGGGGACCATGAGAGCTGGAATAGCCCTGTTTCAAAACAGAATTTGTCACCTACACACTAAACTTAGGCAACAGTATTCTGCAAGCATAAGAAAAGCCAGTATTTATCTTGTGTTTGCGCTGAAATGAACCATTCTCAAGAGTAGCAACAAAGAAGCTTCTCTTCAGACATAATGAGAAGTACGAGTTTGTAGACAATGATTACAATAGCATATTTGGAGCAATGAGAGGATTTTCAGTTCAGGTCATCCACCATTCAGCTATCTAGATACGATCCAACAGAAACAAGATATTAGGGAGACTTCTAAATTTTGCACGATGCATTCTATGTTAACTCAAGAAAATGTCTGAGTAGAACCTCAATAAAGGAAAGAAGTGAAAAATGGGAAGGTTCTGACAATGTAAATATGCCATGAAAAGTATCTCAAATCCTAACAGGTAACAAGCCTGTGCACCTAAACTTTTTGTTTCTTCTATGCTGAAAGCTACAGAAGAAGTATCGGCAAAGAAAGTAAAAATCTCCAAAAGAAGAAGAAAGGTCAACGCGTAAACAAGAAAAACAGAACTGCTTTTATAACTTAACTATGATTTTTGTAAATCACTGCTTCTGCACCATATGGTTTTAAGCAAAGACTGTAAGAAACACAGCTTTTTATTATTATCAAAACTAATAATGGAGCCCAGTAGCAGCACTCCATGGTTCAAGACAAAGCAGTGAAATGCTTTTAGCACCATTCAGTAGCTATGAGTTCAGTTTATGAGCTCGTATTTTGGATTTTATATATTTTCTGCCCCAAGAAGACAACACTCATTGGTCCAGTTCTGCTCTTGTCATATAATAATCTGGATTTTAGAAAGGGTCATTATAATTTACAAGATCAAAAACCTTCAGGAATTGGATTAGCATAACCTACAGAGCAGGATAATGCTATAAATTAGTATTGTCTGAAAATCTGTAAGTTTGTGAGCCACTCTACAATCAAGTAATTTTATATTTAACAAAAATAGTCACCTGTTTTCTTTTTCATCAATGTCAGAGGTACTGGCCAGTCGTCTTGGTATTGTAGGTGCAACGTATGCAAGTCGAGTTCCTTTTCCATCTTTCTCCTGAAAGATGTATTTTTTATTAAGTGTTACTGTTACTGATTATACCACTATTGGCTGGAAAATCATCATTATGACAACTTCAGCTGTATTTATTGTGACCAGATTATACAAATTAGTTTCAAGCTTTAGTTAAATATCATAAGGACTATAACAGGAAAAGGAAATTGATTGTTTTCATTCTAGTAATGCAAATGACTTGATTTCTCTTTTCTGTGCTTTGCGGCAGTACAATTCCAACACTGACTACTGAAAGCAACTGTTTTAGTATTTTTATATAATATGGTGAGGTATAGTATTATTCCCAGTCCTGAAAATATTTAAATGTTTGTACTTGAAACAGAACCACAAGTTCAATGCTGTTTAGTTACCTGTTCCAAATTATTCATAGAATCATAGAACTGTTAAGGTTGGAAGGGACCTTTAAGATCATCAAGTACGACCAAGTCCAGTCCTTCCCTTGGTTCCATGTATTCATGTTTTAATTACAGAACTAAATTTTTGTAACTAAAAAATTACTACGGAATATAAGAAGAGACTCCTTTTTTATAGGATTCTTTCAACATCACTCTCCAAGTGATGCTGAAACGATCAAACCTCTGAACCTCCCTTAACTGTAAAAACTACTACTAGCATTGCAAGTCCCAAAAAGGGAAAAGCCTCAGACCCATGTACCAGGTCACCAGACAATGAAGGTTCACACTACACTTTTAAAGGGACTACACAGAAGATACGTTATTTAACTTTTTGGAATTTTGGTAAAGAATAGATGTGTAGTACAGTCTAGAGAGAATGTCTTACTTCTACAATACATCACAAACTTCTATACTAAGTAAGGTAGATCAGTTCCTTGAAAGGTTGTCTCACACAGAAAACAATTACCTTTTCTTTGTTGTCCAATGAAGAGGAAAGTCTGGGACTGGAAGCAGAACGCATAACACCTGCAGAGTCCTTTTCTTTCTGAGCTTCTTTGGAAGCAGTTATCTCTGCAAGTGCACCATAACTACCAGTTTTTCTAAGACCTAACCTCCACGAAGCAGGAGATTCATCTTTCCTCTCTTCTTCTTTGGGAGAAACCTTGGTTGTAGATGTTGGAAACTATAAAACACATGTAAATGAATTTACATTATTAATTTGCATTACCTGTGGTGATTCACGCTCCTTGCAGAGATTTGAGAACACAGCTGTTTTTAATAACAATAGAAGTGTTGAATTCGTAGGGAAGTTGTGGTGAGAGACAACCTACACACTCTTCTCTTAAATCAGTTAATGAGATAAGAAATGTAAGACTGGTCAAGGTATACTACTCCTCTAAAAGTTAGCTTAGAAAAACTCACACTTTGCAATACACACTGTGATCATGAGATGCAAACTTAGAAACATGCAAATCCAGTATCAACATTTTGATTAAATATGTTATTTTGCAACCTGTACACAACCCTGTGCACACCAGAACCTCACCATAGATTTTTCACCCTTATTGGGCACAAGAACAATGCCAGTTTTGCGCAAGCCCTGCCTCCATGATGCAGGATCTATTGACTCCACGACAGGCATGATAGGAGGAATGAAATCATACTAAAGCCAATTAAGACAAGACAAAGATGAAGATTGAAAGAATGGAAATAGAAACAAAGATTGTTTTAAAACCACATACTTTGTTCCTACGTTTATGTTATGTAGCTCTTCATTACAGCATAAAATACCAAAAAGGAGTAACAGACTTAAAACCTTAGTAACAGATTCTTATTAAACACAACACAGCATGTTTAGCTCATTCAGAGACAGAATTACAGTTTGCATAGAAAAGCACAGCAAAGCCTGTTGACCTAACAAGGTCCATGGCCTAAATGTTCATATGGCTGAGAATACTGGAAGATTCACACTAACATACCTCTTATCTTCTTATCATATTTAATTCGCAGCCCTCAATCACACACATCCCATGCTAGCTTAGCTATCAAACCCTTTACTTCGGGAGCTTCTCTCCCAAACTTGCCTTACTTCAGCACCCTCAGTCAGAAAGCAGCACTACTGAACGCCACATAGATTGAAGAAAACCCAAATTCAAGCTTAGTACACTGCATCTGCACCACTTGTGAGCAACATATGGTTTGCCCATCTATGGTGTAAAAGCTTAAGAGTAGTTGTAGTAGCACAGATGGTGCAAATCTGAGAAGATGCAAGATCACACATACAGGGCTGTTTTATCTTCATTAGTAAAAACAGTTAAAGCCTTTTTTTTATTGATATGAGCTGCAACTGCTTCTTCAGATCACATGTACATGCTATGTTACAAGATGATCAGTCTTGATATAAACGTATTTATTTTGTAGCTACAGAAGGCGCTGAATTTTTCACATATAGTATTAGAACGATAACTGCAGTTGACTTAACCTGCACCTTTTACCTTTAAGACCAAAAGATAAGCCATTAATTACTGCATAATAAAATTAGAACAAACTAAATGCCAGTGTATTAATGATTTATAAAAGGATATCATTCAGCTTAAAATCATACTTATTCCTTTTTCTTATAATACTTTGTCACTTAATCACGTACCAAAAAATTACATCTACTTGATCATTCAGCTCTGGAATATTAAGCCACACCCCAGCTAGCAATAATTTGGTAATGTCCTATTGCTGAAGGTCATATCGCTTAGAAAGCTCTTGCATAATATGAAATAAAATGATTGGAAGGGACAAACTAGGAAACTTTTGATTTCAAGATGAAGTTCAGATAATTACAAGAAAAACAAAGATAGACTCTCCAGCGTGCAAAGAGAATTAAGTGCAGTAAAAAACCTGGGTGGAGAGCACATCAGTTAAACTGCCCAACTGTCACACATGCTTGTATTACTGAAGTGATTTTAAAAAAAATAAACTACATAAAGTAAGCCTATTTCCTTGCAGTAAAATTCACACTATGTATTTGAATTAATTCCAGTTAGACACAGTTAGCAAACCAGCAATTACTCACAATGTCCTCCCTCCCTTATGCATTTTGCTATGGTTTGTGTGGAAAACTTGTGGCTCGAGTTCTGTGCAGCTCCTGAGCAATGCAAATGCAGCTCCCATGACAGAGAACTGTAATTCCTTATTGAGCCAGCAGGAACTGTTTAAATTAACGTCAGAAGATCACCCTGGAACCTAGCTCACTGCCCAGCCACAAAGCTCAGCAAGGGGAAACAGAAGTCATTCCTGCTGGTGAGCCATGCCCACCGTTCCTCTTTTGCTCTTACATTTTTTTGAGATAAATCTTGTGGACATCAGTCACAATGATTTTTGCAAAGCAGCTCTTGGGATGAGGAAGGTTGGCCCAACCCTACTGTACGTGCATCACATAACATGATGCAGTTGGGCAATATATTCCCTGCATCTGTTACATTAAACTATACTTTGTGAGAATCATCATTAGGTTCTATTGTGAATATGAAAGCATAACTCCAATAAGCTCTCAGCACTAAATACAATACATACTATTTGCCCAGCAGCGTGTCTTCTTTCTCTACTGTGGCTTCAGCATATCATGGCTACCTTTTCTCCTAAACACGCTTTTCAGAAGCATCAGTAGAGGGTTATGCTTTGATTATGATGTGTATAAAAAAGTTGTAATGACTGACAAATGAAGCCTTACTGGCTTACTATCCAGTTTGCTTTGATACTCTACAAGTTTGACTTGTATACCACCTTCTGACTACGCCTTATTATCTATGGCAATTTTTTTCTCCAGGCATACATTCCCTTTAACAAACAAAACTAAAATGCATTCCAAATAACTTTTCACATTAAGCTGTAAAAAGCTCCCTGCATGCAATATGGCTTTGCTAGGTGTGTTTCTGAGCTGTGCATTGAATAAACCACGTGTCCCAATTCTCTAGCTCTTCCATGAGGTCCTAATCATACTGCAATCAGGGGTGGGACCTATAGCACGTTCTACTTCTTATTTATATGATATATGAATGAAATAAGATATATTTATACGATATTATATAAAATTTTCAACTTCTGCACCTAAGCACTACCTGAACACTTCTAAGGACTAAGTACCTTAGTCATGCCTGTCTCCCTTGCCTTAAGTACGTTGCCAATATAGGCACAGAGAGACACTAAAACTGTAGTTTCAAAAAATTTTGGCGGAGCCTGGCATAGAAAAGACTTTCAAAAGATGAAGTTTAGCTTCAGAAAAACAAAAGCTCCACCCACTGTGCAACAGATCTTTGCCTTTTTAAAAGGATATCATATTCAGCTATTTCATACTTCTGTATTTTAGATCCCTGTTTAGAATCAAAACCATTCAAGACTTCAAAAAATTGAACACAGTTTCTGTAGAAAAACACAAAATATTTTAGGAATCTGTGCATATTTTCATTAATCCGCTGGATAACCCAACCCACTTTTTATTCAAGAATCAAGAAACATATGCTTACGCAGAAGAACAGAAATTTAAAAACATGAGAAAGGTAATTTATTTTACCTTCTTAACAGGTGACGTAGGTGCCCCTTGGCCACCGGCTACCGAAGGCGCTGTCACAGCGACTGATGCTGATTGTGTACTTGTGGTATTTGCATTATTGGTTACAGCTGCCAAGGTTTTGGTCTTATCTGCAAAATATTTACAAGATTTTAATTTTCATTTCTCATTCACAACTTCTTCACTTCTACAACACAGAGTTGAACTTCTTTTGAACATATTTGACAGCCAACTTTCCAAGCAACATTCCATTATTTATTCCACAGTGTTTTCCCCCTCACTCCCAACTGTAACTTAGTTAGGTCCGTCTTTTCTCCATAATGGCCATGCTTGTAACATTTCTGTTTTTGTTATTCAGCAAGTGTTAAACACTCAGAGACAGACCCACAGCATCATTTGGGTTGAAAGTGACCTTGGGAAGTCACCTAATTCAACCTCCTGCTCAAAGTAGGGTCAATATCGTGTACAGACCAGGTCGCTCAGAGCTTTGATGAAATCAGGTCTTGAAAACCTCTAGAGACAGAGATTCCTCAGCCTCCCCAGATAGCCTGTATTTTAGTGGATAGCTAATGACCATAAAAATTTAACAGTAGGAAGTATGTTTGCATGTAAGAGTTAATTTGAACTACAGAAGATGCTAATTCAAAGTAAAACATTTATTCTTGGATAACTGTGTATGCTGAGTGCAAAGAAATAATTAACTGCACAGAGAACCCAGCTAGGGATTCTAGTCACTAGAACAAGCTAAGGCAGGGACTTGCCTTCCAGAGCTCTGACTTTCCATTTGCTTCATTCTTTCTTTGTCCCTTGTTTTTCCCACCTAAGTTTCACCGTCTACCTACTCTACCCTCTTCTGCTTTGTCCTTCCTGCCCACATTTCCTCCTCTGTCCTTTGTCCGTGTTCGTTAACCCCTCTGACACAAACCTACAGAAAAAGTAATGGTTGTGATCCAGCAACTGTTGTCACTGCACTTGCTTGAGCTTCATAGTCTTACACCTCACTTCCGTTTCACCTATTCAAATTGCACATTCTTTGCAGCAGGATGCTACATCCCATCTATGCTGTATGGAGCAACATGGGGTTCAATCCCCATTGGTTTTGGTCCTACTATAAAGATACCTTATGTCTACACTACCCATACAGAATAGGACCAGTTAATTTAGAAAGTATGTGATGTTTTCATAGAGTGTTCTCACTTTGTTGAATTTGAATGTTGGATGTACCAATCTACGACTGGAAATCGTATAATTAATGGTATTGCCGTTACACACGTGTTTTAGTTAGGGACATAGTTGAACAGATGTTTTGGATAATTACTTAGGCACTAAAACACAAATACAAAAAAATCAGCTTACATGACTAACTGTGCACTTAATGGAAAGTTCTTTTTAAACACAAGTGAAAATAAATGATGGTAAACTTCTAGCTCATGGTGATAAAAAGTTCAACAGGGCAATGCGGACTGACAATATGATTTGAGATGATGCACAGGCAGATGTGCTGGAAATTTGCAAATGAGTAATACAACTTTAAACTATACAGAAAAAGTTATCAGGAGTAAAAGCGTGGAAGGAGAAAAATGGATTTTTCACAACTGTATTCTGAAATTATTTTAAGGACAGCAGGAACATAGTTGTATGCATGATTGACCTAATATTGACTAACTTTCAAAGAAAACATTAAACTACCTCAAAGTAAGTTAAAAAACCTGAACTGCTGAAAATTTTATTCTTCAGCTTGTTTCCCTGTCCTTTAGGAGATGCGAGCTTCATATTCATACTTCCCTTCCTGGTCTTACAGAGAGAAATTTATTTATTTTTACATTGTATTCTCACATAATCAATGAAACAGAATGTAAGTTTTAGGAAAACATTTCAAATATCCCAACAGAGTAGAAAACACAGTTTCCAGTACTTCAGAATATTGAACACTTAAAATATTTTACAACCAGAATGCTCCTTATAATCTTAAGATTTTTCACTAGAAAACTACCTTAAGCTGAATAATGCGAAAAAAAGGAAAGTACAAGCTTGAAATTTAGAGATGCAGCTCTACAGGGAAAAGCTTAAAGTCCAGCTTGCCAAATAAAGTATGATAAAGCCTTGTTTATATTAAAAACCCCGAAGTTTATATAAATTAATTCTTGTGTCACAGTCAAATTTTCCTGGCACAAACTATCTGCTGGTAACGAAGAGAACACAGTTACCAGAGTCATAAAGTTCAGGAGACATAATAGTCAGCTCAGTGACTGAGAAATTAATACGTTATATACTTCAAGAGTTTTGAGTTTATCAAAGCTCAATCTCTGTAAATACAGGATGCAAGTATACTAAGGTGAAAGACTCATTGCAAACCTCGACAGACATTTTTTCCAGCTTAACACTGAAATGCTGGTTTATTTCAAAATACAAAAATAATTAAACCATAATACACAGTTTGCTTTCACAACTTATTTCTGCCTATGTTAAATATTTGTGATATATTAGTTACCTCTAAAATCCCTCCTCAGTCTTATCTTTTCAGGTGAAGAAATTAGAAAGAATGTTTTAAAATGAGAACTGACAGCTCACCAAAAGGGTTACTTATTTTAAAAGGTGTAAAATATTAATGACATCTATGGCTATGTATTGAATTGCTGCACTGCAATTCTGAAATTCTTTATTAGGATTGAACATACATCTTTTTTAAACATTGATTGCCTGACATTTGTTTTCTGATATCAGAGAAAAAGATGCTCTGCTGTACTTACATCACTACTTGCTTTAAGACTCTGATAATTGTTCAAGGAAAAAAACACACATATTCCATTGAAGAAGTAAAGAGTAACATGCTTCTTTGCATACAATTCCATACTTTTCAAAGAACATTCCTCTTGAAGTTTTACATGAAGTAAATGCCAACATTAAAATAGCACCTTTAAAAGTTTATTTCAGTACACATTGAAAATATATGCACTATTACTTTATGAATACCTGAGCCAAGACTGCCAGGTTAATTGGTAATTACTTCAGGATGGCAAGAACAAATTAGAATGTCTGCACTTCTCTTCCAATCTCTACACCAGTTCCACAAGCAAAGACTGCTGTGAAGCCTTCATTTCTGATTTGATCTTCTAACTTCTTCAGTGTTTTCTGACATGCTACTTAAGGTTTATATTATTCAAACTATTTAATTAAAAGCATCAGCTATTAAAGGCCAATCAAATAAATAAGTTAATAGCTTTAACCTGAATAGCCACCAGTAAAGACACCTGTTTGATATCTCTGTTATGACTTGACTTTAGACATACATAAACTTGCTTTATGATTGGAAGCTTAGTGAAACGCAGAAGAGTAAGTGCAACTTCAGATACTTAACCCTGTATCCTGTGGTATTAAATAAGTAAATCTATAAAGTAAAAACTTAAAGAAAGACAATACTCCAAATAACGTACCTGTCTCTGCTTCCGATTCTGAGTCGTCATCCTCTTCCTCTTCACTAGAACAACTGGATTCATCTTTCTTTCCCTCTTCTTCCTCATCTGCTTTTTCTTGCTCCAGAGACTCTATACTAGTTGCATTCTTTTCTTGCTCCATAATCAATGTCTCCTTACTGAGTTTGAAAAGAAAAATACTTACTAAGTCCTGAAAAATTTACTAACACCTGTCAAGTAGGACTTTGTGACAGCTTGTAAAGTTGGTTGGTTTTTTTATTAAGAGTTTATCATTTTTCCTAGTCTACTTACTTTTTGAATGATTTCTGTGTCTGATTATTATCCATGTTGGCTGTGGATTCAATTAGTGGAGATTTCTTTTCCCGTTTTTCACTATGAAGCTTCAAAACATATAGAATGATGCAGTTAAATTGATAGAATGGTATCAGTGGGACAAAATTACAAACGCAGGGAAATCTTTAACTGCTACAAACACTAGAATGTGTATAAGCTCTCAAAGTGTTAAAGTTAAAATTCTAAAATCTCAGAAAGTGTTATTCTAAGTAAGTACGTCATTGTTGATGCTTCAGATCATCAAATGCCCACTGGACAAGGGAAGTAGAAGAGCACCTTCTTTCTTCCAAGGCTTTTTCGTCACCATACTTTACCAAGGGCGGGCATAAAAGATCTTTTGAGATGACTGTGGCATTACCTGAAGTGGAGCTCCGAATCAAACCTTTGTTTTTAATCTATATGCTGCTCTGAGCTGCATACCATAACCATATGTATGATAAAGTATAACATATATATATATGTACCTTTATATGCAAAAGACCTACCAGATTCTGCTTCTTTTGTAATTCTTCTAAATATCCTAGGATATCTTCATCTGCCACATCAAATGCTGTCTGCCCCTGGAGAAGGGGAAGAAGTAAAACACGGTAACTGTACAGCAGAATATAAATATAATGGATTATGATGCCTTATCACATGATGATGCAGGTAAGGAGCACATTCAGAGAGAGAAACTAGGAAGTATAAGCCAAGCTCTATTACAAACTGTTAGTCTGTCAGTAGCTGACAACAATTTTGCAGTATTACTTTTGTGGGGTAATTGAAACAGCAGCTTCTATACCTGATGAGTAAAGATGTTTTTTAAGAGATAAAAACATGAACTCAATAAAATTTTGCTGTCCTTTGAAGAAAAAAAAAAACTATCAAGGAAAAGAAAAGTATATTGAAATAATATGATTCTCACAATATTAGTTCCAAACAACTATTCCAGTGGTAGTTGTATGGATGGATCCTGAGCAGTTCAGTATCCTGTCCATCTTAGACTACCATATACAGCTTGATTTTTTAAAGTTTAAGTCATTTAAGGAACCTATAATAAATTTAAGTAGTCATGCCTTCACATTTTTCAGTAAATGGTATTTCACATTTTACATTCCATTTTAGAAAACATCTGCTACAACCATTTGTTCTTATCCCCCCTTAGCACACGATTTCCATGGGACATGTACTTGAATAAAGATCATCATGTGATTCATTAACACAGAGTAATTAATGCTGTCTGCTGGAATTTCTTCAGCTTGCCATATCTTACATCTACACAGTCACTGCAATTCTCAACTAGACCAGATGCCCACAGGACGTGAGATTCTATCTTTAAGGCCTGAATTGGTAAAGATTTCAAAAATTCCCTTTCTTCATCTCTGCTTGAAGACAAGAAGGGCTGAAGCTCACAGTTCCACAAAGAAAGCCTAACTTACTTTGATAACTGCAACCCAATATTGTATTTCTAAGTTTGTATTCAAATACAAGAAGGCTGGAATCTAGGCAAAGTCCTACATCCACTTGTATAAATGCAGCTGCATCAATACACTGAGTGGACATACTGAAATGTTGGGAGGACCATGACAACATCAGTCAAATAAGTATTTCTGTACGATAACCAGCAATAAAGGCAGAGCTGTCATTTAAAAGTGGTCACAGAAGCTTATAAAGATAATTAAATGTGTTCATATATGTCTCTGCTTATTTTAGTTTCTTGAAATGTTAACTAAAGGCAAACATATTCCTCGTTACACTGCTTGTATCTCTCTGTACCTCCTTCATTCTTATTCTTGCCCCAGTTGAGTTGAACATACTTTCATGAGAGTGCTCTCTGGAATACTACCCTCCACATTTTCACAACCCCAGTGAAAACTGTAACAGATAACTTGATAAAACTGGCTTCAATTAATTGCATCAGCTTTTGATTGCCTGATACAAAATACAGTTATACAGCTGATATTTAGAAGTTCTATAAGCATTCTAAACTGACTTGAAGCTATTTGAAATTTAATTCCAGATCTCACTGATTTTACCTCAACTTCCAAGGAAGAAACAGTCAACAAAGACCAAAAATTTTAAGCAGTAGCTTTGCCCTTATATAAAGTAAATACTTGCTAATTCATGATCTGTATCGACATATTTCCCTACTTTTAAAAAAAGTTTATGAATAAATTCAATGAAAAATCCATCTTAAAAGTTTGGCAGGTAGTTTACATATACAGCACTGACAGAAATTGGAAGCAGATCAGAGTCTACCTGTAAAACATACCACAAAGAGAAGAAAGAGAGCTTCAGCACTTATACAGCTTGAATGAAAAGTTTTGGATCCTTGTGATGCCTCTGTAAATCATGAATATATTTCTATCTGTTGGGAGCAAGATATTGCAAAGCCAGCAAGCTACGCAGGCCTTTGCGTAAAAGTTGAGGAAATACAGCTTAGGAAGCATTCAAGTTATATCTAGGGAGTCCAGAGATGCCTACAAGTTTCTTCCAGCACACCCAAACCAGCATACAGTGATAACTCTTTAGTATGCCAACATAAGCTGATTTTAGGAGTTAAGACAATACCCAAAGGTATCGTCGTTGTCTTCAGTGATTAAATGAAGGCCTCGATGCAATCCAGCATGTCACTGATTTTGTACTTCTGAAATGTCAATAAACCCATTCTATTTTGAATTTCTGTGTCAAAGATTACATGGATCATTTAATATAGAACTAAGCATAAAGTGGGCCTAGAAATTAATTTAGACAATCAGAGAATTTAGTTTTGAACACAAACATGCCGTTTTGACAAAACATGCATTATATAAAGCTCCACGTACAGTAAACAGCAGTTTATCATCACTTTTCTTACCCTGGCTTCTAAAGTCACTTTAGAGACCAGAACTTTGTATCTTGACAAGGATTACATAAAAATCCTACCACTTTGTTGACAGCCTCCATATCACATAGGTTTTCCACTAAAATGCGACATGCTTCTTCTTTACCCCAGTGAGCAGCAGCATGAAGTGGTGTCCAGCCATCATAATCTTTAATATTTACATCGTAGCGAGCCTGTATTAAAAGCCTAAAGAAATTAAAAGAATTAGATCTTCACACTGCTGACAGGGATAAATAAATTGTTGTAAAATCATAAAATTTTTTCTACATTAATATCTTTCTCCTCTTTCACCATACATATTTTAGTTGGGCTATTGACAATTGATTAATTTTATTTCCTTACAGAAACATTTGCCTTTTCATTGTTCAGTAGGCCTAAATATTTTCAAAGGAAAATTAAAAAAAAAACAGCCTCTTCCACTTGCTTCCTTATTCACTTCCTTTTCATTCAAAGACCATTGTTTCTATACAGTTAGGTATTTTTCTCTACGTGTGCAGTAACAGAGAAAAGCTCTTTTAAGGAAAGGAGAGCTGTAAAATGTCAAAAATTGTTAGATACAGTGTTCTTATCTAGTAAATTATTAAAACCTCCTCCTGTTCTAATATTAGTTGCTTGAAACTTGCATCTCCTCCCGTCATTAACATTTGATGTTGTAACAGGCTAATGCTTAAGTGCCTCAATTGCTCTCTGAGAGGGAGCACATCTCCTCAAATAGAGGACCTGCTTTTCAGCCTGCGTCCAGCACTCAGATTCGGCAAGGTTCTGATGTGAGTGTCAAAGTGATAACAGACACTTAACCTGACAGTTTTGTGTAAAGGGCTATTGGCTCTCTCAAACACTGTCCATAATTATTAAAAATCACGTAACTGTGAAGTATTCTTCTGAAAAAACTCTAATTCTTAAGAGCCAATATACTTATAGTAATATCCTCCACTGATTCAACTTTAACACATGCTCAGCTGCAAAGTCTTGCAGTCTTGCATCCTACACAGAGCACACGTTTTTGACAATTTGAAGTCACCATGAAAATTGCCTGTGCATATATTTTTCCCGTTCTAGGAGAAGAACATGCACTGGACTACAAAAAAGACACTTAGTGTGCTAAAAAAAACCCACTCATACATAAAACTTCCTTAGAGACACATGCGATTCTAAAACAAAAATTATTCTTTTCCAACAGAATAATTTCTCTTCATTATGTTGAAGGGTTTTTTGAAGCAGAACTCTCAGTCAGTAAATTGTATGCAATAGATATAATGATTAAAATGCTCTTTCATTCAACTTCTGTGTTGACAAAACATTACAAGGCTCTGCAGACCTCAAAGGTAGCAATACTTAACAGAGTCAGGGTGTATGCTCATTTTCGTTCATGTTACAATATATAACTGTTCCTAGTACTGCTAAAGCAGTCAAATACATCTACAATCACAGTAAAGCAATGCATTATTAAGTATGATTTACTTCAATAAAAGCAATGCTTTGATGAAAAACAATTAAACCTCTGTTACAGTATATACTTGTATTGTATGAATTAAAAGCTACTTATAAATTAGGTGGCACAAAAAGCCTGAAGCTTTCCAGGAAAGATTTCAAGAGTCATGATTTTCAACAACAGTATCAAAAAAGCAAAATTAAATTCTCTGTCCTTTAGGTCTAAAAACCTCTAGTCTGGATTACAAATTCTGCTTTATGTATGCAAATAAATACGGTGCCTAGAAAATATGCATCAACCAGAATGCTAACTGGCATTATAAAAAGCTATTAACCCTGTTTACGCAGTTGGCTTTAGAAATAGGGCAAGTTTTTTATCAACTTCCTTCTTTTATATAAGTATGAAGACTCAGTATGTACACTGTGTTCATATTTTGAATGACTTAACATAGAAAGCTAACTGCATCATGATTAATGAATGCTTGAAAACGTAAAATCAAACTTAAAGGAAAAGGTAGTTCCAGGTATCCTTATTTTCCAAGATACAATCCATAAAAGTCAGAAGTGTCCAATTCTATCAGTTCCAAGCAGCATAACATAAAGGTCACAATCAAATATGAAAATTTCCATTTAAACCACGCTTACTTTAAGACTTCTGTATAGCCCTTAGCAGCAGCTACATGAAGTGCTGTACCACCAGATTTTGCATGCCTGACGTCATTTATATGGCCGCTGTTGAGCCACTGTCTTGCATCTCTTAGCATTATTCGTTCTTCTTCTTTTCGAGCTGCCTCTATATCAACCCCTAATTCAGACAGGGAGGGGGAGAGGAGAAGAGAGGACACAAAGTATTTTAGTTCAAACACTTCAATTCAATTATGTAACAAATCTTGTATCTTGTTTATGTGGTACAATAAAATAACAGCTAAATAATATGAATAATATTCATGGTTAGATATGAATATCTTTTTGATGACGAATCCCAAGAGGTTATGAAAACATCCATTACTTCATGACACTTTGCATGCATAATGCAGTTTATTCCCAAAAGAAAGGAAAAAAAAAGAGAAAGCTACTAAAACTGGCTCTTAAATTTTAAGAATGTCTACCATCACAGTAATAATCACTCAAGTGACCTGTTAAAAAAAGAGAGAAGTTATATTTTAACCTTCTAAGCATCAAAATATGTCTGGTTCGATGTATCTGTAGAAAGTAGAAAACAGTTACAATTTTTACAATGAGATAGCTATGGGAAGACAAACAGCCTTGCTTCTCAACATTGATGATAAGAAAGATGGAGCTGTATTTTTTTGTACCTTATAAAGAATTTCTGGTTTGTGTTCTATCACTGTGAAACACAAACCTTATACTCAAATAGCCAAGCCTTTGGAAATCCCCCTCCGTATCTCAGGTAAAAAAAACCTGAAACACTGAAAACTTTTTATAGTACGTCTCACAAAAAATTATCATACACTGATGAAAAAGAAGGAATGCAATATAAGATTTACAGGTATACATATCAGGTTAAACAGATTGAAAAAAAACCCAGACCCCAAATGGGCAAAGCAAAGCATTTTTTAATTACTACCATGTGGAGTGATCTAAAGAACATAGCAGGAAAGGGGTCTTGAAGAGATCTATGCATGAGCATTGGTCTATCTACGGTGACTGAACAGTGACAAACTTTGTGAGGAAAAGGTACTTATGAATTGTGGTCATCAAAAGCACAAACTGTATCTGGGTTGAACTCTAACAGAAAATCAGTGGGTCAACCTTCAGCAAAATGTATGATTTGTCTAATCTTAGACCCTGGTATGCAGGCACCTGGAAAATATATACTGTCCTTCTGCCTTCTGAATTTTTAATTTCTTGTGGAGCAAAGCATTAACTTGGACATAATAAAAACAAGTGAAATCTAGAAACAGGTACTGATGTACTAGCTAAAACCACAAACTTCAACAGTAGCCTACAAAATAGAAGTTAAGATTACTTTAAAAACACTTGAGATAGATGCTCCTTGACTCAGATCTAATTCTGCCTTCTTTCAGTACTTCCTGCAGAAGCTTCATTTGTCCCCAAATCGTTTTTCTCCAGCAAACTTGTTTCTGTCACGTCTCCTAACTGTCCAACACAACAATATAAAGCAGACCGCAAACAAGAGCATGCAAAGCTAGAATATATTTTTTCAAAATTATTCTACAAAATTAATTAATCCTAGTTAATTTTTAAAGTCTTTATAAAAGAGGCCCTCATTAAAGAAATTATTAATATCACAAAACGAAAAGACATAGATAATATAGAGATGATTATATGTAGTGCAATGACTCATTCTACTGTGTAAAACATGATAAAACAGATTATAATAAAACAGATTCATCAAGGTCTTATCAATCCACTGGCAACTAGAAAGCCAGAGCAACAAACTGGCAAACTGAAATAATTACACTCGCACTGCTGAAATACCCTTAAGTTAGTGGATAGCAGACTGATAGCTCCATTACGTTATGTATGAATTAGTATTTCACAGATGCTGCAATTCCCTAATTATAGAGCAAGAAAACCCTTGAAAATTACAAGCCCAAATCAAAATTTCCTGAAATGCAGAAAGAAGGAATGTAATTATCACATGCTTTTGGAAATATAACATGTCATTTGATTGGTCTGCGGTAGCATATGACAGTGCTACAACAGAGTTCACTTCTTTTCTGTTATTCTTCTGTCAGTTCACACCATAACAGCTACTCCCTGACTACAAATATATTAAAAAAAAAAAGAAAAAAAAATTACCCCCCCACAACCAAAACACAAAGAAAAATCAGTTTGAGAAAAGATTCTGTTCTAAGTAAATCTGGTAAAACTTTACGCTAAGGACAGATGAAAAGATAAAACTTTACTAAGTATCGTAAAATAAGAGGCAGGTTATACATTAAGTGTTCTAAGCAGTTGACTGAACTCGTCCACTTAATCGACTAGAACAATCACTTAAGTCTTGGTAATTTAATAAAAATTAACAAATTAACACAATTACCTTTTATCAGAAACTGATGAAAACCCATAACCTGGGGGCTAAGGCTGCAAGATGCAGGAAGATAAAATAGACTTTTGAAGCACTAAGCAGAGGAAAAAGCTAAAATGTACTTGTTTGATGGAAGCTGTGGTAAAAATTAAATACATGGAACTTTCTAAAACTGTCTCTTTCAAGACAACCCACGACTAAACAAATCTGAAGAAAGATTCAGTTCTACATATCTAATGATCTTCACAACTCTGACAGGTATGAAGAATGAACACCAGGAACTCTGAATCAATAACGTATTGATAATCGTGTATTCTCATTCCTCTAGGAGGCTCCTACATATTGATGTGTGAACTACTGCAAACTGTAACTTCCTCAGGCCTTGGCATCTGCTCGCCTTTCAGAATGACACAGCAGAGCAGACCAGCAGATCCTGGGAAAATAATTCTCTAGAGTCCAGTCATTTACATGTCAGTGTTGCCTGCAAAACACTACTGCGCAAATAAATAGTTCATATATCATCTGTTAGTCACACTTATGTCCATCCCCTTTTTGCATACCCGAGGTCTAACTGTGAATCCTTATCAGCATGAGTAACCTTCCCCACCTGAAGAATGTGACGTAAATTCCTATCAGTGTAAAACTGTTCATGTGTGTGCCTGGTCATTCTGAGGCACTTTTGTATAAAGGAAGAACAGAGAAAAAGTTCCTCCCAAACCCTGATCTTGAACTTCTAATGGTTAAGCATTTGGTATGCCTAAAGAGCTAGAGAATTATGTCAAAATAGCAATGTTTTTGCAGGAAAAGTAACTAATACTGAATATAGACTTCTATCAGTATCACAAACAATAGCATTTCTGAAACCCACACGAGATATAATGGCTGCACCAATACATTATTTTACAAGACAGTAAATTTCTGGTCATATTTCAACAGAGGAAAGTACGAGAATCTTGCCAATGGAAATAAAACATCCCACACTAATAACTGGCAGGAAAACGGGAATTAAACTCCGTCACAGAAAAAAAGCTGCTCTCTGAGATAAGCTAAATACAATTCCCATTATTAACCACATGTAAACAGCCTTCATTATACCTTGTACGGCCCTTTCTCCTTGCTTTTGGCTTTCCAGCCTCTATTAAGATATCAGGTAAAAAGAAAATGCTTGTCATACGTTTCAACCGCTTTCTCCACACGGCCCATAGATGGCAATGCGCTGCCTCCCAGCTCAACCTCAGCCCGAGTACTCGCTCCCAGTACCAGTACGCTTAACTTCTCTGGCAGTCTAACAACTTCTTAAATCATTAAATAATTTATTGCTAAACGCTTTCCTTTTCTTTTTTTTCTCCTGATCAACAAGTGTTATTAAACAGTTCCAAACAGGTCTGAAAACAGTGAGCAGTGAAAACAGTTCAGTGAGCATTTAATGAAATTCAGCATAAATTTAAATGCTGAATCATTGTTTCAGGACTCCTCAGCCATATAAAGGCATGTTTTATAGATACTGCATGGAAGAGCAACCCACTTTTTACTTCATGTAGCGAATGTTTATATACAAATGTAATAGTTCGCATTTTATCCACATAAACAAAGCTGAGTTAAGCAATACATCTGAGAGAGTCTCGTTACATTTACCTATAACTAAGAATGAGGAACATTTGCTTCTCCTTGGAAAAGGAGAAGTGATCTCTCTGATAGTCAGTGAATAGCTACCATGCTGTATCATGAACTCCTGATTCACCTCACGTCACCTCTCCCCACTAACTCACCTCCCGAGAATGTTTCCTGTAATTCAAAATAACTGCTTAAGCAGTTAAAAATAATTTTAAGAGGACATCTGACGATAATCAGCTAAAAAATCACTTCAAACCATTACACTTAACCCTACTCAGGACCTGAGGAGAGGCAGTGTTTAAAACTGGCCAGGGCTACCTGGGGCTAGAGCCACACGTCTCTCAAGTCTGCCAGTTTGCACCAGTGCAAATGAAAATTTTACACTGCTGGCAAAAGACAACTTCCGCAACTATGATACGCTGAAACACTGCAAAGTAAAAACACAAGGGACCATATCAAGAAACTGTAAATAATAATATTTTTAATGAAAATAAAGAGTTCTGTGGATTGCAGTGGCACCTATATACATGGGATTGGCCCATGATAAAGGTATCAGCCATATGGAGAAACAACAAAACAGGTCCTAGGAGAAGTTTTTTGTGTAACACACAAAATACTTAATACACATGGCATGCAAAGTGAAGAGTTGTTCAGCACTACTTTGGAACAATTTCCATAAAACACCCAATTTTCCTACTTGTGAAATGTTCGTAACTCTGTCGAAAAATCTTTTTACCTTACCTGAGCATGTATGTGATTTATGTTCTCACAAAGAAAACTAAACTAGGTTTTAAGCCTAAAAAATGATTAAGCAAATAATTCCCTTTTGGAGAGTAGGGTTTCCTTACTTTTGAAGTGCTATGGCTTTACTTTTAGGATAGCTAGACCATTAGTTCAAAATTACTGCATAGTTCATATCAACAGGGTCCCACTATATGCTCAGAATGCAGGCGGCCTTGTCTGGGGATCTGTGGCCCACACAAGAGGACACATGAACAGACGCCTGAACCAAGGGTCACAGTTTAGAAGTGTCACATATGGAGATCAGAATAACTGAAGAAAGATAGACATTGGATAATACTACTACAAAAGCTCTCTTCTTTCATATCCAACGCTCCTTACAACAGAACTTGTAAAACTAGAAGATTAATTCGGATCACTGACCATCTCCTCTCTAGACAGGTCAGATTTTGGAGCCTGAATGCTAAAACAGGATGAGCAAACACTGCAGATCCTTCTTTTTATTAAGCCCGCAATGTCACATAGACCTGAATTGTGTTGTATTCTGTAATTTATTTCTGCGAATTTAGTGTCTCCAGAGGCTCACATTTTTTGTCCTGTAGTTAGATGTGTCCTTAAAATATAATTCACTACCTGTAAAAATTGGGCATAAGTACAAACAAACCGATGATCTGTAGAAGGCTGAATAGTTGCACAACTAGAAGGCTCTGTTTGGAACTTTTCCTAAAAAGATGAAGGCCTGCAAAAGCAGCAAAAAGGGTGAGCTAACATGGTGATTCTCCTCAGATTTCTAACAGAAACAAACATCCAATGTCATCACTTGTACATATCTGAAATCACAATGCACCTGACTGATCTTTCAAGGCAATCTTTTGCTACCAAACGACCCTGACTGCTGACACCAATATGTAGGAAGCCATACTCACAGCATCAACTAAGCAACACCAAAATGAAACTATAATGAATGTAGGAATAAATACACATGAAAAGGTTGCAAGGCAACAATGTTACAGAATACATCTACTTAATTTTCATGCTGCATGTTTTACCTACACGGAGGTAAGATATTTTGGCACCCAGGTTCGTTTATTTTCAAAATAAATAGGCTGATCTTCCACTACCAGTAATACTGAGAAAGGGCTGACCATTCCACAGACCCCACAGTTAACTTGCATTATCAAAACTGTGGCACTGCTTTATTTTATTCGTGGAGCAATTCTAAAGCTGGAGGGATAATTGCTTTCAGTCACATGCATAGTCAAAGATGAAACTGTCACAATGCATCAGTGTTAATTCCACATTAAGATAAACAATTAAGTTCCTATTTTAGAGCTATTAACTTCTCTAGCCACAACATACACAATTAGGCACTTTCCAAGTGATCATGATAATGGCTACATAATCATTCTGTATATAATATTAACTTTACATGCAAGTTAAAGATGCCAGCAAAACAAGATTAAAACCTTACTGCTGAGACAACTGTCTCGTGATTTAGTAAGATACACGCTACAAGTTCACATCCAGATTCATATCCTTTCTATTCCATTCTCATCCACGACCATTAAATATTTCTTATGATTTCCTCCCTGCAGGTAAAAGCCCTTAGCTCATACACAAATTCAGAAGGAGCGATGCTGCATGCCTTCTTCCCTGCTTCTGTGAAACTAAAACCCCAAAGTGGTCTAACAGCAAAACAAGCTAGGTAGAATACATATATATAAAAACCCATTCATATATGTGTGTGTGTCAATATATCAAAATATATATATAAAAACCCAATAAAATATATAGGCTATATAGATAACCATAGACTTCAGTGTCCTGTTAAGACCAGGAAGGCAGAAATGCTGTCAGGGATGTTCACAGAGTGGTCACCCTTCAGCACAGCATCCAGCTTTTGTTTTCCACAGAGGGAGGTCAAATCATTTTGAAGCACAGCCCTAGCAAGTTTTTTCTCACCTGATGTGGCGCCTCATTCAACCAATATATCTTTCAAATCATCTGAGAAAGACCACAATCAAATCCTTCAGCCAGTCAGCAAGCCAAGTGACATAAAAACGTAAGAGGAATGCTTTTCCATAGCAAGTGAAATTTAGCATTTTAAAACAACCTGAATTATCCCTTTAGAAGCTAACAGCTACAGTGTGGGAACATCTACATTCTTCTCAGACTCATAAAGACAGTACCATAGACAGTTTACTGTAAGCTTTAAAGATGAAATACGTAAACCAGGCTGAAGTTTGCAGTAAATTGAGGTATTTAGTTTAGGTTGCCAATGCTAATTTTACAATCGGGCTGTTCAAAATAAGTAAATTTGCAAAAGAATAAGAATTAGCGTGTAATGTTTAATCTCCGCACTGCAAAAATGTACATAAAACCCCCATATAACAAATAACATTTTTTTTTAAAGAAAGCAGTAACATATAAGTAAGAGATTTGGGGAGATTTCTCTTCCCAAATAATGTCAATTTTACAAAGAACTACTACAGTCTATTAGTATAGCACATCAGTAAAGTCAAATGTTTCAAAAACAACCTTAAAGAATTTAGGCTGAGGCATACTCCAGCAACAACTCTCCAGCAAAGATTGACAGTACTGTTAGAAAAGAGAACAACTGTATTTTTTCCAAACTAATTAAAATAGACAAATGGTAGTACAGACAAAAAATATTTGCAACTATCTAATCTGATGTTCTTTGTGTGTTAACTGTAAGAACTGTTAATCAAAATTCCATTAACACTACCAACTAATGGAATCAAAGCCTTTGTCAAATCTACAGTCCGCTGCTGTATATCAGTAGGTTTCTCTTATTTCCCTGCATATCATGTTATCCACTTTCTTTTTACCATTTGCTTTGGGCATTAAATGGGTTTAACCATACAAATTAAATCAGAGCAAAGCCTGAAGCAATTACTAGTTTACTGTTAAATTACGTAAATCTATCTTAGAGATATAAATTCAATGCTAAAAAAACCCCAAAACATTATCAAGGAGGAAGAAGCCTTTTAAGAAGTGGGCAGGGGTCTAGAAGTAATGGAGATGCAGTCCCCTAGCACGCCCCCCACAAGGCTCCATTCTTCACTCTGAATGTCACCTTCCTTCCATATATGACAGATCTCAGACCACATCACCCCAGTTCTTGTGCAGAGAGTTCTGGGGTAGCAGTGCATTTCTGCTGGACTCAAGGTCGTCAGTCAACAACAACTGAATATTCTTTCCTCTGAGGAATGGAAAAAATAGAAACTTTCAAAGACCTTTCACTGGAAAACCCACCTGAGGATTGGAACATGGAAAACAGCAGTGTAAGACGGGGCGGCAGGGGGAAAGCAGGGAAAAATGAATCAATATGCTTTTTCAAAGGCCAGTTTCTCTTGTAAAGACACCGCTGCCAGTACTAGCAATTTTCTAGGAGCAAGGTGCATAAATGTAGGGTACAAGTTTTTACATGATACTGTCAAAACTTGATACCTATCCATTAACTGTTACATGAATGCTCACCTAATACAGTGCTCTCAGAAGAGTACACAAAATGGGGAGGAACTTAAAGGTTCATGACAGGTTCTCGATAGGTTCTCAAGCCTTAAACAAGTGCAATCTAAGATGACTCATCCCAAGGAGTAGTTTCAGACATTTGGCATTGTAGAAGGGCATTCAAAAGGTCAGAACTAGACACAAAGGGTGATTTATGGGATACACTATAGTTGTTTACTCTTGTTTTAGTTATTCTAGGCTTTCTTGTAGTCAACGGAAAGAAACAGTTACCTTAGGGCTGGATTCACCTCTTCCTAAAATTGATACCTAAGTCACTCTAAAAGTGCCTATTTCTCTCCTTTCTAGGGCAGGTATTTTTTTGGACATAGTCTAAAGCTGGGATACAGAAATCTATATCCCAGATGCACTGAATACCATCTATAGTACCTGAATACCACCTAAATTCCGTTGAGTTAAGTGACTGCAGGAATCCAATCAACACCTGGGTTCAATACTTCTCTTTCTTCACAAGAGGCTGGGCTGAGTAAAAATACGTAGTAGACAGCTTGAGCACTGTACATTGTATTGACAATTCTCTTTAGAAAACACATTGAGTGACTTTAAAATTCCTAATTTAGCATAAGTTCTCAAAAATATATTTAGTGTCCAATAAACAAAACCACCCGTCCACATTCAAAATTACCTTGTCTATTTACTTCATTCTGAAGCAGCTCTTCCATTGCCTCTTCTTCAGCAATATCTAATGGAGTGTCTCCTTCACTATTTACAGCTCCTACATGTGCTCCTTGACTAATTAAATACCTGCCAATTGAAAAATAAACTGTAAGCAACACAGTAAAGTTGATGCAAAAAAAATAGCAGCCACTAGGATATAATATGCAATGGGTATATACATGCATACATACAACTCATAGAAACAACTATATTAGGTGTGAGTAAAAAACCTCATGACTGTCTACAATCCCTGAATATCTGCATGTCTTTTGACCATAATACCCATTAATACAAATAGCACTCTGCTCTTCGGTTTGCCACAAAGACTCCTGACACGTTTAAATATATACTTGCAAGAACTGGAAGAAGAAAATGGTTAGATGATGTACAAATGTGAACACAAGGCTAACAGGGGTCGAACCACTGATTCCCATGAGCTCCTCATATTAAGCCACTCTTCCTAGAACTTACAAATTCAGTGACACATTATGTTTCTACACATTGCCAGAATGACAACTCCTGGTCTCTGAGGCAGCTTCATAAAGTTAATAAAATCAGAATCACCTCTGCTCCTAAATATTCAGAAGGTCAGCTTTTGGTGAGGAAAGAGATGAGGGGAGAAAGGAAGCGGGACTTCACACTGTATTCCAAGCCCACTAAGTGTTTTCTTACTTAGAATACTACTGTCTCAGGAGTCAACAATCCGGATGCAGTGGAATTTATTTCTGAATTTCAAATCAAGTCAAATGGATCAATTCCAAAAGTAAGTCACAAAAGGATTATGTTATTTCATGTTATTTATGTTATTGAGAACCTACAGCTTAATATATAGTTTGTTTCTAAGTAGAACACGAACAGTAATCAAACATCAATACAGATCAGTCTTACACCTTCTGACCATAACATTTCAACTTCCCCAACAAATTCAACGGTTTGAGCCACCATAGGACTCAACGCAAGCAAAGAAAAAGTAAACATACCTCCTGCCTTGCAGACTTAATTTACACTTTCCATATACTTGAGAAAAGAATAAATCAGGAAATACTCAGACCTGAAGAACTAGTTACCATTCGTTAACAAGTGTATGAAATCACAAGTGCTTTCTTAACCTCACTACTGCAGAATGCCAAATTGTGCAGAAGCCAATCACAAAATTAATCCAACACTAATAAAAATGCTTTAAAGTACTTCTGCTTAACTACTGCCAATTAATAACAACAGATTCCAGATCTAGGATCATATTTTCCTTATCTTTATTCAATAACTCCGCATCAAGTACTCTCATACATTTCTATTTTTTAATGTCGGATTTAAATAGCACTTGTTATTAAACCTCTGTAATTACGTCAAGAAGAGGAAAGAACTGACAGATCACAGAATGGAAATGAATTCCCAGAAGTGTAACCATATCTCCTGGAATACGCATCATCAGTTGCCATCGCTAACTTTGATGCTGGTATGCGGTGCTGGTTTTATTCTGTTCCTCTTAAAAGAGTGCCGCTGTGACTCTCATCTCCCTCCAGTTTACAGATTTAACTTCTGCGGGAATGAAAAATTAATACAAAGTAACAACATTTCTCCACAATACCAGTTGTACTGTTTTAATGGTGACAGAGCCTTCCAGATTACAGATCAGATAATTGCTATGTAGGGTGTCTGCTAAACAGGCAAAACCAGCAATGGGGAAACTATCTTAAAAAGTCAAAATGGTGATTCGAAACCAAAGTCAACCACTGACAAAAATATCTTTATAAAAAATCCCAAGTCATCATCCATGTACTTTCAACCTGTTTTCTCTACTATAAACATGAAAAAAAGTAATGTCTAAACCCCCTGATTTTCACCTGGTTCCATATGATACCTATAGGGAAAAATTAAGCTACTTTTGTAAGAAAAATACGTATCTCATTGAAGCGGTTATATTTGGTAAACCTCATCAATAACTTATAGACATGACAAAAGGAGCAATGCAAAAGGAAGTGTAGGGAACCAACAAAAAGCTACAGTAGCATTTCAGAAAGTTATTATTTAGATGTATGAACAACTTCAAGATCAAATGATCTTTTAAAGTAGACTCCAAAAATTAAGCTGCTTACAGACCAAAATCAGATCAGCAGAGCTAGGGGGATTAGTAGGGCTGGAGAAGTAGAGTTATCCGAGTTCCCCTTTGCACGTGCTTATGTTTTCCTGGGTCAGCAAAGGAAGGATGGGTGAACCTGCCCTGAGTTCACAGGATTTAAAGGGATGGAGATGGGGAAAGATGGAATGTACCATGCTCCTCACCAGGGGAGTGAGAACGGTCCTTTCCCAGCCTTCCTTCAGTCACTCCAATTTGGCCTCCCTTCTGCTATCCCCACCAAAAAATGCACAGTGATCCCCTCAAGTAAATTCACAGTGGAAGAGCAATACTCAGTATAAACCAAATTATTCAAAATCCAAGTATTTTGAAGACACCTTTTAAGTCTGGTAGTGAAATACATTTGTTCTGTTTTCCACATCATTCAGTAACAGATGACCCTGTCCTGAAAAAGTTTATGCATTTGTTTAATGTCATTTACAGTAATAATAGTTTCAGGAAAGCAATGACGGGGTTCAGATGGTGCATGAAGTCACTCTGGTGCCTACAAGGATCGCAGGTTTTACTAGGAAACCTAATGCTACCAAGGGAAAGGAGAGCAATCATTTCAGACCTGTAGGTAATTTGACTCTGCATCACATAGAGAGAGGGAACAGTTTTGGTAAACAAGACCAATAGAACGATGCTCTGAGTTTGTAAAGCATAGCTGAGCAGAAGCCAGTACCAGAATAATTCTAAAAATCAGAAGGCTTTGCTGGTCTTCTAAAAAATTACTTTCCAAACAAATTGTACTTCAACCTAAATGTAAATTAAAAGATATTGTATGACTTCAAGTATGTGTGGTTTTGACATTTCACTTATTCTGGTACCATATACTAAAATCTTCACATGCAACAGTGTATTATTGGGTGTAGGTTTGTATGCATATTTTAAAAGTCATCCATGTTTTGAAAAAGCCCCCGCAAATAATTGCTTGTATTTTATCTTTATTAAGTAGTGTCACCTTCATCTTGAAATTTCATCTTTCTAAAGCAAATAAACATATAACTTTTGTTCCCTCAGCTGATATTTAATTGATACAGCCAGACATATGCAGTGAAAAAGAAATTAGAGCTGTGTAGTAAAAAGTCAAGAACCATGCCTTTTGATATCAAGTTCAGAAAAAGATGCTTTTTGCAAACCTGGATGCAGTGGAAACGTAAAAACGCATAGGACTCCTACTGTCACCTACTTACAAAATCTTTTGGTATAGCACTTAAATTTCTGTCTTCTGTAATTGTTGCAAAATGGCTGTGTTCAACAGAGAGCTACAGAAGAATAATTCAGAAAATCTGATGAGAATTTATGTAATATTCTGGTAGGTGCTCATTCAAAACGTAAATAAATAAGAAAGAAAGAGTAGCATGGATCCATACCATGCTTATTTTTCGAGCTAAAGCTTTCAAGAGTTGATATTGAAGCTAAAGGTACCTCTTCTAGACGCTCTTGTGGTCTAAGTATACAGAATTGCAACTATCCCAGGAATACTAGGAAAGACAAGAGCAGGAAAATAAAATAAAATTGTTCCTGATACTTTTGCCCTGATGTTTCCATGACAAGCATTACGCAGTCTGGGTAAGACTGGGAGAACAAGTTTGCTTTGTGATACCAGTAGTTTATGAAGGCAAAATACTGCTATTTGAAATCTGTCTTTTAGCAATCACTGCTGTATATTCCTCAATAGCTATTACAGACTGAAATTAACAACCTTGAAAAAAAACCACGAAACCTTTATTTTCCACCCCAAGAAGAAAACTTTTCACAGTGAGAACCATCAGCCATTGGAACAATCGCCCCAGGGAAGTGGTGGATTCCCCGTCACTGGACACTTTTCTGGACAGGGTGCTGGGCCACCTTGTCTACACCACGCTTTTGCCAAGAAAGGTTGGACCAGATGATCCTTGAGGTCCCTTCCAACCTGTTATTCTATGATTGTATGGTTCTATAATTATTATGAAACCCAGACTATCTCTCATAATTTTATGAAAAACACATTTCAGTACCTTTCATAAAGGGTTGGAATCTCAGTATCTCTGAAACAATAACAACCCTCTGAGATTACCATGCAAAAGCCAAACAGTCCACACCAAAACCAAGCTCAGGAACCGAAAGTTAAAAATTTTACCTAGCNCCCCCCGTGTGTGTAAGTATATTAACAGAATGTATATAGAGACACAAAGTAAATGGAGAGGAAGACACCTCTCTCTGAAGACAGTTATATCCAAACTTGAGTCTTATTTGTGAATTTAGGAAGCATTTACTTAAGAATCTGGAAGACGTTCAAACTTTGGCTTTACTTAAGTTTGTTAGCTGCAGACAAGAAGATATGCTGCAGATAACATTTTAATATTATTTACCTCGGCAACAGAAAGAAGGGCATATGTTTACATTCGAACCTTGCCCCAGTTCACAGTATCTGGATACAAGTTTGCAAAGTCATTAGGGATATAATTAACTTAAGTAGTCGCTGAACCTGAAGGTCACCAGAACGGTGGCAAGCACAAGGCAGGACAGAGAAGCAGCTGCTGAATTGATTCAGTTCATTAAAAATTGCTTACTGAGCTCATTGGAGACTAACTAGCAAAAAAACGAGGGCCCTTCAGACCAGTCAGAAGACTGGACAGCAGCCTCTAACTCCTAAAACGTGAGAAGAGAGACCTTCCTAAAAAATCTCTGGCTGAATAGAGTTTCAGTGTTGATGTATATACATTTAAAATAAACATGTTCGGTGTGGCCTTCCAGGGAAACAGCTTAATTGCTAGCAGGGGCACCAACCAATGGCACACAACCAGTCTCCCAACAGCTTTTAACTAATTAGAAATTTCAGCTAAACCCCGCTGGGTTTTTTTTAAAGTCCATAGATGGTGGAGTACAAATTAATTCCATGAGTGTCTTAACTGAATGATAATAGGGAGCCAAAGACAGCAAAAGTGTCACTGTGTTCATGCAGCTGTGCAAGCCCTGATTTGAAGAAACAAACAATGAACAAAACCACCTGTCCCACAGTCTACAGGATGTCAAAACAAATTCCAAAGGCATATAAGTTTTTAATATGTATTTTAATTGCCTTCTTTTAAAATGCCTTACAGAGTTATTTAAATGATATTTTAAAATATAAAGTATTGATACATTTTTAAAAGTACACATTTTAAATCATTCAAATTACTAATAATAAATCTGGCCAAACAGAGGTTCAAGAGACATGTAACAAAAGAAAAAATTAACACCACTCTTTCCAATTTTATTTTTTTTAAATTGAAGTACACTAAAACTGTAACAGCTGATCCCTTTCGGACCTTCTACTGGTTTGAGTGTCCGGGAAAATTTCTTTAAATATTTGCTCACCACAGAAAAGTTTCACTTCAAATTTCAATTCTTAACAATGTTGCTATTAACTCAGACAGAAGCAGAGGTAATAGAAATGCTACCTCAAGCTCCCTAGCCCTTCTTAAAAGTGGTTTTGGTTTGGGTCTGTTTTTGTTTTGTTTTTCATTTTTTTAAATTTGCAGCAAAAATAATACTTAAAGGGCAGTCAGGCAAAGGTATACCTAACTACATAAACAATATATCAAGAGATAAAATTACAGCTTCTACATTATTCTTGAATTTCTAAGGTGCACTTCTCAAAATAACATATTAAAGAAAGGCCTAGCCTTTTTCTTTTTCTTTTTTTAAAAATCTTAAAGAATACAAACTTGAAGCAATTAGCAACATTGTGCTAAATTTTGTTGAGGTACATAACACATATACGCCCTGTGTCAGTGGGCAAGTTTCAAGTCAGCTGAACAGGAGCGCAGAGTCAGTACTCAGCCATCCCTCAAATACTCTCTCATGAGTCCTCACACTGTCACACTTGCTTTTAAATACATTATTCAAAACCCATATAAATGTAGTGAGATAAAAAGTCACAATCCCACTGCTTTTGACATAAATACTGTAACCCTTGTAAGCATTTGGTGGAGAGCATTAAAACGTGCGCACCACAGGGCAGGTCTCGCAAGGCACAGAGGAGCCCTGCTTGCCTGGGCAGGGGACACCCCACACAGCACCCTGCTCTGCACAACCGGGGATCTCCTCACCCTCTTTAGCAACGACCTACAGATAATTTCCCTTGTGCCCCTTTCTCCACAGCTGAGATGCAGTTGTCTTCTCTCCCGAATCTACAGTTTAGCAGAAGAAAATGAAGGCTCCACACTCAATGCTGGAACCAAAACTGTACAGACTCAACTGGGCCAAGAGTACTTTCTCCTGCGTGATTTTAAGACTGATGTAGAAAAAATCAAATTACTTGAAAAACAATTAAGTCAAGCTCATAGGGATGTCTTATTCAGGCACTCTGCAAAACACCATCCCACGCTGTCAGTCGCTGCTGTGCCTCAACCTTCTGCCTCTAAACATTTAGAACTGAATAGAGACTGACATAAGACGACAGGCTTCTGTGATGGCATTTAAATTAAAATCAAATCATGATAAAACTCAGACACTTTTAAGGTTATGTTTCTTTGCAAATTCCAGAAGATTCTCACTGACATCTTTCTCTCTTGGAAAAAAAATGCTGCAGCACTTTCTAAATCAAAATGCTCCCCCAATGAGCAGTAGCATGAGCCAGCAACTACACAAAACATCAAGTTAAATAAGGCCAATCAGGATTATTTGGCAAAACTAGGTAATTATTGCTCCTGAAATATGAGTGATGATTTCAAGACAGCTGATATCAACATGAGATCTGAGGTGAATTTATGATTTCATTTTGCAGAACACAAGAGCTGAGAACTTCAGACAGCTAGACACATTTAAAAAAAAAGAATAAAAAAATAGTTGAGAACCAAATGGCCAAATGATTTTAAGCAAATGGGAAGTGACATTTCTTTTCCATTTTCACCAGTCTAATCCAGATTTCAGCACGTCTTTTCCTAAATTATGGACCAGTTTGAAAGGACTTTTTTTATATCCTTCAATATGCAAGAGCTCCTCCAGATATCAGCAAATCCAGCTTCTGATACCCCCTCGTGAAGCTGTTACAAAAGGCATCTTGGACAGACACACATCTTTGCTTCAAAATTGTCAAATGCTCCCTAAGTTATCAAAGTAATACAGTACAGAGATGAGAAAATTCCCCCTAGGCAAACAGCACTTTCTATCAATCTGAAATACTGTACCTATATAAAAAACATATTTATGTTTATGAAGCCAACACTCCACAAGCTACCAACACACCACTGCGCTCTGCACACAGCTGGCTGTCCCCGACCTCCACCGCAACTCGCACGGCCAAGGAAGCCCAGTGACTAGAATCACATCTGTTTTCCTTCTTGGTATGCAGGAGCATAGAACAAACAGTGTAGATAACAGTATCTGGTTAGTCTTAGTCCTCCTGTGTTCCAAGAAACCTCTGAAAAAAGCCAGCAATAAGCTCTAGAAATATTTGTACGTAGGCGGCCACCTAAACGTTAACAGTGCAAAGACGCAATCGGAAAAATTCCTACTTGCGGCATATGAAAAGCAACTAAGCCTTCATATTTTACCGTATCCATATAGAGGAAAGACATGTGAGAGGTAGCAGAGCAACATTTAGGCAAAAGTAAATAGTGACTGAGAAGAAGAAAGTAGGAAACATGAAGAACACTATATAGGGAAACATATGCTATCATCTATTTACAAAAAACAAAACAAAACAAAAACAGAAAGACCTGGAGCCTGGTAATGACAGGATGAATATAGGACAAAAACTTCAGCAGGAAATCAAAACAAAAAGTATTTTAAAACTGCATATCAAATGTTAATTTCACTACGCACATGGTGAAAGGCTTTTCTCTCCTTTACTTTGAAGTCTTTGAAAAATTAAGAAACAAATACTTTGTGTGCTTACTAGTAAAAGGATGTTGATTTTCAAGCTGAGGCATATGAAGTTTTATAGCAAATACTGCCAAAATTCACAAAACTTCCTAAACAAAACAAAACTAAAAAAAATTTCAATCCCCAAAGAATTAACCGAGTTTTAAGCTATCAGACCAACATGGTTTGAAGTCCAACATTCTCAAAAAGTACCAGAAATTTCAAAACATTAAGAAGCCTGATAACAAAAATACATGTTGTTTTTCAACAACAAATAACAGGGTTTGTTGAGTTTTTTTTCTCCATAAAGACTAACTTATGTAAACCAGATTATCCTTCTTGCACCCTATAGTGCAAAAATGAAGGCTGAGTTTGAATAATATCTTGTTGAAGCTGCCGAAGAGCACACACAGTAACTCTAGCTCAGGATGGTTGCCTGTTGCAAGTCTCCAAGCATTTGTGGTGATTTACGGAAACGTCATCAAGGTGAATACTTGGGATTGAGTTATACTGGTTAAAAAGAAGAGTTAACAACAGCATGGCGGCAGAAAAGGAGGAGGAAGAAGGAAAACCATGCTGCTGCCCACCTTCCTCAGCTAATTCCTCATCAACAAGAGGTGATCACACCACTAGCTCATCATCCCTCCTGCCTTGTGCCAAGAGTAGCATTGCTAGATTTGGCTGTAGTGGCATCACAAATTGTGATTTTTAACTGCTGATTTCTATTTCAGTGCAAGTCTTGACTAAGAACCTAACTTGACGACCTTATTTTCTTCCAACAGCCATATGTTGGCATTTATATCAGAAAAATTTAAACCAAGATTGATTCTTTTACTGTGCTTAAACAGATACTAGCATAGACATAATCACTACATCACAGAACTTACCTTGTGATTATACTGTGCAATAATATAGTGACCAAATCTCTCTACAAAGCAACATTGATATCACAGTGCAGCTTTTAGCATCACTCAGTAGTACTGAACTCAGTCTGACCCCTCATTAGGTATCAGCAATCTGGAACTCATAGCAGTTGTTTACCTGTCCAGTTCACTTTGAACTTCCTTGAAAACACATTTCTTCCAAAGAAACTCTTACTCTTTATTTAAATTTGATTAGCAGTACCTCATTTGGTTTCAAGTAATTCCTTTTTCATACTTTTTTACTGTTGTAACCACTGTTTATAAAAACCCTGTATTTTTCTGTCTTAGTATCCGAATTGTATCCAAATAACTCACTCTCATCAATGCACAGCAGCCTTACGTCTCTAGAAATACCACACTGTATTTACACAGATTTCAGAAGAATTCAAGGAGTTTTTATCCTGCCTCAGTCATGGATCAGACTAGAAAAATACACACAGATTAGGATCACTTGCACTGAAATGACGTAGTTTAGGATATCCAACAAAAGACAGCTGTAAGAAAGGATAAGTAGGTCGTAAGTTGCTTTAGCGTCTCTAGAAAATCTACTGTATGTGGCAGAATAGGGTCAAACTAACAATAAAGTAAAAGGCTCAAAGAAAATAAAAACTGAGATGGCACAGTAGTGACAACCTGCACCACACCCATGCTTTCTCCTAGAAAACAACACTCAAAAATGACTTTACTGTGAATTAAATTATTTTTGTATCAGATAACTGAATAAATACTCAGTATCTAATGGCACTAACAATTCCATAGATTCCGTAATCTAAGAAGAAACTATCAGCTCCGCTCTCTAAAACAACAATTTTGAACTAGTTGATGAGGGCCTCACAAATGACATTATGCCATACTTACCAAGCATTTGCTCAGTTCAAAATCTGTTTGCTCATGTATATTGAGCTGCCCCCTCATGTTCCAGTCATACTGAGAAAACAGGTGTTGACCGGTGGCAACGGGCAGTTATGAGCCATCATCCAGGGAGGACCTAACACGTTACATTTCTCAGGAGTCTACCTGAGCTCCCAGGTTTCCATATGTATCACTTTTCCATATGTCTTCTCTTCCACGTGTATCACTCAGATGCTCGCATTTAACTTCTTAATTCATAGGTAAGACATCTACTCTATTGCTCTCAGGATACCAATAAAACCAATGCTCTGTGATAAACAATTAAGACCTTTCCTATGCACATCACTTCTCAAGGCAGGATGGTTTTTTTAGACATGAGCTGCATTTTAAACTCTTTTTCAGCCAAAAATCAAGAGTGCTCTGAGCTGTACACTGGGCATCGGTCCCTTGATCTTTCATTGTATCCAATGAACTGCTAAAGCATATTAAAAGAAAAAAAGATACTTTTCACTAAATCATATGTCCCTGAAGAACACATGTTTGAACTTAAAGGTTTAGTGGATTTACCTTTAGAAGAACAGAAACACAATATACTTAATAATAAATATTTAGGGTCACAAGTGGAGATGCACACACTAATGCAATCTGAAGAAGGCAGCTACAGAGCACACACTGTCTTTGTGCATCCTAGAGTGACCAGCTCTCCTACGCTCCCTCAGTTGAACAAACAGGTATCAAATCAGTTAGGTCCTATGATTTCCTCTAACCCATCAACCATATCTTACTGTGTGTTTCTGCCAGCTGTTTTTCATCCAAACATCAGATTACAGCTACACAGTACAAAAGATTAAACTCTACCACATGATATGATTTTAAAAAGGGAATTTCACCATCAACCTAAACAACTTAACTAGTTTTTCATTGTTCTTAAGACACACATACACGCAGCAAAAACATGTTGAAAACAATACAATGTCACAGTACATCTTCATAAAAGAAAACGCCAACTGATACTAGCTCACTGGTTTTCTCCAAGTTTCTCCATTCTCTAATGGAATTTAGCTTTTTCCTTGCACATATCGAACACAAGTTTGGAGGAGGAGGAACTTTTATGTTGCCGATAAAGAACAAGCATGGGGAAGACGACCATACTAGCATATTTTCTCTCCCATTAACACTTTTTCCCAATCCGTTCTTCCAAAAAGAAACAAGGCAGAAAATAGAAATGAATTAACTGCAACAATATTCCAAAGCCTGCAGTGACCTTTTCACAGCTCTCAAAACAAACACTGCATCTTTACCAGTGTTAACTTGTAAGAAGTCGGTCATTTTTCTAGAAGAGCTATTATTTTTTGGCTGGGAATAAGTCTTCTCTTCCTGCTTTTATTTTGTCATGTGGCTTGTTTTATAATATATCCTTCTGAAGTCCTCTTCTCATTTCCCGAGTGGGTTGTATCAAATTTTATCTTTGGTCCTTTTCCTTTTAATTCTACTCCTCCAGTTAACACTTCCTTGTGTCATTTAAAGTAACATCTTGAGTCTTGACAAAAACATCCATTCACCTTGTAGTATCTCTATCGGATCAAACCCTGTATCAGTTTTCATACTCAGTTTGTATGTGGACTTACATCAGACCACCAACTTCAGCCTGCTGTTCACAAATCCAAACTTCTGATTATCCTCCAAGGATCCATTTCTGAATGTACCACTAATAATATCACCTCATACTCAGTTAGGTAAAACCATAACTGGGAACAAAGCTAAAGGAGAGGACGGGAGCTCTCCCTGACATTTTATCAGTCTGCTTTGCCTAAATAATGTCTTGCTCTTCGAGGATTATAATGGGTTATGGAAAAAGAGTTTAGATTAAAAACATTCCAGAAAGTATAGCTCCAGATGATCAAGTTATTAAAAATTAGAGAGAAATGGATTAGAAACTACTTTGAAGCATATTTTGTGGCACCACCACCCTCAGATATCATGGAAGAACATTCAACAGTAGCAGATGGTCCAGGCTCCTGAGGTGGGAGATGAAGGAGAGGGCTCCACCTCAGGACAGGCAACTCTCCACAGCCAGGCTTCTGATCAGAGGAACAGCCTATGTCTGAGAAGTAGCCCAGGCTTTTTTTTTTTATACCTGCATAGCTATGCCAACAACTGCTGCTGGTGAGCCAGGTCAGCTCACTGATCCAAAAGTGAACAAACCCTCCAAACTCCCTGAAGGCTAGTCTTACACTAAGAGTTCCCACATTGTTGCGTGATCATTAGATAATGCAAGAGAGGAGGGCAAGAGCCTGTGGAGGAGGGAAAACCAAGGAGAAGAAGGAATGACTGCCTATTTTTGCAGTAGTCTCAAGTTTGATCACATGAAGCATGTTGTGCCACTGCCCTGAATTCCCTTTACTGGCTGTTGCCAGATAAGCGCTGGTCCCGTCCTTCTGCCACGGGCAGGAATCACTACCTACCACCCAGCACCCGCAGCAGTCTCCTCAAGGCAATTAGAGCTGCAAATAAACCACCTATCACTGAACACCTATGTATTCAACTATAGGTTTGCAGGACTCTCTCTCGCTCCTCCATACACCAGACAGCGATCATTCATTTAGTCTTAACGGACTGTTACTAAAACAGAGCAATCTTGGGACAATGTCTTACTGAGGCTTCAGCAAACTAGTTTGGCTGGGTCCGCTTTCAGGTATCTGCAGTCTGGAAAAACAGACGGGCATAAGCAACAAGGCAGTGGTTACACATAACCCTTCTAAAGCCTGCTTTAAATATTAGGGGAAGGAGGGGATACAACATAGGAAACTTTGGGCAGAAAGGAAATTGACCAGAGCAGTAGAGATAGTCAACCTGCTATTTTCTTCCCAAATGAACTGAGCGAGGAGGCTCCGAACTCAAGAAGTTATTCTCTAACTGTAATTCTATGCTTCAACCTTTAAAACTTGTAAAATAAAGGTGTACTTTGAAACTGTGCTAAGTCTTAGGGTCTGTAGGTGTAACTGCATGTATCAAACATGCCTCCCAAACATAATGAGCTAGACCAAACATCAATTTAACATCTAGCCTGTCTCCAAAAGCGAGCATGTCTTTAAGGAGATAAAAATGGGGCAAATACATGCTATTTTTCCTGTAATACCTTTCCAGGCTCCCAACTACTTTCAGAATCAGATTCGATTTGTATGTATGTATTATGCACCTGTATTTTTTTATGTATCCACCCTCAATGGATTTCTCATCCCTTGAACCCATGTGAAATTTTAGTATCTACAGTATCTACAGCAACATTTGGCAAACTGTTGCCCAGATGTAGTACCCACTGCATGAAGGTATAAAAACCCTATTCCTCCCTCAGGAGACATCCCCCTCCCCCCCCTTGGTTTTTTTTTCATGAAAGTGTAACTGTCACTGACTTGTAGGTTACTTTTGAAAAATGCTTTTCTTGTACCTGCTGGAAGATCCAATTTCTTTCATTCTGGGCAAAATGAAAAAGCATTTGTATTTAAGTAGTAAAAGTGTATTATAGCCTCTAAATACTTGCAAACAAGCTTCAAAATACATCAACTACGCACTCACAACTAGGCATGGTACAAAGCCCACAAGAAAATACATTTTTAACACAAACTTTAATTCTTGAAAAGAAATTTCTACCATTTCAGATTTATTTTACATTAATCTGGTACAATACAAAGCAGAGAGAAATAAAAAAGCAAGCATTTTAAAATTGTGTTTCTTATATGCTACTTTGCACTATTTTTCCTTTCCAATTACATTTTTGCATTCTACAATGGAATTTGTTTATTCCCTGACACTGAAGTAATACACAAGCTTTTAAACTGCAGAAGAGATCTATTGGATTAAAAAAAAAAATCATTATACACACCCAAACAGTTTTACAAAGCTAAATTTAAGGGTCCTACCCACTAAATACCATCTTAAAAGAATGCACACAAAATTTCTGTTGAAGTCTTTCTGCATTAAAGTTTGTTTCCACATAACTGTAATTTTTTCAAAGCATTTGATTCTGCCTTTTTAATCCATACTAACACACTGGAGAAAAAAAAAAAAGGCTCCTTTGTGTAAAGCTTTCTGCATATGAAAAGTAATGGAGAAGAACAGAAAAAGAGAACATGCTATACAAAACCCTCCTATTTTGGCAGTTTTGAATAATTTTAATTTAAAATATGTTCATATTACAATTACTTGTAAGCTAATGCACATGATTAAAAACTAGATGAACACTAACTTTAGTAGGCAATTCTAAAATTAAACTATTCAAAGAATTTCCAGTAAGCTGCAGCACTCCCAGCATTACAGATCACAGAAACAACAACAGAAACAAAAGGAGCAGTTGCCCGCCATGGCAGAGTATTTGCTTTTACAGCACAACTCTCCATCTGCAACCAGCTGACACTATTTCACACTAAAGAATGTTCTCTTGCTGTACTTCATCTGAAGTGGGTTTCTACAAGGCTAATATTTCTTGAACTGGAAGATGACCTTTTTAGAAGAGATGGGAAGCCTATTCAAGAGAAGGCGGCTGTTCCAAGGGAGCAGAAAACTGAAATGGGACAGGAGAAGCTGCTGGGAGAAGACGCCTTAGGACTGGTTAACACAGTGGAGGACGACAGGGAACACAATGTCCATTGGCCAGACAATGAGCGCAGTTAGCAAAAGCAAAATAAAACCCCCAATAAGTGGGGGCCGTGCCACAAATTAACTCAGCCCAATACCAATTAGCATAGGATCAGCGCCAAAACATGGCTGAAGCAGTGGCTCCCTGAGACATCCAGGTTTTTTTCGGAGAAGCTCCCTACCACCTACATACCCTACACTTCTCCCAGATCTCCAGCAAATGAGTGCACTCACTCAGGAACATCTAAGCAGCAGCAGGTGCTACTTGAGAAAAATGTGTACATCAATAGAGCAAGAGAAGGTGAAAGAATCAGGTGTTCAGTGAAAGCACAGCGAGATGGAAAGGCTCCTGCACTGATCAAATAGGCACACACCATTCTGTATTAACCAGGAGTGAGTCCCAGTCATTCCCATTTACTGTACATAACAGGAAATTGGTGTTAGTGGATGGCGCATGTAGGAAGAACAGCTGAACTGTGAGCTGTTTGTGTACGGATTCAATTATAAAGCAGTCTGAACAGAAACCTAGCTCATTCTTCAAAACAGTACATTAACCATCCCAAATATAATCCTACGGAGGACAAAGTAGCATGAGGAGAAGAAAAACTATGATAAAGATTGTACTATAAAGGTTTGTAATGATTAAACTGCTGGGAGTATTTTTTTCATTTTGAAAGCAGAACCAAGGTTTCACATCCTATTAACAGATCTGCAAACTCCAACACACTCCATTCAGTTATGTTTCATAGAGTCTAACCCTAGTGATGAATCATGCAAGAGTTATCATGCAACGTTAACAGAACTTCTCCTTTCTTCCCTCCTCTTTTAAGCCTAGAAAGTGATGCACACACATACACGAAGAATGTTAAGGCTGAAAGGTGAACGTAGTCAACATAGAGAGGACATAGTTAGTGCTAGAAAGTCCCTAAATTACATTATAAACATAGAAAAGCACTTTGTAACAGAAAATATGTCCATCTCCTAGCTCTCTTGCTTTCTTAGACATAATTTTAGGTTTTGAGACTTGAAAACTTGAAATAATGAAAGTATGCTATCATGCCACTTTTTTCTTAAGAATCGTAAATTATAAGCATTGTAAACAAAATCAATATATTAACTAAATTTGATACTCGGAGGATTTTACAGACTGTGTTATTTCAAGAGAAATAAATTCCAACTGAAGAAAGCCCTAAGAAGACTTAAGATGGCAGCAGAGGAAGCAGAAATAGATTGCTAGTCTCCAATTTGAGAAACTCTACAACGCTGTTCAACAGGCAGTTCCACATGAGGAGGAGAAAGGGAAGTACAGGTCAGACTCCCCCCAGCCCTTCATTAACAAAGTTAGGAAACACCAGAAGCCATGACTCTTTTCTCTCTTGCACCTTGTAAGAAAATAGGAAATGAACAGAAGATGTTCTGTACAAAAATGCTAGTTCATATCATATAGGACAGAAAGATGACAACCTATTAGCTGTAATCTTTTCAGAACCACGTACATAAGCTCCATAATCTACCCAAATTAAAAGCTCCCTTTCATGAACCTGAAAATTTAGTGCTAAAAATGAAACATCTCAGATTTAGCCACAGACACAAAAAACACATTCACATGCTTCCCAAGCAAGATGTATCGTCACTAAAGCAGATGATGGACCCAGTGTGTACTACGGACCAAATAAAAATAAAATTTCTAACCTCTAGTAATTTATTGTATCATCCTTTCATCTTCCCCCAGTTTTGCCTCAGCTGCAAATTCTGCTGTCAGTTTTGTAAATTATTTGGAGCTGAGCTCCTGGAGAAGCAGGCTGAAGAAAATCTAAATTCTGCGGGCCTCATCAGATGTAAATATTGCTCCATTCAGGAGCAATAGTTACCCTTCAGTTACCCTTCTCAGCTGTATGGGGAAATTTGTTTCAACAGCTTATCTTCAAAACTCAACGCACCTTAAAAACACTGCTTTTCCAACAGCTTAGATGTCCCACATCCCACAGGATTATATTCCAATAATTTCATTTATTTAAAAAATATCTAAAGAAAATATGCAGACAGGTCCTATCCCAGTCTGAGAGTGTAAAAAGTAGATGATAGTCTTCAGTGATATTATAGATTTCAGATGCTCAAGTCAATAGTGAAAAACTGTCTTGTGGACAAGGGACATCGTTCTTTTTTCCCTGAACATCTGCCTACATTAGGCTGCAATGCCAAAGCAAGCGCATTTATTCAACTTTTTCCTATTGTGGAAAAAGGCAGGTGTTTTACTTCCACTAAATTGAAGAAAGGCTTATATTACCTCAGTTTGTAGGGAAACTCTTGTCATCTTATAGCCAACAAGTAAACACTTCCAGCATGCATGCAAGGGAGATTACAGCATCAAACATAATGTAGAAAGGCAGATTACAGAAGTCAGCAGTCACACAGTGTCACAGTTACAAAAAGGATATACAAAGCACTTCACTCTATGAACACCCAAAAAAAGAATTTTCCCAGTGAAAACAATATACAAGTCTCCAGAATTTTCCCTTTCCCTTAAGATTCAAACAATTAAACCTCTCAAACTCACAGAACATCAATAAACGATCCTCAAAACTTATAATTTCCATCTTTCACCATTGTAATTAGTACAGTAACATAATTATGTGATAAAATACCACTTTATATTTTATCTGAGTCTTACACGGGATCAGACATCACACTGAGTTTAGCAGAATTAATGAAGTCTGTGTTTACCCAAAGTGTCTTTAGAAAGACACTACTACCTTCTTTACCACAAGAACAGCACGCTGAACAACATATGCCAGACATTTTCTCAAATCAGTCATTACTTCAGGTTAAACAGATGACGTCTGGAAAAATTTCATTTTAGCATATCTTCAGTGGCCCTCAACAGGGTTCAAGAATAACAACAAAACCACTCCCAGAATTTAGTACTGAGTAAGCTTTAACTAATACCGTAACAGTCATCTAACTTCAACTGCAAGACTTTGCTTCACAGAGCAAAGTAATTAGCAAAAGTCATCACTTTATATCACACCTGAAAATCAAAAGTTTCAAGACTGCAAATGCATTTGCAAAATTGATCTCCTACACATAGATTTATCCCGGGATGTTTCAGACTACTAATAAAATGTAAATTTGAACTTTCTCCCCGTGCCTCCCCCAATAACAACCTTTCTACAGAAGAAAATAATTTTTAAAAAATTATCCAGTAGTCATGAATAGTCTTAATTATTTAAAGCTTACAGCTACCTAAGATACAACATAAGACAGCTAGAAAAAGAAAATGGAATGCACAAACAGTTCGACACACAGCACACCTCACAACCAAAACACAATATGAATGCATTCTCTCTCACTACACATCCCAGAGGTAACTAAAAAGACAATTTATGAGTGCCATCTGCTTCAAGCACCCCTCTAACAATGTATTAGCAAAATACATGTATTTCAAAAATAGAGGAAAAAGCCTTACTCTGCTATATCAAGATATCCACAGGAAGCAGCTGCATGTAGAGGTATCCAGCCTTCATTATCTGGTTGATTAATATTTGCTCCATTTTCCACCAGAAATTTCACCATATCTACGTTATCATCTATACAAGCCTATAAAGAAAGAAAGATTTAAGAAATAAGTTCATGTTAAAGCTGTTCTGCAATACTGTGCATCTTTAAGCAACATCTTCAGGAAAAAAAAAGGGCAAGTATTTTAAAGTCTGATGAGGGAGTAGGGTTTATTTGTTGGGGTTTGACAGCAAGACAACAAGAATTTGAGAGAAAAGGAGCAGGTGTTACAGACTTGTGAAAAAATCCTTAAATAAACAAATTCAAACAGAGTTTAACAAAACCAACAAACATGATTTCCTCAGGTAAATTTGTTCCGGTTTGCTGAGAAGCCATTTACAATCCCCACTGCAACCTTGTTCTCCAGTAGAGAGTGGTTCCCTTTATAAAGCCCCCAGGCCCTCGCTCCATCCCAGGCCCAGCTCTGTCACTGAAGTGGATACTGCAATTGAATAAACAGCTACACCATGAAGTAGAATTGTTGTGACCAAGAGATGGGGAGCAGTTTGGAAAACAATACCATGATGTGGTTTCAATTATAATGCAGTTGAGACTAAGGAGTATGGAAGGGGATGCTACATTGCATTTCAACACCCCCCTGCTGTTTTCTACTGCAGCATATTCTATACCACCATACATCTTTTAACAGTCTATTAATCACTGCAGTTTATAAACTTACTTGAGTATCAATTTGGTACAAAGCAAAGATATTATCTTTCGTGCATGTCTTAATTACCAAGCAAACAGTGTTGCCCAGATGCAGAACTACTGCCGTTCTCCAGATCTCCATCTTGACTGGCTCCTATTTTGCCTTTCTTCTCTGCATTTGAGTATTTTTCTCACAGGGTGCTCAGTGAGTTTTCTTGCCAACTTCCATACTGCTGCCCTTAAAAGGGCAGAGCAACAAAGAGAAAAGTCCCTCTGCATTTCAGGACAGCAAGGACTCAAAACAGCTAGACCCCGCAAGACTGGGATTAGTTTCTTTAGCTTAATAAATCAACAGTACTGCATAACCCAAAGGGTGAAATGAGAACTTTTACTGCTGGGCTCCTAAATCCTTCTAGAGAAATATGCCTCTAATTAAATGAAATTATGGTATAAATTTTACTTTTCAGAATACTTCTACAGCAATAAAGACTGAAAATTAGATACTGCTTTATTATAGCAAAAAATCTCAGATTTCCTTATTTAAGCAATTGTGCTTTCCAAGATGAATCCCAAAGCTTTCCTCTATTCCGTAGTGCTGAGGCAACAGTCACACCATGAGGGAGATGTGTTGCTTCCCCGTTTAACCAGCCAAACAAAACCAGCAAGAAATTATCCCTCTTTGACCCCATTTGCTTTATTAGGTACGAACTTAAGGCTTTGTTTAGAATGTAACACAGAACTGTTTTAACAACGAGTCTCATCTAAACTTGTTCATCCATAAACTTGCAGCTAGACTGCAACTCCACTGCAGTCCACTGCTTGCATTACTTGTTTTCAATTAAAACCAAAAACACATTCTTGAGTGAAAACATTCATAAACCTTCCTACCATTTCAGGTATTCTTGAAAACTGCCTTCCAAAAGGATTTTTTGAATCATCTTTTTAGTCATATCCATCCCTAAAGTCAGCAATTCTTTTCATAAAATAATTGTTTAATATACTCCAACAATAAAGACGACAAATTGTCTACATATTGTCTTCAATTTCTTCCACTTATCATCAGTGTACAATACTTATATGCTAGTAACAAGCTCTGAAAGAAAAGAATTGCCTCTCTTTGGCAAGGCATTTTGTTACTTAAATGAAAAGAACTAAATGCAAGACATCATAACTCAGTTCAGAAGGAAAACAAATTCAAGAAACACAGTTGTTTATGCTTAATAGAAACATTAACCTAGCCATATTTCACATATGCCATATATCCAGTTTTTCTGGATATCCAATTTGCCTGACCATTGATATCCTATGTATAGCACAATATTCACCAATTTATTATAAGGAAAAAAAAATTATATCAGAAAACTTTGAAATTTCCTAAGCATTTTTAAATATAGATCTTTTAATATTACATTTCAATATGCTGCATACTCATATATCTTTAAATCCTCTGAAATTCATAACCTGTGAAAAAAGGGTATCTTAAAATTGATTAGCACTATTAATAAAAAAAAAGCCAGACCACCTGGTTGTGACAGAACCCAACACAGAGCAATCCTTGCCCATTTTTCAAGTATACATAAGAAAAACTGGCAAGACATACTCTTAAAAATACTGTTGCTAAGTGAATCAAAAGCTTACATATGCAGCACATTAAAAGACATATGACTAAGTGGCTAAAAATATTTGACCAAATTTGGGCAGTTTATTGTGCCATACATGGCAAGACTCAGGAGAGCTCAAACACACTTCTCATGTATTATCAGAGATTGCACATTCATGACAAGCAAAGATAAACAATCTGTAGGATTATAGATGGATATATGTATTAGGATGATAGAACAGTAACTATTAAGATAATAAAAGAATTTACTTGCATATGCAAATGGGCGAGTACTGGCATTACTAGTGATCACACTTGTGAGGCTTAAATAATGTTCCTTATAACTGATTATACAATCTGAACAACTGTTCTAACAATTTTATTATGGACAACTGTTCTAACAATTTTATTATGGGACAACGGGAGCCACAAAAGCTGAAGTTGATGAAATAGAAGACAGCTGTATAATTTAAAAAGTATTACCTTTGAGCTTACTCAAACAAAAATTACTTTAAAATGAGCCTTGTACCTGAAATACAGAAAACCCACTCTGGCCTCCAAGAAGGTTATTGCCTATCTTAAGGTGAAGAAAAGCAAATACAATTGTTCCTATTGCTGAAGAACACGTATATAATACATCCTTGTCCCTTTTCCCCCCCTTAACAGCACTGCAGGCAGGTGTTTAACTAACCCTATCAACTTCCCATATGAAAGACACCTCCGACTATCAGCAGGTACCTTAAGCCAGAAAGCCAAGAAACAAATGTTATAAAAAAAATTTATCTCAATGTTTTTCCATTTCTACTCCGATTGTCATTGCACTATCTTCGTAGTTTCTTCTAAAAGCAGTATTTATCAAGTGCCAGAAGTGTCTCTGTTGTTAAAGACTGACATCTCAACCCCCAAAAGAAAGCTTGTCAGAACACCAAGATAAACATAAAGCAACAGCCTCTGAAAATTCTGCCCTTCTAGACCTCAGCCTGAAAGTGATTACAAAGGAAAAAGCAACATACATGCAAGACATAAATAACAAGACTTCCACTGATGTTACATTGAATCAAAAAGATAAATTCCCACGATGATTTTTGTCCCAGTCTCTGCACCAAGGACAGATAGCCACAGGCCTTCCTCTTCCACATCTGCTACAGTCCTTCTAGGATTAATCTCGGTTCTTGGCATTCATCTCCCCATCCCCAGCCTCTCCCTTCACAGTCCTTAGCTCCCACCTAGAGCCCTAGTTACCAGTCATCTTAAAGCTCTTTCCAAGTGATTGCCCACCCACCAAATCTGTAAAGCACACACACCAGCCAGCTCCTGGGCAAGCACGGGAGCTCACGCTCAAGCTTCCCTTCATCCCATGCGCTGTCTCTCAGCCCCATTCACAGCCTCCACAAATGGTACAAAGGCAGCCTTTCTGCCCGAAGCACTCATTACCCTGCCAAATTTGATGGAAGTTAGCCAACGGGCCCCAAACAGAACAACAGCTGGACAGAACAATCACATAAACCTCGTTTCCTTTGGGAACTAATTTAGAAACCAGGCTAATTAGTCATAAAGGAAGCAAAACAAAGCAAAGTTGATAATACAAAGTCTGGTTACCTTTTCTGATAAGACCAGAGATGAAATCTCAAAGGAAGTATATTAAGGCCCAGGAAAGAAAATCACTTTCTATTTGTACAACCACCTGAAACCTGGATTACAAAGACCAGCGAACACCAACAGCACCCGGCTCCCACACAGACCAACCCTCGGTAGGTCCAATTTGTCCTGGAAACAACATGCCTATGGTAAGTGAAACAACATCTTAAACTTCTCCCAGAAATACTGCCTGATCACTGGGAAGGAGGATCACCAGATGCCTGCTGAACATGCTAGATTTTAACTGTATTCACCATGACTTCGTAACCCAGTGCAAGTGGCGTGTGACCTAGCTGGCTCTCCCTACTATCAGGTGTTAAATACATAGGTGAAGGGTAGACCTAAGTTAGTAAGCAACCTTAAGAATAGATAGCTTTAAAAGAGCTGTCTAGAGTGCTTGGTCCCTCAGTGAGTACCCACCCAAAGAATTCAGCAGACAGTACTCTTCCCCAAAAGACAGGAAAAACAAGTCTGTGTATTTTTTTTAAAAAAATCAGAAACCTTGTAGGGAAAGAGACAAGCAATCAGTTATACTGCTGTCCCATATACATGCAGCAAAGTTACATAAGTATGTACCTGACACTGGACTACAATTTTTATTGTTTTTCATCAATGATGAGATCTAATGAGGTAATGCCATCTAATGAGGTTTAGACATTCAATATTTGACGGGTATTTGCTAGAGAGAGATTAAAACCTACCTTTTACTGTTACCTGATTAGTATCCTGACCTATTTGTTACACAAGATATTTTGCCTCTAATAGCAGGAAATAAAAATTGTATATTTAACTTCTGTCACCACATTTCATTTTTCCTTATTTATTCTTAGTTCTGCGAGGAGTCAAAAATATGAACATGGAATAATACATTACACCTAAAGGGATAAAACAATCCAAGCAACCATTCTGAATTCCTGTGGGGATGCTGGAAACAGGAGAAAGACCTCATGCAGTGGCCTGGAGAACAGTTTATCCCTTCCTTTGCTTTATCTCGTGAACCGAGTCCAATGGAACCAAGCAGGACATTAACGTTTTTGTTAACATACCCAAGAATCAAATTGAGGGAGGGCATCCACACCTAGCTGCAGAGCTGGTTAAAAGCGGTTCCTGTTCTCTTCACCCTGGATTGCGTGTTCCCTCTGCCATCACTTACCACACCCTTATAGCTATGCCAACATACTTTGCTGAACTGGATCTACAGTGGATCAGAAAAGCAATTAGAATTTAAAAATAAATAAATAAGGAAAGGACAACAATAAACTATTATCTTTATCTGATTAAAGAAGAATTATTTGCTTTGATTATATTAAAATGTTTTTTCATATTCAGAGAAGAAGCCTTGTTCTGAAACTCATCTTTGTGTCCTAATTCCATGATCAAAAAAACAAAATTTTGTTTTACTGTGAAATTTCACCCATCACAAACCCTGTGTTAAAGCTTCTTGTTTCAAACTGACACTTTTCAAAGAACACGTTTCTAAATTTGCAACCACTGCTACCACTCTCACTTTTAAATTTACAACACATTTTAGCCTATTTTCTCGTTTGTACAGGCTTCCTAAGGAAACCACATTACTCACTCTGTCTACCTGACTGTCCTCCTTCCTTCAGCAAGTTCAACTGAAATTGAGACAGGTATAGAGGTTGCACAGAATTAAATTAACTGTTTGCCACAAAAAGGTGATTTAAGGATGAGTCCTCTGAAATAATGCTGCCACAAAGCAGGTCACAGTGTGAACTCAACAATTACTTCTACCTGGGTCCTCTCACTTGCCCACCAGTGAGCTCAGCAATGCCAGATAATCCCCATGGTTTGAAAATTGGTCTCAGTCTGCAATGATTTTTACCCTCACGAGGAAAGGTTTTGTTAGGACAGAGGACATTAAAGTTCATTAGTCACACTGTTTATGAACATCTTCTGTTCATCTTCATTCTCCTTGGGGGAAAAAAAAAAAGAATAAACTTACATATTGCAATTCTCCTCCCCCGCCCTTCAATAAACTACTAATTGAAATTGAGAAGATATAAAAAGAAATTTGGCCAAAAGATCCAAAGTAATCTTGAGCAACACTTCCCACTTTTGGTAGGTAACACATTTATGCTGCACATTAATTAAAAACACAGCACAAACAAGTGGAGTGGCAGTAAGGCATATGAAATGAAATCATAAGCCGTATCTAACTTCCAAGCTACAGATTCAAGGTAGCCTGGCAGTTACAGCCATTAGAACAAAGGAGGAATATTTTTTGCACCTTAAATTTGTTTGCAGGTCATTAATTCAATGTTTTCGTACAAAGCATGACATTTGAAGAGTCTAATATTAGTAATGACAATGTCCTAAGACTCAGTGACTATTTGGGAACACTTCCAGGATGAAGGGTAGTAAGAGTTACCGACAAATTAGGTCATGAAATATTAGTGATTATTAAACTTATTTACTATTTAAGGAATCACTATAAAAGCACGTATTTTACATTTGTTGAGTATTCTTTTTTTAATATAGTTCACACAGCGTGGAAAGGCTGCTGTTGATGTTCATGTTTACAGTAAGAAACAGGATAGTTCTGGTGTTGTAACAAAACTTTAGGCACTAATCTAGTATTACAGATGACAAATATTGCTCAATTATTAAATTAAGTATAATCTTTCTAGTGTTCATTTAGCCAATCCACAAGTCATTGCTTATATTTTTCAGTGAGCTGGGTAATCCCGGGTATCTCTGCATACTGACAAAATATACTTTTAGACTTAAATATTTTACTTTTTGAAAGTATGTTTACTAGTAAAAATGGAACGGTTTGCCTTTCAAATATTCCTGATAAACTGGTGATATTACCCTTTTGCTGCATTATTTTGTTTAACTTGCTTGTAAATAATGCGTGTGTTATTTTCAGTTAAGAATGGCCTACTATTTAAAATCCTGCAGAGTTGGTCCATACAAGACTGTTAAAATGATAGTTTCCATAACCAATAACTCAAATTAACAAATAATTTTAAGAGCATCTCTCTGCTTCTGCAAGTTCTGGCAGTTTGAAGTTTATTGTTTGTATTTCTCTCACCCCAGAATATGAGTTAATCTTGGCATAAACTGTAACATCAAACCCTTTCCCCCACTGCAGGGCAGCAAACTCTTCTCTGGAGAATCTTCTTGGAAACATTCCAATTCCAAGTGTAGACAATGAGAATCCTTTCAGACACCTGCAAAAGCAGGTGGGCAAGACAGTCTCTCCTAAGGAGAAAACACTGCTTGAAGCTGATGCAACGTTTCATGTCCATTCAAGTCTCATGGGGAAAGCATGCAGAGACTATTGAAACTGAGCACCCATTAACCATCATTACTTAATTCGAATGATGCAGAGCTGTCAAACATTGACAAAAATAGACAAATCATTCCAGAACTCAAACTTCTCTTGCTGTTAATTCCACTTCATGTAAACAACTTGTCATATGCACAAGTATATCTCAGTAGAAGTTGACTTACGATTTTATTTCAGCTCCAAGAGGTGGATAAAATCAGGAGCTACACAAAACTGGTAATTGTTTAGCCCAAATATTCAGTAAGTGTATAATGCAATTTCTATACTACAATTTTTCATTGTTTTATCTGTTACAGTGAACTACTAAATTACTTACATGCCCTTAAGCTTTGCTAGTTTGTTACAGTTAAACCTGTAAATTTAATTAAGGGCACAATTCATGAAAAACACTAAAATCTATCGCTGTTGAAACTGATATAATCTACGTGTTATAAAACTGATTTCATAGGGACTTCCCACTATTTAAACCTTAATGAATGCTTAATCATAGTTCTTAATCAGGACTGTAATAGAATACATATATTTAAGTGGTTTTAGCATGTTTCAAGTAGAGATAGAATTATTATGTCCCCTAACCTCCCGCTGAGATAAATAAGGGGAAGAGGAGAGTTGGCCATAACATGTTATTCACTATAACCAGAGATGCTACCATTCCTGTTAGCAATGCCAGTAATGGATCAAGACTCACTCTGACAGACACTATAAGGACAAAACAACCCAGTCTAATGCCTGCTTTCCTCTTCTTGCTAAAAAACAAAACAAAACAAACCGCTATTCCAGGCTACCTAGTATTACATGCAAATCTATTTTCAAAGAAACATTTGTTTTCTGTTTTAGCTGCCTGCATATCTATTTTACCTCATAATTGAAACTACCATAATAAATGTTTAGTATTAAACTTTACTGGTATTCATTTATTTCAACTCAAAGAAAAATATCAAGACCACCTGCCAACAAATACCTGGAAAAAGCCTGACAAAAAATCCCAAACAAACCTGGAAAAGTGGTATGTCATGGAAAAAAAATGCTAGCCCTTACAAAATTAATTTAGAAGAGATCAAACCAAACAGCATTCAAAGACTAAAATGCTGATACTGGAGCAGTTCTATTTGCCTGAATGCCATGTTCTCTCCTGGCTCAATATATTGAAATGAAGTTGGTGAAGATACTGAACACAAAGGACTGTATGAAGCAACCTTTACCTAAATTTCACAAAAATTAGGATCTCCCTTAAACTCACAGTATTAAGCATCTGAGAAACAACTCCTGCTGTTCCATCTGGTTTCCTTCAATTTAAAAGCAAAACTAGTACATTCTGTGGAGCAACAGAACTTGCTTTAAACGTAGATTCAGGTACCTTACTGAGCTTTACAACCACACTACAGGTGAAAGAGCATGAGTTTACTGAGCGAAATGGAGGAATTAAGATCTGACTGACAGCACAATATTACAGCTGCTATGATGTACAAATTCACAAGCTGTTTTGAACCCTGAAGGCGTAGCCAGGTAGGTATGTACAAATTACATATGACAGATTCTCATTTTAGCTACGTGTTGTTGAAACGTATGCCTTTTGTCCAGCACCATCAAATGTGCGAATTTGGGAGTTAAATCCAGAACCGAATTTCAGACTCATTCATTTCACAAATGGCTTTCTCACTCTTCCCGCCTGTGTCTTCACAGTTTGCTTTCTGAGGCAATTTCAACAGTTGTGGCTGATGCACTATGCTCAGTAGGACACAGATAGGCAACCCTCCACATTTACCTCCTGACCGGGACAGAAGCAGTCTTTATTCACTGAAAAGAAATGGGTTTGGGGAGTAAACAAAATTTTCATACTGTAAAATACAGTGCCATTATGCAGCTATGCCTTCATTAAGTATTTGTTGTTATAATTTTGGCAGATAGCAATTAGTTTTCATAGTCACACAATGTGTAAATATTAAATTTGAGAAGGAAAAGGTAGTGTCATATAGTAGATGTATTTCTGTCCCAGTCAAATTTAAGAATATGCCAGTCATATTTCAAATACTTAAATTTTTTCATCAGTAAACATAATCTGCTTTTAGCATATAGGCAACTGAACAAGTTCACGCACCAAAGCAGCTTTTCAGTTTAAAATAACTAACATACTGATGCCTTCTAATACACTTTCTTAATTAAATTAATCATCTAGCAAAACGAAAAGGTATCAAGAAAACTCACTAGAAGAATCTGTTTACATAAACAAACAGGTTTGTTCTCTTCTATGTTCTTTGGATTTAATTTAAAACACATGTGCCAAGTTTTCCTTTTTTCCTCTGGTTCTGATTATCACCTCTATACACCTCTGAGTTCTCTGGAGAGGAAAACTGGGCTGCCTTGGAAGAAAGCAAACCTGACCACATCTACCAGCGCTCTGCTCCACTCTTGTGGGCAACATTAATGATCTGTTTGTCAACTGACGTTTAATCTTTTGCTTTAGCAGGATCTAGGGGAAGTTCTCATTGCTTTCTAATTTTAACCAAGTGAAGTGGCAAAGCTGAGTAGAGTAAAAGTAGTAACATTGAATTTAACAAAAACAATGATAACCCTTCATCACATCAAGGGAAAAATAATATACATGCTGATAGAGCATACTAAATTAACCAAGACAGATTTTCTGTGTGTGTACTTTCCTACTACACATTACTGTTGACAGAAAAAAGCAACTTTAACAGAAGAAACTAAGTCTACAGATACACAAACGCAGTAAGACACTCAAGTTTTCCAGTACACACCTATATATGCTTCATTCAATTAGCACTTGCCATGTGTGGTTTTATCCTCATCATTATACAGTGTATTAGAGTAAAGCACATTTTTTTTGTAAACTGATGAGGCTGATATTGTTCAGGGTTTATCTCCTCCCTATGTAGGGGAACCTGTAAATAAACAACTAATTTTTTTTTCTTTTTTTTTTTTTCTTTAAGAATGGTTTGGGTTGGAAGGGACCTTAAAGATCATCTAGTTCCAACCCCAATACAAATTAATATAATAGAATAAAAAAAGTACATGTGGAGTATGAATGATACATTAGTTAGAATTATATATGGTGTCCCTGCCCATGGCAGAGGGGCTGGAACTAGATGATCTTTAAGGTCCCTTCCAACCCAAACCACTCTATGATATATATTTTGTATGTAAAAAATTAAAATAATCATGTTGTACCTGATGGAAACAAGAATTAAATTAGAAGTAAAAGTAAATTACTAATAAATTAAAAATTTTTACTAACTAAAAGCAATTTTTAATTGCTTAAACATCGATCAAATTATCTTAAATGTGGTAAATATATTAGTTTATCAAAACTGCATTTTGTACATGAAATCAATTAAACAATGGTAGTAGTACATATAAACAGGACACTTAACTAATTCTTTCTCACCATTTTTCATTTTTAAGGAAAGAATATATTGCTACTCCTACTTTCTGTTCCTAGACTGGGAAAAGAAGAGCTATCCTTCTCTAATATAAATCCCAGTAAATTTTTCAATTTATGATCAAACTTACGATTCACTGAATTGACTAGATAAACTGGAAAGTATTTTCAGCTCTTCAAAAATGCTACTAAGACTTGAAGCTGACCTGGGTTGCAGATCAGCAGGTTCAGGATGAAAGGAGAATATTCTGACAGTCTCACTAAAATTTTGGCAGAAAACCAAGGGCTGTCTAAAAATGAATAAATATATTTGAGTTTTAGTGAAATTATCCCAAAGCAAATTAGCCAAACTTGCTACAGCAAATATCAAACAGTCGCTCTTTCTTAAAAGTGTAATTTTGAATACAGATTTTATCTATTCAGACCATAACAAGGTGAGAAAAGTGCAGCTCCCAGAGTGCCCACAACCATTCAGGTGTCAGACACCATCTCTGCCATAAGTAACACCTCAGTGCTCCCCAGGGCGGCCCTCCCTCCGAAGCAGGGCAACACAGACATGTTGATAAACCTTCAGCATAATCCCATTAGCATTTTAAACACCTAAAGACAGCACAGTATGTTTTACACTCATCAGTAATGTATATGCATTTTAACTTCACTTTTCAACAGAAAAAACAAGAAGCAGCTCTCCAATTTTCCTTTTTGGAAAAGACTGGCTGTGGTACACACATATATACATAACTACATTTTAAAATAGTTCAAACTATTTCTGACTTCAGAAACATATTCAGTGTACAACCTAAAGAAACTGAGACCTGGTTTGCTCTCTGATCTGCCAAAAGTTTGAAGGAATTACTCAGAGGAGCACATAAGGTACAGACAATGCTAAAAAATTCGGCGTCAGGTAATTTCCATATACAATTTCATATTCCACATTGTTGGCAAAGCCACAGCACCACTTTGAACAACTTGTCCAAAACCTTTTTTCTCATTTAATCTGCATAAAGAAATGCCACTGTGATCCCCAAAAGGTAAGGTCCTTGCAACAGACAAAGGTCACCAAGACTCAAATAAATCCTCTGCAAGGATAAGATCAACTCAGTATACACCTTAAGCCAAAATTCAAGTCAGACTAAGCATTTCAGGAATCCCTTCGAAGTTAAATAAAGGCGTACTCATGCTGAGCCTTTGCTAAATTTGCTAAACAATCTTCTAAAATAACTGACATGAAAGACATTGCCATGTTTTAGTATAGTTAACAAAACTGTTTGTACAAACAAATAAGGAAATGATAATCAAATGCACTACGAGCCTCTGTCAAGTATAAAGACTGAAAAAAAGTATTCACCACCAAACTCACTCTCTCTCAAAGGCTAGCTATGCAGCTGTTCATCTACACAGATATGGTTTGCAACTTCTAAAAAAGGCATTTTTGCCCCATGTAACTTAATACTCTACTTTCAATAGGCTAGCCACATCATGAACTTGCTGAGCAAACCCTCACTGGCTGGAGCGGAGAAGAAACCCGGCACTCACTTGTGTGCGCGACCTCTGCCCCAGTAGCAATTCCAGTCCCACCTCCAACAACTATCTTTCGACTGTATCCAAATTTTTCACCAGTGCAAGTATGAGTACTTCTTAACAGAAATGTCTAACAATTTATCTCCAGCCACAAACATAAAAACAACATCCACTTTGTGAACTTTCTCTCTCCCAAAAGAGCACGACAGAAGTACCAGCTCCGACTCCCTCTGGTCTATCTAAACAGGAAATACTTTCGTACAGTTGTCCCATTAGAAACTCATTATGACAGATTAATGAAGAAACTGCAAGTAATCACAAGCTCCTAGGAAACTGCTTACATCCCAATTACATTTGTAAAGTGGACAGGAAGACAACAGTCAACAATGTAAAATAATCTAAGTTTATATAGACTCATCTACAGTAGTATATACCACTATATATACACAATACGTGGTATCTTAAAAGGGCCAATTTTAAAGTCTTTTTTTTTAATGGGTATCACATGGACCAGAAGCCATTATTGTAAAAAGCAATTTGATTAGGAAGTTACAGTAGTACAAAAATAAAGCAAAGGAATGGCACCAATTAAAAATAAAATGTTTACTAAATAAAACTGTGAAAATCAATATAAAATCAGAATTTAAAAAATGGGTATAAATAGTATAAACTTGAAGTAACAGTAGAAATTTGGAAAGGAAAGCTATGAACATCAATGAAAAAACACAGCTGGCAGGGCAGGAATACTAAAGCATTTCTTAAATATAATAAGAATGGGAAAAAAACTAGCAATGATATAGGGCGCATATATATAAATAATACAGGAGAGAGAGAATTTGTCAACGAATACCTCCACTTTCTGGTTTGAAAGAAGCAGAAACTTTTATTTGTCTTGCATAATGAGAATTATATAGCTTCTAGTCTACTAGTAATAAAGAAAAATGCTAAAAACCCCACCACTATTTAACTCAGTAGATCTTAGTAATACAAACCACAAGTATGCTTAGGCAGCTCTCTAGTCACTATTCAAGAACTTAAGGCAGCTTCAAGTTTGCCAGTATTTATTTTCTAAACAGATCTTGAAATACCTGGGAAACAGCAGAGGACTGTTAACACAGCACCAGTGCTGCAAAGTAGTAGCACAGATGCCTAAATAAGTTGGCTTGTCAGCCATACTGAATAAAATAAATTGAAAACACACACAAAAAAGTAATCCATGTGACAGATATCAAGATAACTGAAGTTCATTAAGCTTATTAGCAGGAAGGCAATACTGTGCCAACACACTTATATTACCCTAAAGACTTGCTTAGCTTCACCAACAGCACCACTGCGTTTTTTAGCACCGTGGAGCCAGACGTGGTCAACACTGAAGGACCTCAGCTGACACACACTCCTAAGACCCGGGGCACCAGCACACACAGCTTTGAACTGACATGGGTCCAACAAGGCTTTTTAAGATTGTAGCTCTGCCAGATGAAAGTTGACTCCACACAGGGCAACTGTTCATAAAAGTTCATGAAAGCTTATTAGCCAAAACACCTTAGGTGCAGAACCTGAACAGGCCTCCTCATCAGATGACATCTTTAAGTATGTCTCCCCAAATCCGAGTTAAACGGGTTTCTATTTTTTTGGCCATAGTAGCCCCTCATCACATCAAGTACCAAAGACTAACTCCATCATGGGTTTTGCCACACAGTGCATGAAAACTCAGCAGAAACTGAGTACTTTTGAGAAGCAGCTCTCTAGACTGCATCTGCAACCAGCGTTACTGTTCTTCTCCTCACGGCACTAAAGGGAAAAGCAAACCAGACTCCTTAGCTCCATATTTACTCTGATACAGGAGGAAAGGAAGATATACGCTGACTTTTGGTCACTTTATTAAGAGAGTCAGTATACTAAGAATGTCACACCTTCGATCAGTATATTACAAAAGCAGCTTTTTTTTCTTCAAACTGCTGCATGTGCTCCAGTGCTGACAATGTCTCCAGCGTCATTCTGGCATACTGGTTTGTGTACCATGATTCATGCTATACACCTTCACCGCTGCCACCGAACACTTCCACAGCAGATCTGCAACATCTCTCATGGCAAGACTTATGGACCCTCCAAGTCACAGCTGTGGTCACTACCTATTCCGTGCGGCACAACCCGCAGAGCCTGAAGAGGTTGTGCCTGCCATCCCCTCATTCTCTCCAAATATCTAGGGAAGAGCTACCAAAAAGGACAGGGATACAGCTGTATTTTTCCCATCCTCTACAGAGCCTTTGGTCCTCACAAACCAAGTTATCTCTGTGTGTAAAGATAAACCCATAGTCTAGCAACCTCTAAATTTTCCACTTCTCGCAAACCTTCTGAAGAGCAATTTTGTCCAAGCAAGCAAGCAACAGGAAAATACTGTGCCTAGATGAGCAATTGTAACCCACAACATACATGCCAAAATCAACACGGCCCTCATGTCATCTGCTCTTTTGCCAGAGCACAAGGAATTCATACATTCTTACACATGCTGCAGCAGTTCATCTCTAGCTTCTCAGTCCCGCATGCCAGATTTTGGAAGCTCAGACATCAGTTTCAAGGAGAAAAGGCACCAAAGAAACTTGCCAGAAAATCAAAATATTTCTTAAAAAAGGTGAAGTACTTACGCTTACTACTTCATCAACAGTGTCACTTTGCAAGAAGCTATCACCTGATGATCAGACATTGATGTATTTCTTCCACTTTCTTTAGCAGCACGTAATACCATTTTTAAGAAGTTAGCAGAAGATACCTTCTGTAAAAGTTCTTGCATTCAAATGCTGATAAAAACACACACTTTAAGAAAGTATTCCAATTGAGATTATAGGATCTTCCTTCTCTGCTACACTTGATTTTAGGCAGTTATACGAAAACAATATCGCAGTTGTAATAATTAGACCCTCACCTGAATATTCTGCATTAGAATCTCTGACATTGAGGAGATGACAATGTTTCAAAGTACCCATAAATACCATTCCTATTGAATAATTTGCATTTCTGTGTTTCAAGACTACTTTTAAGCAATATTCTGTTCCTCACGGGAGGTAGTGTTATAAAACCAGCAAACCCTAAGTCCTTTCAGCTAACAGACGCTAATCACTCAGGGCATGATTCTACACAAGCTCACTGTTGACAAACAGGGAGGCCTCAGTCTCCCTCCTCGTTCTCAACTGCACACTCCCAAAAGCATTTGTCAGACTCTCCATTAGCCAATTCAACTCACCAGCAAGGCAGAAACAACCCTTTCTCCCTCCCCACCCACTGAAATAAATAAATAAAAAAAAAAAAAGAGGAGGGAGAGAAAACAGCATGGTGGCAGGAATAAGCAAGAGCATGCCCTTTCAAGGCAGCGAAGTACAGTATTGACTTAGTCGCACCTGGAGCTGCAGCCACTTCTGACTTTCCTTATCAGAAAGAGTTCTGGAGAAAGGGGTAAAAGCCCACATTTCTAATTATGTAGTAAATAATCTGCGTTGACTTCTAACTTGTGAGAGACTGCAGACATCTTTGAATTGCACCAGGACAGAAAACGTGCCAGCCTTCTCTTTACCAGAACTGTGTCAGCTTGGAAAAAATAGCAAGAACCCAGAAGTCTGTTGTTTACCTGACCTTAGCAGCATGCACGTCATAGCAAAATTAATCATAAATGTTTTGAAGTCTGCTTCTCGTATATCAGACTGCTAGTTAAAGATGATTATTATCAACGAGCACAAAAATGAAAGCCTGGTTGAAAAGCACATTGGCTTCAAAGTCAGTCATAGCATTGTGACTGACTTTACTGACTGCATTTCCCCCACAAATACCTAAGAACACAAAAAATAAAGCAGATTTGATTATATGGAGAAAGTATACATGCTGCTTGAGCCCGGGGAAAGTCTATGCACTGCAGAGTTTTTGCAGGTAACCGTTCAGCAGCCCTGGCAGGGACAGAGCAGCAGCAGGGGTAAGGTTTGACAGGGAAGATTCCCAAGTTTCCTCATTTCAAACAAACGGGCAAAGGCCCACCTGGCTTTACTAGTCAATCATCCATATCCATGCTGCAAACTGAAAGCTCCTGCAATGCAAACTGTTTTTAAAACCGGTTCTCAATTTATTTTCATGAAAGATCTGTCTGTCTGGCTAGGGGCCATGCTACAAACACCTCAGCATGCATGAAGAGAAACTACTTCTCCATCTTAAACAGAAAAGATAAACCCACTCGCTGACACCCCAGAAGACTACCTTCGCTGCCTTCAGCTTGCTTTTTCTCCTCTATGGTGCACATCTCTACAATAATTCCTAGAGGGGAAAGCTGTTCTGCCAGCTTAATTTACACTATTAAACTAGCCAAAACCTGTTTAAGCTTTATGCTTCTCTAAGGACCCTACTTTTACATTGTATGTTCATTTATGCACAAACCTGTATATAAGCAATAGTAAGACTGAACAGCCAAATATTCCAGGACTCGGAAATGCTTTAATTAATGCTGCCTAAGCCAAAGCAACTGGCCCCACAAACATATGACCTGTGCGCAGTCCTCTATTTCCCTGTGGCCAAAGGAGCTTGTTTCATTCAATCTAGGAGATGATCAGGGCTTTCATAATGTGCAGCTGTTCACAATTATGCATTTTTCTTCACTGTTTAGTGTTTGGCCTGTATTACTCAAATCTTGTTGCAAACAGAACCCATTTTCTCACGGGCTCTTCTATCTATCACCACTTACCACCATTTAGGTACTTAAGCAGAATTTTCATAAAACCTTCACTACAAAAGTTATCATTTTACAGATGGTAAACAGAGAAAAAGGTCATCATAAGCCATATCCCCTGATTTAACCATACTACTTGAAATATTGTGAAACTGAGGTTTAAGGATATACACTATTTCACGTGTCTAAAGAAAAGTTTCCTTTCATTACACTTGCAGCCACAGGTGCATGTTTCTACGGATTTCCCTGCAGTCCCCTACCCTATATACCATTCTCTTCTTTTTTCCCCTCACTGATAAAGCAGAAGTCCCATGAGCAACAACATCTTTTACCAGATGTCCTGAACTATCCCAAGAGCAAATCCTCTATACAGGCCCCATAATCTAGGTATGATGACATAATAGAGTATTAAAAGGTTAATGCGTGTTAAATCCAAGTACGGATTTCACAGACAACATTAATTACCTGATATCCAATACACCAACACCCAAGTTCCATTATTTCAGTATTCCCAGCATCAGCCTTTTTTCCCCGCTTCCTTTTCCACACCACCATTTAATTTTCCTAACTCTCAGTTTCATCCTGACAGCCAGCCCACATCTGACAGCTTGCTTTTGCCTCCACTCTTCTGACTCACTCCTACATCCTTACTCTATTTTTGCATCTTACAGCTTCCTCCTCTGTGCTAGTGGAGGCAAAGAGGTCACAGCACAGATACTACTAGTGTATCTCTACATGAATTGTAGAGGACCACAGCAACCTGACATCTGCACTGCTTCCATATTCTCAATTACCATATTCAAAATTAACTTAGATACATCACTGTACAGTACTGCAGTTTTTCTGTAGGTCTTAGTAAATTCTGTTGGATATCAGCTTTTCTCTGTAGCACTCTTCTGGTGAATCTGAAAATGTCTGAAAAAGGGAGTTCTGAAAAATCCTAAATAGCCTCCAAAATGCTAGAATATTAAAAACACGGATGCAACCAAGACGACTTCCTCTCTGCTTCTCCCAATCTGATTAAGTATAAAAACATCGAGCTGTCATTCAGCAGCTACACCTGACAGAATGCCCTACCACAGTGGCAAACCCAACCCTGATAGGCTGAAGAAAAAAAAGACAGTATCATCCTTCTTTATAACTCTTAGATGAAAATAGAAAAAGAACAGACTTCGTAGAGATATGAACTTTTGATCAAAGGTATAGACTATGTTCCAGAGAAGAACGAACTCAATAGGCCAGAACTCTTCCGCCTACAACAGAATTACTTTGATGACCATATAATAAAGGACTACAAAATCATAAGTAATATGGAGAAAGTAAACAGGAATCAGCTGTTACCCTTTCTGCTAGTACAAGGAGTTGAAGTCATTACACAAAGCTAGTAAGAGTTGAGACCAAAAACATCAAAAAAAAAAGCGCTGCTTTTTTGAAAGCTGATCTGAATGCCACATATCAGCAGAAGCAAAGATGATTTATTACTGAGCTCAGTAGACTGGCCTTTCCTTTTTATACAAATCAGGCACTGGAGCTACGTGATTAACTGAAAGTGTCCTAAAGGCCTTAGGCAGCCCATATATTGAAAAAAACCCTCTTCATTGCAAGTCAAATGAATACAGCAATGAATATAGCATTTTTACTGCATACTACTCTCATCACAGTAGGTATGTGACAAAGTGCTCTGGTTTTTGTTTTCTGCAATACAAAATATGTTGTGTTTTTCATTAGTATTCCAAATAAAGCTACTGATGTTCTTGAGTTCTCCATTTATCATACTTCTTGTAAAACAGGAATTCTGTGTATCTGAATAAAGAGATATGAGTAAGTTTAACAGTCTAGCCTCTCATTCAGGAGGGTTTTTTAAAGTATAGGTATATAAGTTACCACAAGGAGAATTACAGTAAAGCTTATGTGCACCCTCATACTTGAGAGTAAATACAGGGTAGCTTACCTCACTGCAAACATAGTCATTTTCAATGACTGGTGCCACCATACTCAGATGCTCTTTCCAGAGGAACCTGAACCAGATCTCTCTGAAGCAATCCCTTAATACGCAAGCCTCAACAGGCGCTTATTTAAACTGTTAGCATCTATTCAAGCAGTTAATAAACAGGTCAAACACACAGGAAAAAAAGCATGCTGGATTCTGTCGACTAAACTTTGTTTATAACAGCTACAGGAATTATCACCAGTTTACAACAAGCTTGGTTAAAGCTTATCTGATGGCAAAAGTTCGTTATGCAACAAAGCTGTATTATCAATGTGCTACTATTCTTTATCAAATTAGCATTAAATCTGTAGTATACAGTCACTGCCACAAAAGGAATTTCTTCTACTAGCTACATAGGCTCTTGCCACATTTTCAGTTTCAATAATTAGCTACTGTGCTACTGAAGGAGGCCAAGAAAGAGAGTATTATAGACAAAGCTAAAGCCAGCTGGGCTGTTTTTTTTTTTTTGTTGTTGGATGGCTGCCTTCGTTTCACTGAAACGCTACAAAGCAAGTTGACCATATAAGGCACTGGGATTCCCATGGAAAATGCTTACACAAATCAGACCCATGCAGTCTTTTCAGTTTATCTATTATAGTTAATATGAACATTTGGAGTACATTTTTAAAGGACACTTCAGAATTAAGTCTTACAGATACAACATTACTTTTGCATTAACTGGGTTCATGTACATAGCCTTCCAGAAGAATCTACAGCATAACATTCAACTGAATACATTTATTTAGGTAATATTAGACTAGATCAATTTCAAAATTGCAGGCAGCATTCATAAACACAACAGCCTTGATTTTGGTGCAAATGAAAAGTACCAGAAAAGCCTAATTCACAATTCAGGGGTCTGAGAGCAAATGAATCTCCCTGCCAGCCACTGGCTGCAGCCTGCATTTATCAGAGGCAGCAACTTGCTGCATGGAAAGATTATTTGTAGCCTAGATTCCAACAAGAATAACTCTAACGAGCAAGGGCTTATAAGGAGATGGTAATACACAGTCTACAGAGAAAGGGCAGGGAGAACTGGAGAAAGCACCATTCTTGAACAGGCGGGGGTGCAAAATAAAGAGGACTGCAGGGCTTCCACTTCAGCAGGGCAGGGGAGCTTTTGAGACAATGGAAGGAAAACATTGTCAGTCTCAAACAAGGGGCAAGAAAGAAATATATGTGGACTTTAGGGCTAGACAGACAAATACAGGAATACATAAAGCCTTCGTTAGAGGTATGTGCCAGCATGACGACACTATCTTCCTAGCACTAGGATTTATTTCTCAGAAGGAATCAAAACACTTAAATGCTGGGAAGAAACACTTCTAACACAGTACCAAAATCACTACAGAACTCTGCCATTCCTCTTAGATGCTATCTTCACTTAATATTTGTGTTTATTAAAAGGTTAATTAATTAATTAAATTAATATCTTTTTAGGTATGAATTTCACAACAAGGATTAATGCTTTATGAGAACTCAATTTTGCCAAAACATTGTGCAGTTTGGTCAACACTAGGTTTCCTTTTCAGACAGATATCCAAACCTCACAGTAATCCGTATACCAGACTACCTGATCTGTTAAATTAACTAGGACATTTGCACCTGCTTTAGCTGGGACTAGAATATAATTCTTCAATCAATAGACTACGGATTCAATAAGCCTGAAAAATGTGTCTGTACAGAACAGAATTATTCCTTCCAATAAATTCCAGCTGCTGTCCGGCCTAGCTGCCTTCTTCCACCTCAGAGAATATACTCCATCTAACGTAGACACTAATCTAGACACTAAGCAATTTTTTAAAGCATCCCTACTTCTTCATTACTTTATGTACTGGTTATCAACTGCCTGTATGACACAGGCTCGTGTAGCATGATGCTGTACTCTCAACGCAGAATTTTCTACTTAAAAATTCCCTTCCCCTAACAGAGAAGTGAAATTTTAGATTGTCACTATCTGGCCTATCATGGGAAAAAGGTATGTTCAGTGAAACAACATGCAGTAATAACAAATAGTAATTAGTATCAGTCACCAACAATTCCATCCATTAAATACTCAAAATTTAAATGCTTCCTCCATTGCATATGGCTTATGCTATTCACCTTTAATAGCTGTTTTGGAATTCCCTCTGCCACAACCCAGCTGCTTACAAACTGAAAGACAACATCACCAATCCATTAGCTACTATTCCAGTCACTCACATCTAAGAATCTGTAAGACGTCAGATAATGAGATCAACTTCATATATTCTCCATAAAAATACAGGGGTTCCAGATGAATGCAACCATTTACCTTATATTGTCTACAAAAGCACCTGAGTTTTTCCTGCAAGCACAATGGAAAATTATATTAATTATCAATGCACACACCACCCGCCCTAATGCCTGACCAGCCATGACACCACTGTGGCATCCCTACATATACGTATCCGAAAATGAAAGTAAACTTAAAAGATTTTTCTTAAATTTTACATCCTCTAGGTTTGGTCTGATTTTTATTTTTTTTTAATTTCCTGAAGAAAAGAGGAAGATCATGTTTCCACTTACCTCAATGTTTGAATTGTATGTAATTATTAAATGGCATTTTTAGTTAAGGTCAAAAGACAGGGTTCTGATTTGGAACAGCAAAACCATTTACAGAAGGATGAACTTTCTATTCTAAGTACAATACTGATTTCTATTTGTATCCATAACACAACAGCCATAATTGATAAATGCAAAAACTCTCTGCTCATTAAGAACTTTAAGCAGAGATTTCCAAGTACTAAAAGAACATGTGGGTTTTTTTCCTCAATGCAAACAAACAGATTCAGAACAGGATGCGCTGACAAAATAAAACATTTATTTAGAGAAACAGTCCTCAAGATCTGGGATAGAACATAAAAGCAGCAAGATTCAGAAATCTGGCTTCTTTCTGGGGAAAGACGTTCGGGCATACAAAGAAAAAACTCTTGAAGCTCTAAATCTATGAGGCAGGTGGGATGCACATCTTTGACCAAGTAAGATTTCACCTATAGATCTAATATTTATGGATTGCACTATGGTCTTCTATGTGTTAAGCTTTAGAAAGTAGTAACAAATCTGCCGCTTTCTCTTCTCATGAGATACTTATTTAATATACCCTAACAGGGGGGATCTTTTCACAGTCATTTAATATAAAATGATAGCTACTACTTTAAGTCAGAACACAACGTTCTGTTAAGAGACAATTTTCCTATAAACTATATAAATGTATACATACAGAGCTCTTGAAGATGCCTCTTCTAGTCCAGTTGAGGTGTGAGTTATTGGCAAAAGTCTCAAAAATCAGTACGTCCAGACATTCCAGGAATAATCTTTCACTTAGTTTCCCCCCACACCCTAATGGACTTGAAGATTTTGCTCATAACTAAAGCATATGGCATAGTTTCACATGGTTTCACGCTTACTACATTTAGTAGAGAAGTTCAACATCAAAATCTAACTATCAGGAACCAAAGATCATTCTGGACCAATAAAGACAGAAAACTGAACTTAGAGAAAATTTTCTGGGCCAGATCTCACCTCATATATATATTAAGTTTTTAAAAAAGTGAGGTGTTTAAGATAGTGACTGTGAGATTTAAGACTAAGATTTAGATGATTAATAGTATAGGCAACTGAAACCTATGTGCCACAATGGGAACCAGAGCCATCTCTATTCAAGTTCGTAATTTATTTGGCTAGCACCCCCCCAAACTAAAAAGATCCCTTAAGGAGCTGTAAAGAACTTAGATTTATGTGATTTTATCCACAGAAGAGAGCTTATCCACAGAAGAGAGCTAAGACTCCAGTTCTCAAGATCTTATCATTGGGTTGTCCTAAGCAGTAATTTAATGGACTGCTCAATTCGTTCTTATTCCAATATTTTAGAAGTTACTGCACTCTCAACTGCAAGCTCATCCACCACGTGACTTGCCAAGTGGACAAATTAAACTTCCCTAAACAAGAGTAAACGAGCATGGGAATGTACAGGAGCTGTCAACAAGTACTGTGCTTAAGTAGGCATCCAGTCTATAATAATGACAGCACTGCAGTTCAGAGTATCTACATCCCTAACTATTTAAAGTGAACGCACACTTAGTTCAGACAAAAGTATCATTATACCAAACTATTTCAGTTAACTTTATAGTAGTAGCTACCCCTATATTTCTGCTCTGCAGGTTATCAGTTTGCTAAAAGCATATTTTTTGTGGCCTTCAACTCAAAAAGCCAAATATATGGGCTCTCCTTAGAAGAAATGTCTACAGAAGTGTACTCATTCAATTCCTTCGGGCATCCCAGAGATTGCCTCTCTAGCAGGTGGGATGGTGAGCTTTCATTTGGAAGGACTGTATTCAGTATTGAGACACTTCTACAATTCTCTAACAGACCTCCACTAAATACACAACATCTGGTTAACACTGAAGCAATATAGCATTAATACACTGCTGGCCTTAGGAAGGGCACAGAAAATACCTCCTGCTCTGCTAAGGACATACTCTTGTTAGACTAAATTAGGTCAGGCAAAAAACACAGCACAACTGTAGTATGCTGAAGACACAGGAATACCATGAGCATGTCAAAGTCCTCTGCAATGTGCTAGAAGGCAAGAGAGAGAGGGAAATGAGATGGCAGGTCAGATTTTGCCTTTCCAAGTTAGTCTGGGCTATAGATTACATTTTTCATGCGGAAATAACTAATGTCTGAGACAGAACAGGTTGCTAAAACAGCCAAGTACTTTGTCCTTAAATATCCTAAGCTGTAGTATACAAGGAGTGGGGTTCTACACAGACAACAGCTGACACTGCAGAGTCGCTCTGGACCTTCTTATCCAGTCACCAGCAGTCATTAGCTTAAAATTTTAGAATCAGTTCATATCTTGCCCCTTCCTCTTTCCCCTCCTGCTGCCCAGGAAGGGCGAGAGGGGAGGGTAACTGATTACCAACTAAATTCAGCCCAACAGTCTTTATAATCACAATTCAGGTCAGGGTGAAACAAAAGCATACACCCTTCTTAGTTTAATGAGTGACAACTTAGAAGTCTCAAGCCTTGTAAGATCACAAAGAATAACAAGCCCTCTTTCAAAACTTACAAACAGCTGACCTCGATCACATGCTGGGACAGTGCTCATCCTCATTCTTATCACAAAGTTGGATCTCACAACTGTGGAGGACAGTTGTGAAAGACAACAATGTTGCAGAACGCAACAGTCGCTTTCTGAGGTCAAAGTGAAGAAAAGTTCAGATCCAGACAAGTTGAATCCAAATCCAACTCAGTCACTTTCTGACCAAGAAGCTTCCAGTAACTTTGCAGGTGTTCTTTATATCTTCATACAACACCATAACGCTGATATATTCATCCATAAAATAGCATATGTATATATGTGCATTAAAATCAATGTAGATGTTGAGTTTCAGAAGAAAAGGCTTTAAGATGGATATGAGAATCAATTCTCTCAGCCCTAATGGAAGAGCAACAGGACATCAGGGACACCAGCAGCAGCACTTATGAATGGACGAGGTTATTATCTAAGCAGAAGAAACAGCTTAGTTGTGTCAAACTCAAAGCTTCCCTACATGAAGATGGCAAGCAAAAACAGTGCTGAGACAGAAGACAATCACACCACCTTGCTGCTTGAGAGGTCTGCGTTTAACCATACTATTCCAAAAGCAGAGTATATAATTATCCAGCAGACCAGAAAAAAGTACTCTGATGTTGTCTGCAGTAAAACAGGTTTAGGTATTACCATAGATGGTTCCTTTTGCTAAGCAATTTATTTAGTTAAAACAGATGCAAACTGTGTGCTTAGGTAAGAGTTGTTTGTTGTTCTAGATATGGGGAAAACAATGCCTTTGCAAACTGGAAAGCTGCAGTAAACTTCAAGCTATAGTTTTGAAGAATCTAGAATATATCATTTTAAATGTGAGCATTGAAAAAGTGATGCTCCAAGTATACCAAGAAAGGGCTGTAGAGTTTGGAGGCAGCTGGGCAAGCCTTATGGATAATTCTACTAAATCTGTGGCATTTACAGGAATTTGTTTCCAGGTATAGAAGCAACATCCAACTCTTGAGCCTGTGCTCACTACTGTCTACAGTAGAACCCTAAAAAGACTTGTAAATAAATTAATCATTGCTTCTTAGACAAGCACTGATAATTGAGGTTTTCAAATGAAGGTGTCAGACATGGATTAATAGTGTTCTTAAAAGAATGATTAGTAATATTTGGTTAAGAAGTTATCAAGTGTAACTTGAATCAATTTTATCATAAATAGGGCAACAAAAAGATAAATTGTATTTATTTTCCTGGTGTTTTAAATCCCTGTGTTCAAGTGATTGTAGAGTGTAACAATGAGACTAGAAAATGCTTATGGACTCAAACATAGCCAATGCCTACAAAGGTAACTCAAAGCACTTGCTTCAGAACTTCCCCATTCTTAGCTGAAAAGCTAATGCTATCTAGGGAAGAAGTCTATGCATGCTTGTGCCTTAAGCCACCTACATAATAGAGACATCATTCATGCAGGAGCCAACATCATCAGAGATTAGATGTGAGAATGTAAAAGGAGTGTAAAACCAAGAATTATGACCTTGAAAAAAGTGAGTAAGAAGTTGTGTTTTACTTCCACTTCCTCTTGGGAAACCAGGTGACAAAGCCAGTTTTCTGTAATTTGGAGCTCATTGGGATGTCATAAAACCAGGACTTAGTTCCTCCCATATTATAAGCATGCTTAGGGAGCACTGAGGTAACGAAAGAAGTGTCTATCAAATAAACGTCTACCCAGTTGCAACATGTATTACAACACAAGTTCCAGGTATTGTTTTGGTAGGTACCTATTATGGCTCTAGCAATGCAGAGTATAATGCTACTAAACTAGGTAGTTTAAGCAGAATATTCTAGTTATTAGTCTTACTTTGGGCAGAGGTACAGTTAGAACAGCATGAATTAGACAGGAATCCAAGGAAAGAAGAACCTTACTGTTAGTTTGATTAATACCATTCTTCATGAGACATCTATGAACAGCCTCACTCAACTATGAAGTAATAAGTCCCTAATTACAGCAATCTTCCCTATTAATGCTTAATATTTAAAATTAGCCTGTACTTAACGTCTTGAACTGAAGATATGAGGTTTAAATGAAGGTTAAACATGGAACTGTAATACATGATTTGTCTTGCTCATAAGGAAATGGCTTATTTCTTCCATTTGAGATTTATTTGATCTACATCTCAGACCTCTAGCATGTAGACACAGAACCAGAGAAGCTGAAGAGCTGATGGCCCTCATGTCACCAGCAACCTCCTCATTACTCCAGAGAAGTATGCACTTATTGGCACAACCAGCAGAAGACGAGCAAATTGGCACCATCCTTATTCTTCAGGTGACATTCTAAAGCGTGCAGCATGAGTTTCCTCAGTTAAATTGTACCTTAATATCACATAACTGCACGTGCCTTAGCTTATGGTTCTTGAAATAAGGTAATAATTGACCAACCCTAGAATACCAACATGTGAAAGGTATTTAGTAAAATTTCCCAGTTTTGCCAAAGTGATACATGAACACTATGACTGAAGAGCTTGTGTAACTGGAAAACCAGCAGAATAGACTGATCTTCAACCTAGTTTATGAAGTGCTTAAACTTAGCTTCTCTTTTAAGGATTACTGTTTGCCTTTTAGCTAATTTCTGTTTTCAACTTGTACTGAGTCATTTTTTCCATTACTGCAAGCTACTTTGTTTTTATTGGATGCTTTCAGTCTAAGCATGTTCAAGAACATCACAACTTCAGAACTATGGTTAAAGGAAGATAAAATTTGCTGAAATCAACAATTAAAATGGGCTGTAACTCTTGCTTCAAGCTCATCTACTTTAGAAAAAATTCTATACGATACTTAAATACCAAAATACAAAATTTAACCCATTCCTTCTTTGTCATCAAGTAACACATAGTTAACAGTTCTATCACCTTTTGGATGGATTATAGGGACCCAACATTTACTTTTTTTTTTTATTACCATGGATCTTTACTTATACCATCACAACTGCTAGAATGTAACCAGCTGTGCAGTTTTAATTTCTTTAGGATCTTGGCTTTATATAAGTGAAAAGTTAACATAAACTACAGACTGTTGAAAGATCCTCTGCTTTGTCACATTACAAGAAGTCTGAACAGGAAGATTGCATATTTGTTTCTTTAATAGATATTGCATTAAATACCCGCATATACTATTACAAAAAATCATACCACTTACAGGATCAGATAACTTCACATATGTGATAGCATTTCAGTTTTCAAAGAAAAAAAAAAAACAAACGTTTAAAAGTTGGAGTAAAATTGCCCTAAAGAATAATTATTCCTACCCAACTACTCTAATAAAACCCATCAGGTAAGGAACAAAAATCCACCACAAAACAAAAACTGAGCAGCATAGAAACAGTGGAAATTTTTTTTTTGCCCACAGTATTACTATAGTGCCCCTCAATGGGCAGGTACAGATACAAATAAAGTACAACCTACCTTTGACTGAACAGAGTATACTCAGTCAAAAATTTATTTTCCTTCAACAAGAAACTGACATTAAAACACAGGCTAGCATAATTTTATTTATTTGATCGCATTCTTCCTCCCCAAACTTCACACACATCTTCTACTATGATGCACTGTAGAGCAGGAACGATGTCTTCAGAGGTCCGTACAGAGCCTAGTGCAACTGAAGCCACTATTTCATTAGGAATTTCTGCTGGGTCTGTATGTCACGCAGATCATGGGAGAAAAGCTACTGAATACAGCAGTTACCACATCATTCCCTGTATTACTATAACACCTAGGAGCTCTAGACATGGACCAGGATCTTCAGAATAATCTATATCCACATCTGTGGAGCAATTCAGGTTTTCTGGAAAAGGTTTCTGCTTCATAGCCAAAAATCTGTCTGAGTATAGCAAAAAACAGGAGTCTCAAAAAAAAAAAAAA
>VZSZ01000419.1:0-16533 GCA_013398815.1 Ibidorhyncha struthersii | reverse complement strand
AAAAAGTAAAAAAAAAAAAAAAAAAAAAAAAGACTACAGCCCTCAGACAAAGGCTAGGCAAGTATTTTCCAGATACTTCAGTGGTAGAAGTAGTACAGCCTTACACTAGGCACTCAACAGCCAGCATCTAAAGGTACTTTATATCCTTTAAATACAGCCCACCTCACATTGGAAAGTAGTACCACATTCACAGTGGCTACTCCATGAGAGCTGAATTGGAAAGGTTGTAAAACCCATGCAACAGCAGCTACCTGTCTTCAAGACCCAGAAGAAGACTTCTGGGTTTGGTTTTTTTTTTTTTTTTTTTTAAATAATTTAAAGCAGATCACAGCTCTACTTTGTCTTTCACCTTCTTAATGGTCCTCTAAACCAGTACTTTCCACCAAAAAGAACTCTTAGTCTGACCTGGCTATTGGGAAAGGTTCCTAACCATTCTGCATATATATTCCATTGTATTAGGTTTTTTTGCAGCCCTAGGGCACAACTACCAGAGCCCTCTTTCTTTAAAGGCAAGGTCTGAGTATGGCTACCAGGACTGCAGTCTAAGGAGGCCACATCATTTATCTTCCAGTTTATGCAGGACCCTTGGGAACACATTAGCAGAACTGTTTGGTAGTTTGCCTGCATATATTCCCAGCTCTGCTTTTGCTCACAAGCCAGATTTTTGTAAAAAACAAAACCTGAAGTAGTGCTAGTTGCAAGCCTCCATCAAAACCCGAAATACACAACAAACTTTCACACAAGAAAATTTCTACATCAGATACTTTTGTAAGCTTAAATAAGTAGTCCCCCAGGGACACCACAGAACACTAGCAATAGCAGTAATACAATTTCACCCAGTTTTTGTCTTTAGTTTCCAAAGCTAAGCCAAGGATGGAACGGTAAATCTTCCATCTAGGCAAGAACATTTATACTGAGCCACAGCGGAGCACAGATTCATGGAAGTGTAATTTATAACCATGTAGTTCCTGACTTCTACTTTTAATAGTCCTTTTAGTTCAGCAGTTCTCCACTGATCTCTCAGACCACAGGTAATCAGTCACTGCTGCATGCATAGGAAAATGTGCACCCGAAGTTGTCAAACTGCCCTAGTTTCCTGCCATTCAGTCTGTGAGAGCTGATTAAACGCAAATCAACAATAACTCCCTGAAACAGCAGCCACAGGAGTAAAGGCTGGGGGACAGCAAGAGCTTCTTGTTTCAGGGAGGAAAGGGGAGGGAGCTAGGGAAGGTGACGATTATGAAGAAAAGACATTAAAAAAAAAAAAGAGAAACAAAACCACAGAAAACAACCAAAACCCAACACTTTGTATGAGGATACTGCTTAATATCCAAATACTTGATGGCTTTACTGAAAAAAAAAAAGTAAATAAATCTTTGAATCATAGATTGAAAGCAAGTAGTAAATACTGGAATCAACTGTCATTTGGTTGTTGAACAGAAGAGCAAAGTTATGAATTTGCCTCAGTATTTGTCTCCTGGAATTCACAGCTGCTTGGCTCCAATTTCCATCTGCAAAATGAGTAATTTCCATTTTAGGAGATCAGCTTGCAGGAGGTCAAAGCAATCTGGCTATCCTTGATTACACGTCATGGTTGGTTACAAGCTGAAGGATCTGCTTGTACCAGTACATGCACAAAATATAACCTAAGTTCATCAAAGCAACTGTACTACAACTTTATTGTCTGAGGCAGAAGTTACGCTAAACTTTACTACTGAGATTCAGCTACTACTGGAGAATTTGACATCTGCTTCTAGCAGTTCTAGCTCAAGTGTTGGATAAAATTACAAAGTCAATAATCCCATATCACAGTAATGGTGGGTAAGTATTTTAGCTTCACGCATTCAAAGACTTCTCCTCTATCTTCAAATTCAGTGGCATGTACAACTCAACATATGTTTGCTGATTAGCAAGTGCAGAACATGCATCCTTCTTCCCTGCAGTCCTTCAAAAGAACTCAGAAAAAAAGGATTACTGGCTTATGACACTCTGTGGAAGTACAAAGTGTTATAACTACTGGCATAATACAGGAACAAATTACGACAATACAGAAAATTCAGAATTCTTTCACTGTATGTGGTACATATATTGAAGTCACAGGTCAAACCCAACACAAATGTAAATTAGAGAGGACGAAGTTAAAGCCTGCCAATTTGAACACTTCTAAAAGTTACTGCTGACATATTTGCTTTAATTTCCAAGCTCAGAAAGAATGCTGTAAAAGTTTACTGCATCAAAGATTCAGAGACATAATTAAAACCAAAGTTTTAACTATTTGTTTTATGGCTGAAGAGTACTGTCAACCAGCTAAGCACCTGTACTGTTTGTTAATCAAGGCTGCCAAAACTCTAGTAAAAACAGTTTGAAGACCTAGTAATAACATGGTGGTATTCCAGGTTAATTACATCACTACTATACACCCGAAGGTTCCAAAGCACACCTGCCTATTCAACCCTGAACCCAAGGGATGCTGCAAGAGTCAAACTACATGGCATGGAAACATCTCCTCCTAATAGCTGCAAAGAAAAGCCCCTCAGAATGTTAAGAATTATTAACCATAAATGTAGTTCACACTTGCAGTCGGAGGGGAGAAAAATATATACACTTACACCATAACCATCACAACAGCCTGTTTTAAAAATACACTACCATTCTTTGGGCTAGAAACTAAAAGTTCTTTAAGTGGAATAGACAGATCAGAAATTCAGACCCCTCTGAATACTTTTAAAACTAGACAAACAAACACACTATGAGTTTGCTCTTACCTACTTTGCTCTTGATACTTGTTGATAAAGGATATCTATTTCTCTTGCAAAAATACAACTTTTCTTCTCCACAGTTGCTTATAACTGCAGCATCTTCTGCAGAAGTTTCAGTGAGCTTTACTTCATACTGCAACTCCTCCAGCCTTTCCCATGACTAGTCCAATCTGACATTTTGCACTCTCTTGTTCAGCAAGATGCAGCACTTCCTTTGATTCTTGCTTTTGCAGACATTAGCTGCGACAAAGCCAACAGGATAAACCTCATGACAAGTAAAAAGCCTCAGGTTAAACAGGCCTCAGAACACACACTCAAATACAAGATGGCAAAGTAGCCAGAACTACTGGCTCAACTGCAGAAAAGCACACCTCACTGACTAAAGAGAAGATTCTCTTGGCATGAGTGACCAGAGTCCATTTAGCCAGGACCTTGCTGCCCAATTGTACTTTTTGGTTTAGACACTGTGCCAACCTGAAGGTGTAATTATACAAACTAAGTGTTCTTCTCATCCTTTCCACCCCCCCAAAGCTGATAGGGCAGACAAATCACTTTTCCCTGGTTATTGCTGCAGGCCACCAACAGTCTGCTACTCACCCTTCATGTATCACCATCATCTTGTAAGCAGCAACTTCCTTTCATTCAGCATCCTCTTCTAAATTAGTCATACAACAATAACACTGTTGCCAATGTGTTTCAGGGAAGGAGGAAATCATATTTTCCTTCAAGAGACTGAAAACTTTCTGCAGTATTGACTGGAGTGTTTAATAGTTTTTTTTTTTCCAAGCACTGTGTTCTCATGGCGTCAGGTTACACCAACTGATAGAACTCAGTTACTTAAGTATCTGAACTTTGAGTCTTATATTTAGAAATCAAAAAAACCTGCAGAAAACCCACGTACCACATGTGCCCGCTGTAGGCACTATTATCTGCATCTTTACGTAAGAATTTAAGAAATTCTTCACCCAGAGATTAAGAAGGTGAATAGCCTAACAGAGTCATCAATATTCTCAGTGAATCAAGATCACTGGAAGTGTCAGAAGCATTTCACAGTCTACACGCTGAGACTGACAAAAGCAAGAGTTCACAGAGGATCTTGGGTTCACATAATTTGCTTTACAGGAACAACTCGCATTCTGCGCTATTCCTTGCATTAAGCAGAGTTAAAACATTGCAGAGAGAAATTTATAGTGCAATCATGGGTTTGGGGAGAGGGGTGTTGTCTTAAGTATCCTCATGAAGTCAGGCGGAGCCGAGATGTGTCTCTGTCCTGTGTCTGAATGGTTTCTGATACTGCCAAAGAAAGGAAACCTGCAACAGACCTTTCTTGAAGGAAGAAATCCTGGGTTTCCATAAGCATCAGCACCTTGTTTAACTCTCTACAGATGCAAACTTGAATTCAGAACCTGCTTTTATAATTCTAAAAACACAAATAACTAACCAGTGATGCTTATTTAATAAAAGTTAGACAGCAAAAGAATTGGATTGCCAAGATCCAATTTCTATAACATAAGGCGAGCAAGGAGACAGGACGACAGAAAAAAAGAGAAAGAGACAATTTACCTGGATTAAAAAAACCTCCTACCTCTGTCACTGTTCTATCTTATGATCAGGGGAGTATGTAATATGGGTGTCATGAAGCTGACAGTACAGAAGGGTATTGATAAAAGAAGTTAGTGATGTCATTCCTAGTTGAGTAAGTTTTACAGCCTTACACGAGCTCAACTGTCAAACCTCTGAAGCCAGATTTTACACCATCTTTGTTTTAAAAATTTAAGGTTCTGGCTTAAGGTTTAAATGGTTTTAATACCCAAGTAATACTTATAGTTTAAGCTGCAATAAAGCAGTCCAAATCAGTTGACTTAGGCTGTTGTTTGTTTACCTTCCAAGTATTAACAGAATGCAAAGCATGTTATCAAATACATTATCAGCAGTGAAACAAGACAAAACAGAATGAACAGGAAAAAAAACACAAAGAAAATTTTCCCATATTTGAGTCATTTAACTTAGCTATAGAAATAGTATTAGATAATTAGAGAAGAATCAAAAGGTGCTTGAAATCCTAGAAGAAAGAAATTAAGACAGAAAAGCCTTCCAAATGCAGTCACAAGAGTTTCTGTCTTGAAAAGACTAAGAACTTGTTATTACATGTGCAGGTAAGCAAACAGCTGCCCAGATACAAAGTCCCTTTTTTTTTTTTTTTTTTTGAGATCCTCTAGGGAAATTACACATCAGCTTTTCAAGCAAACACTTGAGTTGTATCTCTGTAGTTGATGATAAACTACGTGACTGAAGAATCTATGGCTCTGATGTCAACAAGACTTCTTAATAGAAAGTTACTTTTGAGTGCTGTTTGGTCTTTTATTGGAAAGCTTGCATGCCTTCAACTTTTACTTATGCTTTTTATTTTAATGCCCTATTTTGGAAAACAAAAAAGCTTAAATAGAAAAACATCTTTACTAAGACTACTATTATGCAAGTTTTTCCATGTCAGAATTTTATTTTTTTCATGTTTTAATCCAGCATATACACCTGACATGACAGGTCACTTACTCCAAAAAAGAATACCAAACAATTAATAGCATCAACAGCTTTTAAAATCCACCCTCTTATTAATCAAGTATTTTGTTTTAGTAGGCTTGTCTGACTTTCATAAAGTTTTTATAAGTCAAACTGAGGGTCACACCCAACAGCTGACCTTCCCTCAGGAACTGCTCCATATACATCCAGAGAAACTCCCCTATTTCCATGTTTCTTGTGCTAGAGAATCTGCTAATGATTAGGCTCCAGAAAGCTATGGTAACTTGTTCACAGGTACAGCAATTCTCACATGGGTAGGCTTCTTGCAGCAAAAATAGATGACAGCTCCAGACACATTTAAATTTATTTTAATGCCTCACAAATATGTCACCCAGTCAACCCATCTGCTACCAAATACAAAAAACTTCACCCAATGCAGTGTGTCCTCCTCATTTTGAGTTGTGCATACATTTGTTCTTTCCTCTATTACACTGAACATGAAGATGAGCATCTTCTCAGGCTACTGTACCATTCCTGCCTTGGTGACACGATGGACAACTATACTAGAATCAATAAAAAATTCAAATCACCAAATGGTTACTATAGGCTTACTTGAATTTCAACAGGCAACCTGTAATCATAGGCAGAAATTGGGAAGTTCTGAAAATAAGTTAATGGCACTTTGTATCAGGAAGTGGCAATTACTAGAACATTCTGGACACAGCACACTTCTCAAACTGGACAAACTACATTCATATGTATAAATCTCAATTGGTAGATACAAAAGAAGGCAGCTAAAGTGACAGTTATAGGGCTTCAATTATCCTACCAAATATAACCAGGTACTGAATGTTGTAGCTGCTACTTAAGTTTCATGTTTATTATCTTTATGAATACTGAACTGAAAACACCAATTAAGAAAAAAAAAAAAACACACAGAAGTCAATAGTTGCTTTACTGAAGAACCATATTCGAAACCATATCAAACCTTTGTACCAGTCTTTAATAAAGCTTGCTCGGGGTGGTAGTTTTTCTTGAAGGGAGATGGTATGTTTGAGCATGAAGTTCTTACTGAAAGTAATGTGACATTCAAATACTTTGGGGAAGACTCTAGCCTTAAAGACGACCAAAACCAACAAACTAAACCTGAATACTAGCTAATCTGTAACTAGCAAGAAGATAAATCAAACAGTCCTTCTCAGGCACACTAAGGCAGCATCACAGAATCACCTGGTGCTTCAAGCCTACAATGCATGTTTCTCCAAATAGAACTTCCACCATCTGTGGTATACTCACGCCTATCAATATAGTATAGTTTTGCATTTAGCTTTTTTAAAGTAACCTCATCATAAGACAGCATTGTCTTTAACATTGTTTAGACATTAGAACAGCATTCCAAACTCAACAGCCTTATGAAATTAGATTATCACTGCTATTCATTAGTGCAAAGCTAGCCCATTAGCAAGGAATTAGTCAGGAATTACTAGTTTTAAGTGAAGGATAACTACATACAGAGGTTAGCACTAGGATAATCTAATTCAAGAACAACTCTCTAGAGGAAATTATATAGGATAAAAGGATAAAATCCCCCCACACCTCTCATCCTACTTTCAGAAAAGCAAGTAATACCTCTTTTAATCAAGAATTCCTATTTACAAGCAGCCAGAGGTTGCCCGTGTTTCCATACTTCACATCAGTATCTACAGTTGAATCCAGCACTGCTACATGTTGCCAAAGCGTAAGTTTCTCAAGACAGCCTCTTCCCCGATCCCAACTGCAGCTCCTCTGACTTAGGTCTTTCTTTTCACAACCTATTACAATCTATTAATTTATTTAGGCACACGCTTCCCAGTTCTACATTAATGACATTTATATCTGGAACTATTTGTGTACCAAAATGAAATTTTTTCTTCTTATTCTAGAAGCAAAGTGCAACTTTTCCAATACTGTTTATTTACAGCAGTAAAATCAACCAGTACAGAAGGTATTCTAAAAATCCAAATGCCACTTGAGCTTCCAAACACAGACCTATAATTACAATCGCCACTTTTTTAACTATATTACAGTGTACAACATCCTCTTCAATTGCTGAGAAAATAAATTGGAAAAGAGCTCCCTCACCCGAACATCTTATTACATGGGTCAGCAACTGATAAAACACTTTTACAACTTAGTGTGAATGCCAGAAGGCATACTGCGTAAGTTGTCTTGGATTTGCCTTTGAAACAGTAGTTTTTAAATCATCACTGCTATATTCACCTACAGCTATAGGTAAAACTTGTTCATACAATAACTTCATGGGCTTTCTTTAACGTCGCATTTGACAGATCAGACAAAAGCCAGGTCTACTGTGGATAAGGTACGACATTGAAAATTGCAGATAGAAATATGAAGAAATTGTTTCCCATAAAACCAAGTTTGAGGGCACCTCAACTAAAACACAGGGCAATCACGTACTTGTCATTGGCCTCTTTCAGTACTTTACAAGTATACTACAAGTGTTAAGCACAAGAGACACTAGATCTGTGAAGTCTTCACAGAGATGGGGGGAGTTACTTTTCTTACTAAGCATACAAATATCCAATAAGCACTGTGACACACAAGTATTAGCAATCAATATCACTGTCATATACATACAAGTGTAGCTATACAGAGGCACGAGTGCCAAGCATTTAGGTAGGCTGTCTGCAAGCAAGTAGAAAATGAGTGACCAGAAAGCCACATCCAGAGAGATTCACAAAAACCCACTGACAGCCAGTGTTAGCACAACCCACCCTCTCTGCTCTGCTATACTCAGAAGCCAAGAAACTGACGTTACACAAGAAATTTTTAGAGATAAAGTGTTAAACTTATTTTCCATTGAGAGATAAAGTGCATACTCCTCATGAAAAAAATCTTTATCATTAGGACCTAAAATAATTCAAGTTGCAGTAGTTGAACAAAGTAAGAGTGCTAGCAAATTGTGAAGTATGGCAAGCTTTCTAAAAGCATTGTTTTATATGGTTTGATAGAAATGAGATTATTGCTTAACAACAGGGGTCCCAATTTGGCCCACAGGCACAACGCTGTCACCCCAATCTTCACCCTTCACTTTGATTAAAACCTAAGGCAATTCATTTTTGCCCAAGTTCACAGCAAGTTCAGCACCATGCTGGATTGACCTGAAAACATTTCCAAAGAACAGGTTAGTAAAACAAGCTTAAGAATCATTGACTTTTTGTAACTATAACAAAAAAAACTTAACAATAAGCAGGGTTACTTATATTTTATAGAACACAGGGAAGACAGTCAAAATTAAGACTGATCAAGGAGATAATACCAACAGCTTTGAATTTTTTCATCTCTGGGATGGGGCAGGGGGGCATACTTTTAGAAAACTATCATTGATTTAATTAAGATTATTCACTTAATTAAGCCTACTCATTCAAGTATAATTGCATATACTCATGAATATACTGCAAGCAACAACGCTTTTGTTAAAACTTGGGATGACATGCTTTGCAGCTTTAAAATAACAAGTTTTCCACTTCAGTAACGGAAGCACAGGTTTTCAGTCAAGAATGCTATAGCAAATTTCAGGACATTAGTAAGCCAAAAGTTTGAAAGCCAGAAGTCCGAGACGGTATTTTGGTTTCAAAAGAGGCCCACAAGGATCTCGGATTTGACAGAGGAATGCAGCTTCTCAGTGAAAGCTTCATCTAAGTTAAGTGTTTCAGAAGGTAGCACTGACCACACACATACATCAGTGTAAGTGTTTGTCAGCTGTGTTCACCTTTGTTACAAGATGAAGATATTGTTATTTTGCCTTAGACAAATACTCAAGTCAAATGTGAAATTTTAAGAGAAACACCATTAGGTAAGTTCATCCTTTAAGTTTTGAACCAGAACTATTAACAAACAGGTTTCATGTTGCTAACATTCATCTTAATCATTCTGTGAAAGAAACAAAAAAATAACAGGAAAATTAAATTCACACGAGAAGTGACATGTATGTATTTCAGATCCACAACACAAGGCCGAGACTTGCATGTAATTGCCTGATGTAGAAACCTCAAGTAGGTATACAGAAGATACTTTGGTTGCTATTCTAGCTTCACTATCAGGATGGCAAAACAGCAACAGCAAAACTAAACAAATAATAACCCCAGAACTAAAACTTGCATAGTAATCACCACTGGCTGGCTAACTGATCCCGTCAAAGCAAGCTGTCATAGCCTGAATTCACAACCACGAATTACAATCATAACATCGGAAAAATAAATCAAAGGATATTTCAGACTGATTTAAAAAAAAAAATTAGCAAGACTTGGCCCCTGACAGAACATTTAAAGCTGGTACCATTTCTAACAACCACAGCTTACAGATATTTTAGTATCAAAATAGATGGTTACGTCCCAGTTATAGACCAAATGTAAAATCAAAGTATTCAGAAGTTACAGTAGCATAACAATTATTTACTTGCAGCCTTGAAGACAAACCTACTTCTGTATGTAGGCCCAAAATGAGGCAGCATTTACTGGTCAAATTTTTTCAAGGGTTTCTTAAAGCCAACTCCACTCCTCACTCTGTTTAACAGACCTTTAGAAGCCATTAGTCTACAAAATATATTGTTAATGGGTAAGTGCTAACACCACTCAGGCCTAAATGGGAAACAGTCTTGTTCGAAGACTTCATCATATTGCTCTAATTTTGGTTTTGTGAATGAGTCGTCAAAGATTCAGTGTTTCCAGGATAAGCACAGTGGCTGATTCAGTGTTCTCAAAAAACAGATGAAACAAAAGAGCTGGGTACCAGGTCTTGCCAAAAAAAAAAAAAAAAAAAAAAAAAAAAAAAAAGGCATTTTAAAAAAATCCAGAAATGCTTTCCCCCTACCCCCAAGTACCCTGATCGTCTTTTGCCTTCTTGTTTTATCCTTACAGTCTTGAAATTACTAGAAAGGAAACAGCTGAGGAATGCTGCCACTCTTATGCCATGCTTTCCATTGACTGTCATTTCAGGAATGCATATAGGAAAGTAAAGCAGCTTGGAATGTCTCCACCCATCCAGCAGCATCAGAAGCTGCCCAGCTCACCGACAGCTCCACTGCCTTGCAGCTGTATTCCAGTTCACATTTTTATGGTTGCCCAGATCAATGAAGAAAGATATATAGTTAAGCACCAATATAACATTTGTTAGGTAAATGTCCTCACATGTTGCATGTCCTATATGCACATACTCTATATTGATACTACAGTATGGCAGTAACAAGGCGTAATATACAGTTTCTTGGTTGCAAGAGCCCCAGAAGGGTGTACTCATGCTATAGCTGTCCAAAACTACCACCACATTCCTTTCAAAGCATATTAGTTTCTCTGAGTCTAACCCATCTGAACATATACTTGGATAAAATTTAAGTATTTGCTAGGAGACATGCATGTTCCTCAATTCCACACCCTGTCAGCCCAGCCCCAGGAGTCACAATTACACAGAAAGGGACAAGCGATTTGCTGGGCTCTCAATTTTTTAGCAGATTTCAGGAAGTATCCTACTAGCCCAAGTAACAGCTTTGAGAAAGAGAGCAAATGAGAATACGAGCAAAAGGATAAACAAGTAAAGAATTGGCCAAGAGCCTGCCAAACTATTGTTTTTACTATAATTTAGCATATACCCTTAAGCCTGGAATACAGGCCCACAGTTAGAAGACCTAAATTGTATCTCTACTAATGATTTATACTGACTGCTTCCATCTCCTAGCCTCAGATTTAGCTTATAAACTGGAATCTAGTAAAAAATAACACTCTTGCTACTAAAATGCCACGATCAAAAAGGCCTCAAATCAAATGTGTTCACATCAGTTTTATTCATACACACAAGAGTACATCTCTACCCTTACATAGTGATTTCGATGATTTATCATGAAAAAGTGTTCTAACAATACGTCAGAATACACAGAAAACCACAGATCAAGCTTTAACCTAAAAGCAGCATTAATGCTACCATGAAATTCATAGCTATAGACCCACAGAAATTGTCCATGAACATTAGCTTTGGTGAATACTAAAGACCTACCAGCTGAATTCATCCTAACATTGAAGGTAGGACTCTTCTTCCATGACTAGGTAAGTTTAGGAAATCTGTCAATTACACTAACACAGAAATTTGCTTTAAATACTTACAATAATTACTATATGCTAGAATGCACTTGGGTTGTTTTATTTGTGCACAAGAAATATCCATAGCAGTGAAAACTGCTGTGTAACCAGCCATAGAAATCACAGGTTCAAACTTGACAGACCATGAAGAGGCCAAGAGACACTTGAAGATAATAAATGTAAAAAGGTGAAAAGATTGTTACTTGTTTCTTTTATAAAACACCAAGCAGAACACAATTCTTTTGAATGCAGCATTTAAATTTCCACTATAAAACTTAAGGTATATTATGAAGGATCACATTTTTTTCCTCTTCTTGCCTCCATTTCAAAGGGGGAAAAAAAAAATAAATAAATCTTAGATGACAAGATCAGTAGGAAGCTAACAAGTACTTATTGTAAAATCTGAACCTAGCTACTGTAACTACGGAGAGAAAGATCTATGGCCCACACAAGAACCAACTCCTATTACAAAGGGGATTTTAAACAAATATGCCTCTGTAGTCTAATTACTGAGTGAAGTCAATCAACATTACACTTATTTCAGGACTCATTTTCTCTGTGCTTTGTTTTACAGATAAGGAATTAAAAAAAATAAAACCAGGATAACATAATACAAGCTAAGCAAATGACTCAAAAATTTGCAGTTGTATATCCTCTGCAATGATAGTATTAGGGGGCTCAGTGGATGGGAGGTTGTTTCCCCTCCAAACACTGAGATTTAAGCATCAGGTTCGTAACTGAGTACAAACTTTTCTCACAAAAGGAAGTTCTCTTACTTGACATTCTTGAAAATTAACAGGTTTACCATATACACCAGTAACTTCACTCCCCAAAAGAGGCAGTGCAGAAGTCATAGCTAGGAGGTTACTAAGATAGCTTTGAGCTACTTCCATACCTTCCTTACCCTTGGCTGTTGGGTGCTGCTGCTATGATGCAAACACCCAAGAGATTTAAGACTGTAGCAACCTGTTCTTTGCTCTTATGACTTGACATGCTCCACATGCTGTGGCCCCAGCTCAGATACATGACCTGTGTTATCATTTGTCAAAAAGGATCCCGACAGTGCAGCCTTAATGCCCTCTATCAAGTTCTAAAGCAAAGAGATCCAGTGCTGGTAGATTTTATGTTCCTTTTCCGTCACTCCTTTCTGTTTGAAAGGATGTCGTAACAAGGACAACAGTTGATGCCAACTGTAACGATACACTTTACGATATCAGGCACTATGAGTGTGCCACCAGGAGTCCTGACAGATTTTTTCACGTAAACTACTGCAGAAGCTCCCACAAAGGAAGTTACTTCTTATCCAAGAAATAAATCCCATGGAACCCACAGGAAATATTAAGACAGCAGTAACTGTCCTTAATCAGTCAGAAAGAATAAGTGTTCAGTGAAACACACTTGTGAAGAGTTTCTCAGCATCTTAATTACCACCGAGGGATCAATGCAGCAGAGTCCTACAGCAACAGCATCAAATCAAAATTTCTATTTAACACTGCATACTGCTGTGCCTGCAAACTAATACATAACTGTCACGTGGGTAAAACAGCCTCACCTTCATATTCAATCTAGCACTTGAAAAGTTGCAGAGAAATACTAATATTTGCAACAGAGAGAGCGCCTTTGGGGAACTTTGCTTAATTAAACCGTACTTGCCCTAGACAAAAATAAAAAGCACATGAATCCTTCATTAAGGGTAAGGAGCCTCTCTTGCTGTTCAGCCTTCACCAATGACAACATGTACAGTACTCAATGATCCCCCTGCACAAACAATCAAGACTATTTCCCTTATCTTACCTCTGAAGCAGCACTCTCCTCAGGAAGAAGCAAGATCAAGACAGCAGGACATGCTCCTTTCATGCTATGTGGTGGAATTAGGCCACAGCACCCACCTTCCTCACCCAGAGAGAATGAGGCCAAAAACAAGGTTACCAACTCCTAAGTCTGAGCAGCCTCAAAGAAAAAGGGGCAGCCAAAAAAGCAGGCTGCATAAATCGCCATACCTAACCACAGCCTAATCTCAGCTGCCTTCTTTATCAGGAGCGTGCAGGTACTCCGCAGCGCATGCCCCGCACTCCCAGGGGAGCAGCATGCACGGGAAATCCAGCCTTCCAGGAAACCGGACACATCACCATCCCTCCCCACCACACACAGCCTTCCCATGGTGCTGCCCAGAATGGGTGGGCTCCTCTTTCCTATGCAAAGATCTGTGTAACTTTTAGACAAACTACCTTCAGTCACTTCTGCAATAAATTCCAATCAGAGCTAGCGAACCAAGTCCTCTTTCATGGAGAGCAAAGGAGGAGAGGAAGAGGGAGTCCAAACTCTAAGGAAGGATAGGTGCTAAGCTTTCAGGACAATAGAACAGATTCCCGCTCCGAACAAATATGCCCGCCCTAGAAGGGAGCAGGTTATATTGAAAACGGTATATAGTCTCTTCTTAACATGATTTCAGAATATGCCACTTTTGCCCCCACTCCACTGAAACTATTAATCAGTGAGGTCACAGCTCACCTTTGGGCTTCATTTTTCTCTCAAGTTCTCCTTATATTCAATCGTTAAGGCAGATTAGAAAAGTCGCACTATCGCTAAATTAGATCTCATACTGCATGACGACTGTCTGGGAAGGCGATATTTAAAAACAATCAGCTTCAACCTCCACTAGATTAACAGAACAGACATCTATTTTAAATTTAAGGTCTAATTTAAAAGTAAGTTTTCTGGTCTTACAGACATATACACATAATATGTGTATAATGGAGGATATTGCAGCAGAATACATACTACCCTGCTGCAATATCCTACACTGCATATATCTCCCATAGACAGAAAAACGGTATACCGAGTTTTGTCCTTTGTGCTGAAGGCCTAACCTGAACATACGCTAAAACAAATTCTTAAAGAGAATGACATCTGAACCCAACATTACGTACAGGACTAATCCTCACCATCTAATGACAGTTTTTTCCCTTTCTGCAAGATTTTTAACTCAAAGAAATTTAACTGACATGTCCTCAGATATGAGGCACTCAAGTCCACTCATTTATGTGCATGCAAAAATAAAACAAAATCACTTACAGTGTCAAGAGATGAAGAATACATATATACTCTCCCCCTTCCTCCTCTGAGCTATGAAGCTAACTGTAATTTTCCATATGCATTAAGAGAAACAACTGTACATTAAGCTTTCTGATGATGATGGCATTCTACCCCACTCCTATAGGAGAAGCTCAGCTAATAGCTTTAGTAACAAAGCTTGATGCTCCATTAAAGACCAGACTTGAAGTTCACCAGAATTTCAGGATTAATGCTTTTGCCTCAGCACTTCCAACTACCTGGGCTGTGGAAAAGAAAACACAGCTTAATTCTCTTCCTATAACTGTCATATCTAGCAGGAAAAACAAAGGCTGAACAGTACATTAAATATTTAATTCTATTGCTATTTCAGACACATACATTTGTTCTTAATAACTACCAGTTAGATGCAAGACAAAAAGGATACAACCCAAAAAAGGTAGACTCACTTTGTCTTTGCCGAGATAAATTTATTCCTGTGAAGCAGTAAAGTCTACATGGGGTCTGACAGACAACAAAAAAAACCCAACAAACAAACAAACAGAAAACCACAAAGCAACAGCAAACCATGGCAGTCTTAAACACAAGAAGGTGGACTTCAACACAACTGACATCCATCAGTCAAAACTGTCAGGAAGCATGACAAGTTTTTGAAGAGTTTCCTTTGGGAAGAGATAGAGCTTTGTTTCATGCCACAGCCAAATCTGATTATACGAATTCATGTTATAGACTGCTTCATATATGATCTGCACCTTTTACATGCCTTATTAGAAGAAAATAAGATTTATTGATAATAAAGTAAAACCTTTCAGAGTTGGTCATGAACAGGGGTTTGTTAAATGCTTTTTTTTTTTAATAGTAACAGGCAACATTCATTTACTGGACTGCCTCAAGAGGATTATAACTTCACAACTGATCTTCTTATTTGCTTTTAATATCATAAAACCAGAAAAGGATCTTCAGTATCACTAGAGGAGCGGGGGGTAGGAGGGGAGGAGGAGAGGGAGCAAGAGTTTTAGCAGTGATGTAAATCTTTACCTCTGTTCCTTTAGACTTTACCCTTCCAAACTGCAAGCTGACTACAGGTAAAAAGAAGGAGAGCATAAGCTCAGAATGATCTTGATGAAAGATTTTTCATATATAGTATCAAAGACATTTAGAAAAAGCCATCTGGACTTCAAGAAGAGAGACAAAACCACTCATCTCTCATTCTAACAACAGTTAAACCAAACGTCATCCTTTCCTACCAATCGCTGGAGTACACTAACTTGTAGACCAAACGATCTAACCAGTTAAGGTATGAGTTCTAATACAGAGCGCTCCTGGAAGCATGAAGCAATCATAACCTGATTAGAGAAGGATAAATACATAAAACCTTGCTACTGCGTGACAGGCTAGCCTGAAGTCAGGTAACCGTGCTGCAGTAACACTCTGACAGGCTTAACCACAACACACATTCATTCTTCCAGTTCAGTTCACAACTGAAAGTAAACCAATACCCTTTACCGGGGAGCAAGTGACAACTTAAACACAGGAAACAGAGCAAAGAGTAGTAGAAATTTACATCCTATATTCAGGAGGGGATTCTATCCAGCACTATGGGGCAACTTACGTATTTGCAGAGCCTCACCTCCTCGGAAAATCTATACGGGATGGATGAAATACATTAAACAAAACAGAAGTGGTGAATTTAAGAAAAGCACTGTATAACTACAATATCATAATTTCCTTCCCTATTTTAGGAGGATTTCTACTTGGTCAACCTACATCTCATAATCATTAAGATTATTTTTTTCCAACTACTGAACAATTTCCAAACTCAGGAACAAGCAGCTAGCCTGTCAAAGGTAATTTTTTGCTTTTGGGATACCCAGTGAATTAAATATTGTGTGGAAGCGTTTGGCCTTCGAGAGAAAGAAAAACTATTCAGGCAAACCCGCATTATCTCCGGATTGCCACAGCCTTTCCTTATTTGGCTAACGTTTTGAGATTCCAATCAGACTGCTATGAAGTTCAACATGCACAAAGCATCCATTTTGAGGGAACTTCAC
>VZSZ01000415.1:80897-139870 GCA_013398815.1 Ibidorhyncha struthersii | reverse complement strand
AATGGTTGATTTAACTGCTACATGATACTCCTACAGTGCACGCAGCAATCTGGACTTCTGAAATTTACTTTTTTTCCTGCTGTAATGCAGGTATATATGAAGCTTTACCCTGAAGCAATTCCAGCGTGCATTATGAAACCAGGATGGCAGTTTTCATTAACTGATACATACTTTCATTACTTCACAAATCACACATCTTTCTTCAAAGACAGACATGAAGGTGGGGAAAAAAAATGTAGAAGAGGGATTGGGTCTCACTAAAGCACAAAAGGTACTTCGTGAAAGAGAAGTGCTCTCTTTGTGACTTGCAGTCATTTGGATAAAAGTTCACACAGAGGTTGTTAATGATTTAAACTCTAAAACCTGTTACTACAATTGAAGTAAAATGGTTTGAAGCACGGTTGTTTCATATAGCGCTCTCTTTGTGTAAGGAGACTTTGAACTTAGCAGAATACATAATCAAAATCATGAGTCAGATGTTGCAAAAATTTTAAAAAAATGCATTATTCTTGCATGTATACCTGTTAGAACCTTTTTGCTTTTGACAACCTGACTCATCATTTTATCACATCATTATTTACCCTAACTTCAAACTTTTTTTTTTAAATAAACAACTGTCTAGGAAAACACAAAATGGCAGATTTGCAACCTAAATCTCTGAAACCATTCGAACTTGAGGTGATTGAGAATATAAGTTGACTGTTTAAGATAATATTATACCCATTTTACAGGCACAATTATCTTTTCTACAGGAAAAAAAAAATAAATAAGATTTAAAAGATTATATATATGAAAGTCTCAGGTTCGCTACCGTGCATGTGCAATTCTGAGTTTTAGAACCACATGTATAGAGTACACTTCTACTAAGACAAAATAGACTCCTCCTGACTTCATCTGGTTTATCATCTCACAATAGAGCTAAAATACTTCAGCTAAAATACCGATTTACGTATTTTTAATCCAGAAGTAAAAACCAAAGCGTGTAACTGACAGAAACAGGGCTGGAGATTTTTGGGGGTGGAAATGAATCCAAACAGCTACCTTACACTTACTCATGATCAAGCGTACCAGAGTCGAAATTCTCTCAGAATATTTAGGTCCTGCCTTTGCCTTCGGTTCTCCAGATTATGCTCGTTTTAGAGATTTGTATACCATTAGTAATGATAACCAAAAATATCAGAGGCATTCTATTGCTCACAAACCTCAGTTTTGACACGCCTGGGACTAGCAACAGAACTTTCTTTGCTAATAAGAGTTGCAGTGCTAAACCCTACTTAAATGTTTTTTAAATACACTCTAATGGCAATTGTGTTGAACTAAGCCAGCTTTGTGAGCAGAAGCTGTCTGTCTGTCCGAATGCTCCTATCTGTGCAGGAGGCCACAAAGTAGCCATTTCAGAAAGGGAAAGAGCACTGGCTCTGTGCTATGATCCACCATTTCTGTGGCAGTCCTTCTTCAGGTGCTCTAGGAGAATGGGATGTAGGAAATACTGAGTTCTGCATCATCACTCTTTCCACCCCCTGTTCCTCATGCATTTCTGGCATAAATTAATGTTGACATTGTCAGCATTAATTTACAATATGCTGTGTGGGTTTTTTTCCCCTCCATCATTTGAAACCCCCTTTAGGGGAGTTGAGGTGGCTGCAGCAAAGATGCTACAGGAACACAGCTCTTTGAGAGGGCCACGGGGACTGGCAAGGAATAGAGCAGCACTAAATCTCTCTGAGGGTGACCTTGGCTTCAACAGACACCCCAACAGTTTGCCTAAGAGTTCAATGGGCCAAGCCTTAAGCCTGTTCTACAGTGAAAGAAATCCCCATGGTTGAATGAATTATGAGGGAGAAGCTTTATGTACTCTAGCTTTGAAGAGTTTCTAATCCCACGCCTGAAAACGCTCTATATGGGAATCACTTGGTCCTTCATATCTATCCTGGCTAAGTGCGTTATTCCACACATTGTCCTAGTCAGTCAGTAGATGGTATCCAGCCATCACCTTGAAATCAAGGACACATCAGTCCTAACTTTACCTTCTTCTACACATTGGTTTAAGGAAGATGACTAAGGGCATAATGCCATTTTAAAAATAATCTCCCACTATATGTTTAGTGGTATGGTAGGAAAAAGAATGAAGTCAGCTGACCATACTTTTGAACATTTCTAGTCCAAACACAAGAAAATAGTTGCAAGTCTTTCACAGATAACATAATATAAATAATGCATTGCTTCTGCAGGTCCTGCTATTAATAAGTAATGATTGTATGGCACCTTCCAAACACCAAACCTAGTTACACATATGAATTAAGTTGAGCCTCAGAAACCACTTTTGAACAAAGTAAATATTTCCTTCACTTACACATGAGAAAAGTGAAACAAATTGAGTAAATAAGATTTTACACAGTAATAAATGATGTAACATTCTTAAAACCTCTGCAGGGTGTCTAGCATCCAAACTATCTTTATGTAACGTAACAAAGACTTGAAAAGGTTGCTCTTAAAAATTAGCTGACATCCTTTTTTTCATTCTTTGAAACTTTAAAGAATTCTGTTCCTAGCCTCAGTTGTTTTTTTTTGTTTTGTTTTGTTTTTTTTTTAAGTGAACTGAGTGGAAAAACGGGACCATTTTAACCAGTTCTTGGGCCCCAAACCAAACTGTGGTATTAGGCCACCTCTGCTTAAAGTACAGAACACAAAAGTGATGGTCAGGTCAGCTGTGCATCCCTGAGCATGCCAAGGAAAGTTATTCAGGCTCCATGGGCTCTCTTTAATGGTACTCCTATCTTTAGATTAATTTCCTATTGAACATAGAAGCTATGTGCCTATAGCCCCTGTATTTTCAATACCTAACATGAGGCACACTGCTTTTCATCATATTTACCCTCTATCTCCCACATCTCTTGGAGGGATACCATCAATGGCCTAAACTCCTCTTTTCTATTTTAATTGATGTCAATATTTCTACGCTCAGCAGTAACGATGAATCAATCCTGCAAACAAGATTTGATTACAAACTTCTCTTTGCTCTAAAGCATTTAAGAAACAAACACAAGGGGATGAACCAAATCCATAGGATAACAGCTCATGGATACCACCATCCATGTTTGCAAGTGCTCTGTAAACAAATAACATTAATTAATGGATTTGTAATAATAATAAATAATGACAAGTTAGTGACTGGTGCGGCCACTGACCAGTTTCACAGAGGCCAATAAACAATGATCAGAAGTCATTACTATCTGATAATTTTTACCTCGGGACAGATAACAAACAATTACAAAGTGGGAGGTGGAAGTGCATAACCAGTGGATCCTAAACAATGGACAGGCTTCAGCTTTTGTAAAAGGCAACCAAGTTTTCCTTCCCCAAAGTTTTCACCCTCTTCCTACTTAAAATGAAAGGAAAATGAAAGGGCCAGAGTCAGTGAACTATCACAGCAACCTAGACAAAAACTTTTCGCAGCCCTTGAAATCACTGGCAGTGCACTCCCAGCTCTGTAGCTGCCTATGCCGTGCTTGTGAACAGACAGCGTATTGAATCGGGAATGTTCAAGACCAAGATTTTCATGAATTCCACTACAATCTTAGATTAGAGAGGCATCGGGAAGGAGGAGTGCAATACATCCTGCACCTCTTAGTTAAACCACAACTGTTTTTCTCACAATTTGTCCAAATCCTGTCAAACAAACTAGCCATAATAATTTTATAATAATTTTAACACAAGATGCTTCTAGTTGCAATGCAAATTTAACATGTTTATACTTCTTCTAAAGAACTGTGGTGTTTATATTTTTCAGCTGTTAGTGTAGCACACTACCTAGGAAAGGTGATATAGCTTCAAATTGCAATTAAAAAAAAAAAAATCTTAAAGCTGCTAGCCTTAAAACCATGCTGGTATACAATGCTAGATTTTGCAGGCCAAAAATACATTGTCCATAGGTCTGGAGAGGGATTACATTAGTGTCCACATCTTTTTGTTGCTACTCAGATACTATGAGATGTCTCTTCAGATCTACCAAGGAGGTCTCGTGATTCTTATCTTACTATAAAGTGTAGTTGGCTTTTCAATTCCCTAAGTCATGGAATGTTTAGAGTTGGAAGGGACCTTAAAGATCACCTAGTTCCAACCCCCCTGCCATGGGCAGGGACACCTCCCACTAGACCAGGTTGCTCAACTATACCACCTCCTCGTACCCCTTTTCTGTAAGCACATTTTGCAAAAAAACCTCACTTGAACCTATCACTATCAGACTTGAGTCTACAGATACTTGAAATTCTCCCCCAAATCTGAACCAGCAACATCTTACCCAGTACAGATTAAATATAGAAAAAACAAATTAATATTTTACAACATAAAATACTAAGCAACTTCTGAACTGATGAGAAGAATTTGTTTTGTCAACTGGGGACTGGAATACAGCTCAGGGCTATTACAGTTACAAATGTGGAAATAAAAAATGATAAATATCTGCTCTAATCCTGATCTTTTTGCACCATTTTCCATTCTCCACTTAAATGCATTCAAATCAACAGCTTTACCCCATCCTAAGAAAAATGTAAGTTAAATCAGAGTGAGAAACAGAGCATTCCCTATGTCATTTTGCTTCCGCTTAACGTTTTGTTAGTCACTGGTTAATTGAAAGTTTATGCACATGCTCATTAGCAACCACCTGCCATGGTTTAAGACGTTACCATCCTCCTGGAGAAGCTAACTGCTTCCACCCCCAAACTGGCAAAATAGAATGCATTTGGCCGCCTCATCTGCTTCAGTGTGAAGTCTTGCAGCTTAGTTAAGTAGCAAGGCAATAGCATTTTAAGCCACAGCTGTTTGCTAAATGAAAGTGTGTCTAAGTTCTTAAACACCTTGTTACATATACGTTGAGAGGCAGAGTCTCTGCTGCACCTGCAAGGTGGCAAATTCCTCAGGGAAATCAATTCTGGTTTCTCAATCCACTAGCTAGTTTTCTGTTAAAACACTAGAGTAAAACTGAGACTGCTCTGGACCCTGAGAACTGGCGAGATCCCAAGGAGTTCATGTACCATCTAGGACTGTGCATTTACCAAACTCATCTCTCTCTCTCTCTCTCTCACATAGCACCTTACCAGAAATATAGCAGGAGGAAGGCAGGCACAAAAGTGGATGTTAGCAGTACTGGTGGCAACTATGGCCTCTTTGGAATATCTTAACAGCTTAAAGAAAGGTGAGATAGAATAGAAGGGCAATTGGGAGACAAGAAAACATGGTGGTGCTGAGATCTTATGTTCCTAGGGAAAAGAAATGCATTAAGGTAAGGGAGAGTAGGGGTATGTGGAGATCAATCTTCTAGCAGACTTCACCTGCCTGGTGTGATGAATTTCACATGGCATTCAGCTATGCTTCACCATGCTGCACGTCCTCAGGAATCAGCCTTCACCTACCGGCAGGCTGCAAGCCAGCCTGCTGTCACTGCTGCCTGCTGAGCATGAAGTCATGTGGCCAGTCCCCTCCTGTAGGGAATATCTTCTTGCATTGGCACTTCCCCATCGTACTGAACAGCACAGAGGAAAAGGTTATTTGTCTTTTGAGATACTAGGAATAAAGTCTCGTCTCCTCAACCCCTGCTGACACGGTTTGATGAAAATACTGTTTCTAGTCCCTACTTTTCAGCAACACTAAGGCCAACCAATGTTTTCAAGTTTGTAGTTTACAGTAAGATGCAAATTATTGTCCTTAAGAAGTAGACTAATAATAGTGAAAAATCACAGAGTAGCAGAAAGCTTCATGAGTAGGAAGAAAGGAGAAGTAGTAATGCCTGGAGGGAAGCGGCTTACATTTCCACACAAAAATGCTGAGGAATGCACCCGCAACAAGAAAGCTGAGTGCATATTCAACAAGTTTACAGACCATATAAAACTGGAAGGAGCAGCTGATATACCAGATGGTCATGCCACCTTTCAGAAGTACTACCTTGACAGGCTGGAGAAGCGGGCAGAGAGGAATCTTATGAAGTTCAAAATGGAAAGCGCAAAGTCCTGCGTCTAGGGAGGAATAACCCCAGGCATCCGCACATCCTGGGGGCCTACCAGCTGGAAAGCAGCTTTGCCAAGAGGACCTTGGGATCCTGGTAGATAACAAGCTGACCACAAGCCAGCAATGCACCCTTGCAGCCAAGAAGGTCGACATTAGGAAGACTGTTGCCAGCAGGTCTAGGGAGGTGATCCTGCACCTCTACTCAATGCTGGTGAGGCTGCGTCTGGAGTGCTGTGTCTCACTCAGGGCTCCCTAGTACAAGAAAGATCTGGACTTACTCGAGTGAGTCCAGCACAGGGCCACAAAGATGATTAAGGGACTGGAGGAGAGAAGGCTCAGGGGGGATCTTACCCATTTGTACAAGTATCTGATGGGTGGGAACAAAGTTGAAGGAGCCACTTTTCAGCAGTCCCCATTGACAGGATAAGGGGCAATGGGCACAAATGAAAAAAAAAACCAAAAAAAACCACAAAACAAACCACAAACACAACCAAACAAAAAAAAAAAAAAAAAACAAACAAAACCCACAATAAAATCCCATCTGAACACGAGAAAACATTTTTTTAGTGTTAGGATGGTCAAACACTAGCACAGGTTGCCTGAACAACCCGCTCTAGCTGATCTTGTTTGAGCTGTGAGGTTGGACTAGATGATCTCAAGAGGATCCTCCCAAACTAATGGTCCTAAAATGGTCCTGTGAAAGTCTTTTAACATGAGCATTTACTGTTTCCTAGACATGGAATTCATGTCTGGTTTTATGGGAGTAGTTTATAGAATACAAATATTCCACTCTGCTTTTTTAGCTACTGAGACTTTTCATGGAAAACACCCTTTGATATCCAGAATTATTTAATGTCCAAATACTTATTTTTAAAATTCCTACTGGTTTATGAGCTACTTCCTAACAGAAAACATTCACTAATCATTCCAAAACCATGGTTGGTGTTTTACTCCCTCACTTTTCTTCCCTTAGTATGGTTTTACAAACTAAAGCAAGCTATAAGATAACTACAGAGCAGGTAGAAGAATGACTGTATTTTTAACCCCTATAAAATGCATGCACTAGAAGTTTCCTGTCTTTTTCTTAGACATTTGCAAAGCATCATTACCTCCACTTTTCAGCTGGGGGACATGCACTCTGCCTCCAACAGCAGCACATGGTAGTTCAGTAACAAAGCTAGACGTAGAATTTTAAGGCTGCTGTTCCCAGCAAACCATTATCACCAACACATACCTGATGCATAGGTGATGTGGTCACGGGATTTAATTGCTTTCCTTGCTAACCTGCACCCATGCTTCCTTTGTGCAATTCTTTTCTTTTACCAGTAAGCATACAGCTTACTTGTATATCCCCTCATATATGTTGGCTGCTTGCCCTGAAGGTTTCTATTTTGTGGAAGTAAAACTCATGAGGTACCCATATAATTTGGCTTTCCGTTACTCTCTTTCTCATTTAGATTTTGGGACAAATACAGATACTGCTGTACACTGAGCAACACCCGTTGACTCCAGCAGCGTTATTCAAGACCTAAGGCGCTCAACGTTGCATAGAGGTCATGGTGGCTCTCGGCAAAGAGTAGCATGCTCTTGCCTGCAGAGGGAGTAACGGTCCCATGCAACACGCTCCCGCACACCTCTTTCCCCCCAACTGGAGCAACAAACAAAATGAAGGATTTGTGGGGCTGGGGTTTTGCCCCTCTGTGTGCTTCCCTCCTTGAAAAACAACTGTATGAATGAAGAATTGAGGTTCTGAAAATGGAGGAATATACTAGAAAGCATTTGAGTGAATCTGTTTATCCCTTTGTATATGTCCCACAACCCCCCTCCACATCTTTATATTAAAGAAGAAAGGGAGGAAGAGAGGAACAGAACTGTTCTTAAGGTAAAGGGAGGAGTACTTTTCCCATATTTCCTACAAAGGGAGGATTTTGCACAAGCCAAATCGATGGAAGCTGGCAGGAGCCTTAACAGTAAGTATTCCCTGCCTGGCCAGAGAAGGTACAGATCTCCCACTTAGTCTTGTGGATGTCATCAAGCAGAGGATAAAACGGGGGGAAAAAAAAATAAAAATCAAAGGTGAATGACTGTTAGAGAATAGGTCCAGGAAGGCGGTCAACCTGTGCAAGGCCTCAGTTTTAAGATGATTTTGTTGAGTTTTCTTGGAAATCTTTATTATATTTGGGAGGTTTTATTCATTCTAATGTATTGAGTGGCAACTAATGAGAAGACAAGTAAGCCTTCTTGGTCTCAATAATCATTGAGTTAGGTGGCCTCTACCCCAAAGTGCCAAGAACAGTGACCACCAGAAACCAAACATTTTGGCTGCCTCATGAACCCTACAAGAGCTGCATCAAGTCAACTCAGGAGGGAGATACTGGGATGCTTTCATTTACATGGGGGGAAAAAAGCAAAATTAGTGGCTTTTAAATCATCAGTTGAGTAGCAAAACAATTGGGAAGAGGGCCAAGAAGGTACTCAAGTGCAGCTTTCCAAGAGAAAAAAGCATTGGAGAAGGTACAGCAGTGGAGCTCAGATTAGGAAGAAACAATGTGGAATGTTTTTCTGATCTTCTAGTGTAAAAAAAAGAAAGTCTGTTCAGTGGAGAAGAGCAATGCAGAAAATATGACAGGAACTCTCCTGTTCAGGGCTTATCAGCTTTATATGATTCATACAACCCTCCAGTCCCCACAGCTGTGATATCACATCAGACATAATTACTTCTGCTGCCCAACTGGGTACGCTAATCAAGGAAGCTGGGTCAAGTCCGTCCACCACCTACTTCCCTCCCTTCCATAGCTTTTAATCAACTTATTAAAGATGTTGAGAGCTCATCACACTCTTCACTGGAGAATATATAAATATGAAGACTGTCATCCTCCATTGCTGACATTGTTGGAGATCTTCACAACACATGGTCTTTTATCAAAGGTCCCGCTTTATGCTCTTAGTGCCTATATATTATTAAAAAGAATAAAGTCCAACAAGTTACCTGGAGCTAGATACTCCAGGTTCCAAAATACAAAACCAAAAAAGAAAAACAAAACTAAAACATTACTCACAAACCACCCCCCAAAAAATCCCAGAAGATGCTAAAAAGATGAGAATGCTTTAGGTTGCAAGGAAAGTCCTAACACTTTCTTGCTTGACAGCTCAAACATTTCAGCTGACTGAAATTGTTACCACATCATATAATAAGAGAGAATATCTAACTTATAAACCTTTTAATCTTAGAGACCCTCTTTCTTCCCAAGTTACCTGATCCAATTCTTTACTCTTCCCCATTTCTCTCATTTTATACTTAGGACTGAGGCACGTCCCTCCCCTTCATCCCATCCTGCCCCAGAACATTCTTCTAACCTACACAAACATGTAAACTTTATATGCTTCATCTGACCAACCATCCTATCTAATTAAAAACTTCTAGCTTAATTTGTTGCTAAAAATCAACCATCCTTACCAAACTCTTTCCCATCTCCAAACTGGTGTGCCTTCCGCAACTTCCTGTAGTATGAAGATTTCTCTGTCCAGTGTCTTTCAAAATGGGCTGCCTATACTTTTCAAAATGACCTTCTCTGACAAATTGCTCATCTCCAGGCCCTGTTCAAGTCTTCAGTTACCTCAGTGACACTGTCCCCAGTGAGGCTTCCCATACTACTGAGCATCTTATTCTTTTTAGCTGCTCCTCTTACAACCCAGCCTCAGGTTTTTACTGGCACAGTAAAGCCATCTTCTGTACAAAGTGGTAACATGATTTTGCCACATACTTATGGAGGGGGAAAAAAAAAATTAAGGAAACTCTTAAGGGCTAAGGCCCTTAAAGCTCTTTCCTAAGGGACTAGGAGGAAACTATGCTATTGCACACTTGGAGTGAAGGTGCTTCTTTCTTGGCCCATGTTCAAGAGCCAGGCAACTCTTCAGGCCTCGCTCACCTGTCCTTTAAGACAGGCGACATCCTAACTCCTGTATTCAAATTCCTTCTTACAAAAGGGAGAAAGTCTGCTGAAGGAAAAGGCTGTGTCAACATACAGAGGATGACAAAGTCACAAATGCAGAAAGATTAGGTTACAGGCCAATACTTGTTTCCTAGTGATAAGGTTAAGAATACTGAAGATAAGACAGCGACTTATTTATGGGTGCAGGAATAAAAATCCTGCACGAATTTAAGTGATTTTTACACCTTAGTAAGCAAGGACAAGCTCATCATTCAATCAGCCCAGGACACGGCTACACCACGCCTGTCTGAACAGAGGGAAACTGCCACGAGGTGCGAAGAGACAGCGCGCCCCGAACCGTACCGACTCTCCCAAACCCCTCCTTTGGCTCTGCCGGTGTCTTTCCTGAGGTTTCCGGGCAGCCCTTCCAGCACGGCGGCCCCCGGCAGCCGACCGCCCCAGGGAGAGGCTCCTGCCTTTGCNCCGGTGGGAGCTGCGGGGCGGCCCCCGGCGCCGCTGGAAGGCAGCGGTACGGGCCGCCGTGAGGCAGCGGCGTCTGTCCCCCGCCGGGACGGCAAAGCCGCGTTTGGAAGGGGACGTGTAGGTGATACGTGGAGGGGGCAGTAAATCGTCTCATTAGCACGCACGGCAGACAGCGTTTTTAGAAGAGAGTTAAGGATATGCCCCATTGTGTTGCGATATTAGAGGCGATTGGGGCGATGCCGGCCCCAACTTTAGCTTTCCTCGCTTCTGTTTTTATCTCCGATTCTTTCTTACCATGGTTTTGGTGGAACCACGCTCCATTCAAAGGAAATGTTTAGTTTCCTTTGTGTAAAAAAGAGTGCCGTAAAAACCCCCACCAAGTCCTCTGGAAACACGTGCCAACACTGTTACAGTACTATTTCTGCTCCTTGAAGTTAAATATGCTGAATCACTAAAAATTAGATGATTAAAGCAAGATTTCAGGCAGGCCTTTAGCTACCATGTTGTGAAAACTGTAGTAATGTCAGCTTTTGAGTAAATTAACACAAGAATTAAGGGAGAAAGCCAGCTCAGAAGAATTCATCAATGCCATTTAAAAAACAACGCAAGCTGGTTGGTAGTTTATTTGTGCCTAACCATGTGCTCAAAGATGCTCTGGCAGCCAACTTTTTCCTTTTGCTTAATTAAAATTACAACATGAGTAGCAATGTTTTAAAGAAAACGACATAATAGAACAGTACATCCACCTGCACTTTGTCTCCCCAAATACTCTACTAGATTCTTGGTGAACCAAAGCTGTTGTCTTTCCTTTAACACCTCCTCACCTCATGAGCTTCCCCAATCCCATATCATATAAGATCTGCCACTGGACTTGAGCAGTCACTTCCCCTTGGGCCATTTTTATGTGGGTTTAGCTGTGGAACTGTTCGTTATTAACACGGAAGATGTGAATTAACACAGAAGATGCGAGTGAGACTCTACAAGGGTTATGAATTTCACCCATTAATCTCAAACCAGTCAAATGTGTAAATGCTAAAGCTCTTAACCATTCAACTAGCAAAATATTTTTTCTGGTACTGCAATATCTAGCCCAGACCTTTCTTCAGAAGGTATTCGTGAATGTTACTACCCGCCAGAAACGCACAGAGAATAACTGCTGCTAAAACACACACGCTCAACAGCAGCATCAGAGAAAGGATTAGACGCAAAATTTAGGATATAGGTAATCCCACACGGTAAGTTACTGTGGTTTAATAAGTTGCTGCTCATCAGCTGAGCTTCCCTAACTGTTCTTGCGCACCCCCTCAGACTGTTATAACGGCAAGTACAATGTGTTAGACTAAAATACCTTTGTTTCACTTCAAATGTGCCAGAGATGAGAAGAGCACACAGTCAGCTACCTCATTATGCCATTGTAACTCAATAGCCTGCAACAGTCAGTACAATCCTTAACCAGTGGGTTTTTAAAGTCTGAATTGGAGGACACATACTGGAAATAAAGGAGTCACTCTGAATGTGCCAACTTATCCTGGATTCAAGAGCCAACTTTTCAGTTGTCACTACTAACCTTTTTTAGTTCTACCATTTTTATTATCTTTTTTGATGACCATTTACTGAGCATCTAGAAAATTGCTACTTTTACCACTGAAAACAGGGATTTCCTCAGGTCTGCACCTTCTACTTGTTCATTTGGTTTTATTAAGTTGGTCATAGCAATAGCATTGCTGATGCAGTCAGGTTTGTATGTGAGAAAAAGCATTACACAATGCGCAAATACAGAAAAAATAATAAAAAAATGGGTCTTTTTGTAGTGTCGCCTCTAGGGCGGAATCCAGAACTGTGTTAGGCTACAGAGGTCCCTACATAGCTCATGGCTGTAGGTGCCTCAAAACCAGATCTGTGACCAAACCACACGCTGTGAAGCTGCCTAGGGCTAGTAGAAAATGGATTTTAATCTTACTATTTGTTTATGCATTTTCCTCAACAAGTTTTGCCATGCTACATAGCCAAATATCAGGTAATATAGGCACACTTTATGAAGTGTACGTTATGAGCTGGAAACAGGTCCTTTAAAAAAGAAACTCAGCTTAGCTTACCTGTATCCTGGAGTTTAGTAACCAGTAGTCTGCAGTATGAAAGACTGTATGTCATCAAATGTTCTTTTAGCTTCTTCCCTCCTTCTCTGCTCCTTTGATCTGGAAGAAAACAGTAGCAATCAATACCTTTTCTGAGCAGCCCAATCGCTTACCACCTCCATCCACAGAGGCTGGTAGCTGTGTTCTTGATTCAGATCAGGCTAAACTAGTCAAACTGTGTATTACGGTTCCATCTCAGTTTGAATCTGGAAAACTTTTAATAGTGAAAGCTAAGTTTAGGTGCTTCCAGAGCTAAATAGCAGCTAAGGCTTTTTTCCCCTAATTGCAGTCTCACACGTAAGATAAGGTTTAGGTTTGGGGGAGGGGCTAGGTAAGTTAGGGGGTTTGTTTTGCTGTTTGTTTTTTTTTGTTGTTGTTTGTTTTTTTTTTTTAACATCAGTTAAACACCAGCCCCTGAACACAGTCTGGGCAGGTACAAGTGCAGGGCAAGTCATTGTACCTGCCCCACCACCACTTTCAATAGTTCCATTTATTTATGGAGAAGCAAAATAGTAATAACCTTTCCTGCGTGTTAGATAGAAGCATCCTTTAAAAATGTAAGACAAACACTAAGGAGATAAAATAACAAGATTGTGCTGTTAGTCTTTAGCTACCTTCCTGTCACTCTGTCTCAGACTGCATCTTCACTGCAGGGAAGTTCTCCTGGTCACCTGCCTCTCCATGCATCAAGAGTTTCCTTCTGAAGGAAACCAGGCAGGCCAGAAGATAATGCATACCAGCTGTTGTTCCAACACAGACTCAGGTGGCAATCAGGCTGCTTATCCAGTGACCAAGACTTACAGGTGTAGCTGATCAAAGTATTATTTTTCCTCTCTTTTTGTGGAACACCTCAGCATATTTTTTTTTTCTCTTTTTCAGAAGTGTGTGGATCAAATCCACATGTTGAAATCCTACCAAGTATATTCCTGTTCTGCTTTAGAGGATGGACCCACAAGCCAGTACGTATATAACTTGATTTGGGGTATTCAGCTGGTCAGCTAAGTCAACACTGCTAGAGAAAACTGACTTCTGATAAATCAACAGTCCCCTGCACGCTTTTCCCAAACAGTGCTTTTTTCCCTGAATGAAAACCAGCTTTCCTCCAGACTTCGTAGTTGGCATCACCTCAAATTTTAACACTTTCTTTTCAATTGTCCTAATGAAGGCACCAGTTCTGTGAACTTGTTTTCTAGGCTCACGTATCTTTTACTAACTATCACAGCTTTCTGGAGACCGGCTAGACTGCAAAAAAAAAAAAAAAAGTCTCCCAAAGAAGTATCTATGAACAGAAATGGCTATCACATCAACATGAGTTAGGAATGCCTGTATTACCACTGACACTGGTACTTTGCAGAAAGACCCTTTTCTGCTACAAGTCCCTTTTTTTTTTAATAAGGTGTTTCTACTATATGTGAGAGTTAATCCACAAATATTTTACGCAGTTATTTAATGCACTTAGGTCAGCAAACAGTGCCTGAGGGGCTGAAGAGGAAAGTAATACAGAACTTACCATTCATTTGCTTGAGTACTCCTTCCATGCATCCACCTTCATGAGCCAAATACTACTTTTTAAGTCACGCATTTTAAAAGCAAGTAGCACAGGGATTTATGAGCCTCACTTCCCATGCTGAAGAGCCTGGAGAGGGAAGGAACCAGCTTCCATCATTGGCAAAAAAAAAACCAGAACCAAACAGTTCAGCTCCAAGCAGCAGCACAACTGTTGCACATTTGCCATAATTAGTAATTACAGTGAAATCCTGGTCCCAATTCAATCAATGACAAAATCCTCACTTATCTGCTGTTAGCTGGGGTTTTGCTCATAGAGGCTAATGATTCTAGCTCTCATGCACCAAAGCAAATTGTTCCAAGTCTTGAGCCACTTCACTGCCCCCAACTGCTCTTTCCATCCTTTTGCCAGAAGTCAATTTTCCCATAACATTCAGCAGAATGAATCACACACCTTCATCTTAGCCACTGCATTTGCAGTCCGGGTGTTAAGACACAGGCAAACTCAGCTAGCTGCTCCAGATCCGGATTAAGTAGTTGCTGACCGATTCCCGATGCCCTGACACCCCCTCCTCCTGCTTCTGTTGATTTCAGTTTCTGCCTTACCATTTTCCAGTTCAGATTTGCAATCTTATTGTTTTAGGGGCTTTTTTTTTTTTTCTTTCCTATTTTAAGAAACACAAAACATAGGGTGATATACTAAGCTTTTGCCAGGGACTGTGCTGTGTAGATAGCAGCCTGTACCAGACGAAGACAGGTAAGCTGGCAGAGGTTTTGTGTCACCTCACAGTTCTCTCCTCTCAAACCAATTCCAGCTAATCTAGCCACTTTGTTGTTGAGAGAGTTTCAGTGATGCAGTAGTGTCAGGTTTTATTTCAAAGCTATTTGAAATTAATGGAGGATACCAGCCTTGAGGATTTATAGGCAGTAGATGGCAAATGCAAAGTCTGGTAATCTTCGCTATGATAAGGAGACTTAGTCATTTAATGTAACATAGATTTCTAGGTTACCTGTTGTCAAAAGAGTGAGTTAAGCACTACCAGTTGGCAATTGTTCTCCACCCAGTGGAAGGCAGGATGAATTTCTCTGGATAAGCCTTGCTCTCTCCATGGACTACAAGAGGGAACTGGAAGACTGGTTCAGCCCAAACCATCAAATTTGTAGGTAGCTAAACCTAGCTTAAAGGCAACCTCCAACTCTTAAAAATCAATTGTCATTCCATCATTCATTTAACTAAAAGGAATACCACTTAACTAACAGGAGTGCTGTGTCCTAAGCCACCACACGTAATCTGACACAGCCTAGTAACATGGCATGGTTTGACATTCAGTGGCAATACAATCTGAGCAAATGTAAGCAATTGCCACCCACCTTGTCTATCATTCCTCCTTTTCTGCACTACACTAGCAAAAGCATTTGTGTAGCACACAGTGAACAAGACTGGACAACAGATGTTGCTAAAATTAACTCCAAAAAACAAAAGCCCAAAGTCACTCATCATTCAGATGGGTTCCCAAAGACCCCACAAACTGCACCTCTAAAGCAGAAAACAAGGGCTGCCTACGACTGAATGGCCATAAAAGCCATGCCGGTAAGACCACAGGCTTTGCCTGCAGTCCCCTAGCTGTACGCTATTCAGCGTTTCACTCTCTTTCTCCATGCAGATCCCCATCTCTTAAGAAAAGACTAATGCACCCCATACCTTACTAGACTGTTGTGACCCTAAATATATTACATATCATGAGCTGTTAATGTGTATGTTATTGCATAAGGTCTGTAAGTATGTACACAAGAAGAGCACAGTATCAGAAGCGCACCTGCTAGTCTCTCTTCCCATACCAAATCTGTCCCTTCCAATTGCTCAGCACACAAGGCAAGTTACACAAAGGTCTATTTGCTCACCTGCAGTTTATCAGAATTAACAGTTACTGTGTTTGCTAATAATGCTTTGGAAGGCTTCTGTCATAGATCACACTTCTACAAGGAACATAACAGACCTACCACAACCAGGAGGCCAACACTATAGAAACTTCAGCTGCCAGATCCAGTAGATTTTCAAGAGTGATGAATCCTAGCAAATACTCAGTGAAACAACCAGTTTCCTCAGAGCAGGAAGGGTTGCAAATATCCTAGTACAGTGACTGGAGCAATTATACTTTCAGATAAAATATGGACTTCTATATGGAAATAGGGATTTCTAGCCTGGCCCTGGAGGTCAGTCTTACTGATGTTTAGGGTTTTTCAGGCTAGATAAAGAGGATGCCTTTCTCCCTCCACCTCCAAGATGCAATTAGGTAACTTGCAGGTTTCTTGATCAGAATAAATCTGTCACTGTTTCTTGCTGAAGGACCCTTTTCTAACTGCAGCCATTTTTGCTGTATTGCGGTACTATCTGGCTGCTTCCACCTCTGACAGAGATCAAGTAGCATAGCCCCACCCATGAATTCCCAGATTATAAAAGAGATTATAGTATAAAAAGAAAAAAAACAACACCCAAAGCGTTTCACAGGATGGTGACTGGGACGCTCAGCTATAGCAACCTCCTCTCAGACCCTGATGCTCTTTACGAGCCAAGGCTTAGTTTGGCTGTGATCAGCCTTCTGACAGAAAGGCCCCCACCAGTGCCACTGCCACTTACTGCCCCAGAAGTTCTGCCCTGATCTGTATCTTGTCCCCTCATTTGCACAGCCACAGACCTCACCCTCGCCACCTTCTGCTTTAGCCGTTCCATAACACTTACACAGCTATTCCACTCAGTCTTCCTCTACTGATGAGAGCAGCTTACTTGCATCAGATTCCTACAAAGACAGCTTCTGGTCCTTCATCTCTCCATGAGGCAGGAGAAAGATCTGGGTCAACATTTTCCAAACTGGAAGGTTACAGGTCAGCTGAGTGACCTTGGAGGAGTAGGAATGTAAAGAGTAGGATGTTCTGCATCCATCATATTGCATCCATTTACAGCTTCTGTGAATTTAGTTTACCACATGACTAAATACACTCCTGAAAGTTGCTTTAGCAACCCTCTCTGCAAATTAAAATGGTACCTGTCACTAGCAATGAAGCTGAAGATAACAGAAGAGAAACTAAAGAGGAAAAAAAAGCCAGTATTTACATACTATAAATACTTTGCCTGCCCTTTTCTCCCTCATTTGTGTCAGTATGTAAGTTACTAATTGTTTTGTGTTAGATTATTTGGCATAAATTCTGGCAGTATCTACACACCTTCACCTGCTCTGATGAACTGAAACAAGTTGGAGGCCTTAGTGTTCTACTAAGCAACACTCTTCACACTTTGGTGTAAAGCGTATTTAGAGGAAATGTAAACGAGCTAATGAATACTTTATACCTCAGTTAAATCACCAGAAGCCAAAGTGTGGTTCTGATTCTCTTTCTCTTTAGCTTGGACCCAATTAGTGAGGAAGTTAAGGCAGAGGGGAAAAAGCTCTAAGTTTTTTATGTCATTTGTTTATGTTTTTTATCTGTCTTTACAGTCAAAGTTTAAAAAACAGAAAGTAGAACTTGTTTTTTTGCCCCAGTCTCTGGATGGTGTTTTAAAATGTTTAATTAACATACTACACAAAATAATGTAAATCAGACTGACTTCATCTGTTTTTCAGTGGCTAAAGTAATGAAAAAAAAATGTAATGGTAAAGAAAATGAAGGTTGAGATTAAAGAGGCCTGCAGTTAATGACAGGCTGAAGTTCAACTGTCATGTAATCGAAAATGTTTGAGAATGGACAATAATTAAAGTCAAGCAAAGGATGGAGCCCAGATTATTATAATGAGATATGATATGTTCTTCAGACTATCTGGAGGTTAATGTTACTTGGTTTCATATGGTTACGGGTAAGTAAGTACTGTACTACTATATAGTAAAAATAATGTAACTGGATACAGTCTGCTTCACAGTGACCCAAGGTTAATGGTGGTTGCTCTTAGTATATTTAAAAGGTTTAAAAGAGATGTAACAACCTCAGCATTACAAATCTAGCACTAGAAAATGGCACCGAACAGGCTAGCATAATACTGGTGTTCTTGGTTCCATGAAAGCAGCTTCCAGTGTAATGTATGTTGGCTTTTATCTGTATAATCATCCTGAATATGTCCATGAATTCTTTAATTCCTGAATGGCACCACCTTTTGAGTAATAGATCATTGGTATGCATCACTCTGATAAGGTATTACACTAATATATCATTAAAGCAACAGATGTATTAGTGTAATACATTACTGGGATAAAGCACTCTGATGATGATGTATTCCTGAAAAGATGGCACCATACAGAGAAGACGAGACCCAGGAGAAGACTTTTGCTCAGTTTAATAGAATAAAAGGTATGCCTTCCTGGCACAAAAATGTGATGCTCCCTATAAAGATATGGCACCACTATTAATTGTATTCCCATTTGTATTGGTAATTTGAGGATCATATGGCTTGGAAAAAATTTACTGTGGTTGAGGAAAAGATACCATTTAAAAATATAACCTATCAGACTATTTCACAGTCTTTTTCCAGAATGTGTGATCTCCTCAGGCCTCCAAACGCCTCATCAAAAACCTCACCATGTTGAAAGCCTAAAGATGCCTACCGTGTTCTGGATCAATGAGGGTACGGGAACAGTTCAGAGAGGCTGGTGATGATATGGCCTTGCAGAGTTCACTGGAGGAATGGGGCTCAGCTAGACAAACAGGCAGAGGCCAGGGAAATCCACCAATATTGGCCTCAGAGGCTCTTGCTGACTCACTGCTTCTGAGAGCAGGGATTATGCCCCAGCCCCTGTGCCAGCCAGGACAGGAGTTGTACTTAAATTGTTAGAGAGCCACATGCAGCTCAAGAGGCATAGACTGGCCAGTTCTGTTCCAGCCCCTGTGTGTCAGCCTGCCTCAGGCCAATGAATTGCATTCATGCTTATGTCAAACCAAGGTGCTTTTTGAGGCTAGTCAAATAGAAGAATACATAGTCTGAAAAAGGGTTCAGGAAGCTAAATAGTAGCAGTCCAGTCAGTAGCATGTCCAAAAAACCTCTCTGGACTCCAGAAATCCCAGGTTATCTCACTTACTGGGATGTGTATCTGGCAGGCAGTTTGGGGATATACTCCCTGACCCATGTTATTTCAAAGGAATTTCACATATTTAATTACAAAAGGTGCACGCTGATGTATGAAACAAAGGTGAGGGCTGTGAACAATTAGTCCTCTGAAGCAGTCATCCTTCATGTTTTACCCGTTTTCTGTCCGTAAAATTCCTCACAAAAATTGCAATTCAAATGATAAATGAATTAATCTGAAAAATAATTGTTTAAACACAAAGGTCCAGATTACAATACCTTTAGTCATGAAGAGTTGTGCTGTATTCCTTAGCCCTTATGAGGCAAGGGAGTGTTCAGATTTAGTGTTGATCACAGTTGCATCCTACATGAAATTGATTTGAGATGTAACAGTGAGTATATCGGCCATTTTCAAAATAACGCTGAATAACTGCAATATTAAGGGGTAAGAGCAGGATAGCTATGATGGAGAAAGAAAAAGGAAGAGAAAAATAAGCACAGAGAATGAAAATAAAAGCGATGGAAAGAAAGGAAACAAAAGAGCTAAGAGAAGAGTTGGAGTGGCAAAGACAGAAGGAAAAAGAGGCAGATTTGCCTCCCCCCCCCAATTTACAATGTTGACTTCAGTATTAAAAAGTTTTGCTGTATCAGTTATAGGCATACACACACGCTTTTCAATCAATAATAGAAGCAAATGGGCCCACTGGACCTGATTTTACCATCTTGTCTTGGTGGGGACAGTTATACAAAGAAGGTATAATGTTTTACCAGATTAACATTATAAAGTTTTGCAGGGCCAAAAATGACTACAGAAGGGGTGAGGCAGATGGGAACTGGGATCATGAAGTTTTGGAAAGCTTTATTCTAGCAGTGTGGTATTGTTTCTCTTAAAAGGTTTTAATTTCAAAATTATAAAGTGATAAGGCAGTGGTATTAAGACATAAAAATAGCCTAACTTATATCTCTTTCTGTCTCTCTTAATAGGACTGATACGTGATGGGTCTATTTGTTAGTACTGTCACAATCAGGCATACATGCTCTAGTCAGGGGAAAGTGGGTGATGTAAAATAATTAATGTGTTGCATGTCTTCATGTAATTTAGCTTTAGAGTCAAATTATTATCTAATCCTTCTCGTCTGTTATTTTACCAGAATTATTTGCGTAATTGTTAGATAGCAAAAGATACAGAAAGATACAGGGTCGTGTTTTGGGTTTGGTTTTTTTTTGGTAATCAAGTTCCTTTATTATTTCTCACACACAAAATACAGCACCAAATTCTCACTTAGTGGACCTATGTTGATTTACTGTAGCTAAAGATCTGTTGCACAATGTGGCATTTGATTGGTATCAGAGAAAGGGAAACATTCATTATTTCAGTACAGTAGCACCTAGGAATCACAAAGAAGGATAAGCACAGTTATCCTTATTAGGCCCTGGAGAAACAAAAAATACAAACCTACTTCTTCACCGTCTAGGATTTTGTTTTGGTTTGTGACCCACTTTCAGAAACTATGACAACCCAGTGCCTTGCAAGTCTGAGCTGAACAGATACACCATGCGGGGACATCTTATGTGATATTTGGAGCCTTCCCTTTGCTCTTCTAAACAGATGAGCATCTGCCTAAAAACATAAGCCCCTAAGTCAGCTATGCATTGTACAATTACTCAGGTCTACAAAAGAAGTATTACTAGAGTGGTATTATAACCTGGTCAGTCTCCATGCAGATTTGCTATTACTTTGCAGAAAGAATCTAGAAATAGGTAACTTCCAAGATGATATATTTTCTGTAGTGCTTATCAACATGTGGTCTGCAGAACTCAGAGAGAACTAAGCGATCTGCAAAAGAAAATTCAAAGAAGCAAACTTATTCTAAGTAGGTTAAATTTGCCATACACCTACACTGGAAAGCAAAAAGAATTAAAAAGCACTGATTTATGTGAGATACAGCTTTACATTCTTATATCCATCCTAAATATTTCCCTTAGTTTCTTCCATGTATCACTTGTCTTCTATCCAATACCCTATACTTTTCTTTCAGTTGGAAACTGAGACTCTGCTTTAAAGTTTTTTTAACACAGAAACAAATTACACAGTAAGTCTCTGTAGAACCTGTCACAACTCTTTCTCTTGAATTCTAGGATGGCCAAGAGTGCCTCCAATAAAAGACCATTCAAACATAAGAAACACCCTCTGGGGTAAAACCAATGATCCATCCAGCCTGGTATTGTGTCTCTGACAGGAGGAAAAAGAATAGGGAGGTGGGGCATTCTGGCAGCTGTTCCAAATTTTTTATCCCTGGAGCTCTACAGGGAGCAGTAGACACACCTGGGTGCTTTCCTCTGTGTTTCCCTCCACTTCCCTATATATATTATTATTGCTCTGACCCTTATACCCCTTCCCTTTTTTTCAGCTGTTGCACCATGAGTTGGTTTTGCATCCTCAAACAGTTTTAGGGGTTTTTTTCCCTTATTTATTTTTCCCTTAGATATTTCTCCCTGGGAAGTTTTGTGGGGTTTGACTAATGCCTGGCCCGTGATGGAGAAGCCAGTGGGGATAACAAGAGGAAAAGCTATTTAGGGAGAGCATGTGAATTTGATGACTATTGGCAATGCATTTCCCTTGTACTTCTCCAGCATGCACAATTGCAGAACTTTTAGAGGTTACCTTCCCACATATTCATTCTAGTATCCTTTTATACACATCCTGTCCACGAAGTTACCTAATTCCTTTCTGAGCTTTCTGATACAAGTAAGATTTAGCTAATCCATCACATCTGTGATTTTATGAACCTTAATCACATCTCCACTCGCCCTTCTCTCCAAACTGAAGAATATCACCATTTTTGTCTCTCCTCACAAGGCTGTTGCTCCATCATCCCAAACATTGCCCCCTTCTTGAGATGTGGAAACCAGAACTGCACATAGTACTGAATGTGTGGGTGCATCACAGCTTTGTATGGTGAGAAAATGTCATCTCTCTCTTGTACTCAGTACTTTCCCTGGGGATTTTTGGCTTCATTTGTTGGGTTTTTTTTTTGCTGCCACAGCACTTTTAGCTTACAATTTCAGAGAAGTGACAGCAATCACTCCAAGATCTCTTTCCTGAATTCAGGAGTTCAGTACCTCAGTTCTGAGTTCAACATCACGTAGGTAGGGATTAGATTGTTTTTTCATTAGATCACGTTTACCTACACTAAAACTTGTGATGCCAAATCAGTTAATATCACCTGCAAACCTGAAGGTTTCACTGTACCTTCCCTTCTCCATCTCTTTGATGAAGACACTGAATGAAACTGGTCCCAGGACCAGTTCCTGGGGGACCTTACTGCCGACTCTTCTCCATCCTGAGAAATGTCCATAATCCTTACTCTTTCTTTCCCATCCTTTGCCCAGTTTTCAGTCCGTACAAGGACCTTTCCTCCAGTCTTACTGCAATTTACTTTCTTTAATAACATTAGGCAGCTGGACTAAATGATGCAGGTCCATTTCCAACTGGAACTATCCTATCCTATCCTATCCTATCCTATCCTATCCTATCCTATCCTATCCTATCCTATCCTATCCTATCCTTTGGAACCTTCGCAAAGGCCTTTTGAAAATCCAAATATATTATGTCCAGTGGATCCCCTTTATGCATATTCTTATTTTCATCATCAAAGAACTTCAGCTTAGTGAGGCAGGATTTCCCATTACAGAAGCCAACCTGACTCCTTCTCAACAGGCCATGTTTGTCCACGTGCTCACTGATCTTATTGATGGTACTCTACATTTTGCTAGGAATGACAGTAAGGCTCACTGGTCTGTAGTTTTCAAGACCCCATCGAGAGCCCTTTTGGTAGATGGAAGTTGGCAATTTTGTAGGTGGCCATACACCCACCCACCATGCACACTGGCTCTATGTTATTACACATCACAGCCGTCAGTTCTGCAGTTTCATATTTGAGTACCTTCAGGACTCTTGGGTGGATATTACCCAGTCCTGGTGACTTACTGACATCTGACTTGTTATTTGGGCCAATACGTTCTGTGTATTTACTTCAAATTGATCTATTTTTTCTAGCTTATCTGCTACAAAAGATGCCTCAGAATTGGGAATCAGACAACTTCTGCTGTAAAAAACAACTCAAGAGTTCACTGAGCTTCCTTCATCTGCTGCAGCCCCTTCTACACCTTGACCATTGTGTGGTCCCACTAATTCTTAGCTGGCTTCCTGAGAAGCTTCAGCATTCTTTTCAAGGCTCTCTTCAAATTCTTTTTAGCTTTCTTAATTTCTTGTTTGAAATTGACCTGCCATTTTTACGGGCTTTCCCGTTCTCATTTGACAAGCTTTCAATTTCTTAAAAGCCTTCCTTTTGCTTTTGATGAACTACATCATTTTCACATTGAGCCATGCAGTGGCTCATTTTTGGACTGCTTTGTTTTCTTTTTGAATTGTGGCACAATTTTTACCTAGGCTTCTAACACAGTATCTTTTAACAGTCTTTAGGGTGCTTTTAGGTTTCTTGGTTTTCAGACTGCTCCTTATAAGTTTTTTCTTGCGAATGTTCCTCATTTTTATGTAGTTCCCTGTCCTTAAACTGAAAATCTGTGTATTGAATTTATTTAGCTTGCTCTCTCCCACTATAATTTTAAGTTTGATTATGTTGTGGCTGCAGCTATCCTACTATTATTTCTTGAATGAAGTGTTGTGTACATTCAAGAACAAATCCAGAATGGCATCTTTTCATTACTTTCTGCAATATCATTTTATATTCAGCTTCTTATAACTTGACCGAATGTTATGTGATTGAGCTGAAATTTTCCATGTCAGATGACTGCCTCATTCAGCTCTTTCTGAGAATGAGACTTGCAAAAATATATTACAAAATAGGTTTGAGAGCTCTGTTTTGAAATATTCTATATCCCCAGGCTCTGGGACAGAAAATTGTTATTTGCAAGGGAGGACTGTTAGAACTTAAACACCTAAACCCTCAGAAAATTCCAACCTCATTGCATGCTTGAACTTAGAGGGATGACCAGACAACTCATACTATGGAGTATATGATCACAGTGCAGCTCCAACACCTATGGCAGATCAAAAGGACATTCTTTATAATGGCCACTCTCAGCTAGCTGGACACCAGGAGCGAAAACAGGGTCCTGGTCACATCAGTGACTTGTTGGAATCCATGCAGTAGAGGAGAGAAATCTGTCTAATTGAAACACAGAAAAAAACCTACATCCAAAGAAAGACGAGGAATGGATTGGGAGAAATAAGCGTGGGCATGAAAAGCAAGTGAGTGAATGTCAGGGGCAGACTCTGAAAGGAGACCCAGAAGACAAACTAGGTCTGTCTTGATAAAGAGACTGGGATTAGGATGAGAACCCTCAGGAGTTCAGGTTAAGCAAAAAGAACAGGAAAGGAGGCCGTGAATGGAAAACTGACAAGATTGGGACAGGGACAACTTACAGAAGGCAAGACAAGCAGGGGTTGAAGTTTGTTAAAGATAGGCAAGAGTACCTGTGTGCACTTTGGTATGCTGCTGACCACTGCCCAGAGTTGAACTTGAGTCTCCACTGTTTTCCACTGAAATATCGGTGTTCCTTTGCTGCATCCCACTGCAAAAAATAACAATCATATAATTGAAGATTATCATAAGTATATATGCCCAAGGGACTGAGATAAGGTTGTATTGCAGCATTGGTACTAGCACTTCCTAAATCCTGCAGGCTTAATTCCAGAATCTAATTGAACATGCTTTTAATATAGCTTTCTGTGTGTTGCAGAAGGGGAAGCTGAAGAAGGTAAGATTGTACTGCTGTACCTACCGAAATAAGCCAGAGGAAGCTGGTGATTAAGGACCAGCTCTGGTATGGTTGCTGTTGAGCAATCTGCCATTTGAAGAACTGGGCTGCACCTACTCTGAAAGGGTCACTCACAGTTTGGAAGGGAGGTAAAAATTTTAAGGAATAATTAGGCTTCTTGCCAAAGTTGCAGCATAACTACAGGACTTCAAGAAAGAAAGAGGAAAACCCTGTAATTACACCAGTGTTTGCAATCTTGTTTGGTTTTGTTTTTTTTCCCTACCTGTCTCAAGACAACTGTTTTCTGCATGCTCATCTTGATTTACTTATCTTTAATTATTAATTTAATTTTTAAATAAAACTACAGTATACATATAAGTTGCCACCTTTTTTTTCTTCCTTTGGCATGATAAATAAATATCTGTGTGGATATGAAATCTTTACAGAGATCTTAAGTAATCTGTTGGAAGGGCTTTCTTTTCTACTTTTGTAAAAGAAATGAAGTGAATTAAAGTGAGAAACCTCCAGAGGTTAGTTACATAATTTTGAGGATTCATATACATGCACATACTATATTTTGTAAGTTCTGCTATAAATACAGTGCAAAGTTCATTCTAAAGTATGTAATGCTTCACTGATTTATATTTTACTAATACGTATAAATTTAAGGCAATGCACATTAAAATAGGATGCCTCCTTGGTGATGACTTGAGAGAAATAAAAGAGTAGCAATGGTTCCTTGACCTTTTTTCTTATTTAAAGATTAAATAGGAACTATATTGCTCTTTTGGAAGCCTCTCTACATCTTCCCCAGTGGCATAAGAGGTCAGTACAATCACCAGGACCCTGACATCCTTTCCTCTGTAATGAAAAATCCTTAATAATATGTATAGTTAATAAAATCTAATTGCATAATTCAACTGTAATTTCAGTCATGGTACTTGTCAGTGTGTCAAACACATCTTTCATAATATATGCTTCTATGATATAAGCCCCCCCAACTCTATTCAGCTTCCTCATGAATAAGAGTATACACTTTTAAATATTCAGTAATTGTAGGTTCTTGTCTAAATCCAGCCAAATTTGGCACACTGTAATAAAGTGAAAGGTCATTTCTCAGTTGCTGCTTCTCTGAAGGTGACATTTCTTTGGTTGAGCTTCCTGACACTGTGTAATTCCTTCTTCTGTTTATTTTACCACTCTGGTACCTCATTAGCCATTGCAGAAATGGGATTTCTTTGATTGTGGTTTGCACAGAGGACAGAACATATCGATATGCACTTCAAGAGTGTTAAAATGCAGACTATGTAAAAGCCAGTGTTTAGGGACAACCTGTAAATGTAACTTAATGAACCAACAGACCATAGCAGCTTCAAAGCACTGAAAATATAAGAACAGAATCAATACGGTGACACAGGATTGTTAGTAGGTCACTTCCATTCTTCTGCAAGGAACATAGTTGATTTCATTACTCCTAAACTCTTCTTACTAGAGAGGTACCAAATCTCACCTCAACCATACCTAAGACAGCCATTTCCGCACTCCCTTGACAACCTCTTCTAGTTCTACAGAAATAAAGTAGGACCAGAGTCAAACTGTACCTGCCAGCTCTGGTGAAAACTGCCTCAGTCTCCTGTGGATGCAGAAGGAAAACTAGGTAATTGGATTTTGCTGGCTAGGGACAACTTTGGGGTACCAGCCCAAAAACCTCATGGCATGAGTGGTGTTCTCCTCCTGCCCCCCAGGCTGAACTCCTGGTGTCCTCCTTTGCAATCTTGAGTTGAAAGACAGAAGGTGACTGTCTGCCACCAAAAAGTCCTCAGCCCAACATCCAGCCTTCTACCTGGTTTGCTCTGGCACAACCTCAGATGGAGCTATCCTTAACATACCAGCTACATTTCACCTAAATGTACAGTTTAGACTGTTCTTCTTCACTGGTAAGACTGAGCCCTCTTTTCCTTATAACATCCCTTCTCAGTTATTTTTAAAATTATTATGTCTCACTTCAGCTTTGTTATTTCTAACTGGACCATGCCAAAATTTCTTAGCCTCTCTTCATAGGCCTCTTTTTTCAACCTTTTGGTATTTTTGTTGCTGTCAAGTGAACTCTTTCCAACATACTGAGGTAATTTTCAGACCTGGTGCCCACAACTGAACTAAACCTTGCAAATGAGGCTTGCGCAGGTCTGTCAAATAAATTACCTTGCTTGTCTCTGTATATAATTCATTATCAAAACTTGTACAATACTAGGCTTTTAATAACAATGTGTTCTTTTTAATTCATGGTTAGACTGTGGCATGTGTGCAGCATACAAGACCTATAGTTTGCCTTTCTTTAAGTAAAATTTTAAAAGCTGAAGAAGTAGCAGTAATACTTCCCTGTGAAAAGTAATGAATCTCAAGGTGTTGGAAATTTGGGCCAGGATTAGTAGTCACCGTCTGCTTAGGCAATGTCAAGAAACAAATCTGGTCAAGGAATATGCAGTTAAGGCAGTTAGCAATAGCCAGGCCAATGCTGTGAAGCTGGAGATGCCTAAACCCCGGGGAGGAGAGGAGCTAGCAGGCCTGCAGCGAGGCCTGGCAGGACAGAACCACAGCCACGGTGGCAGACTGCAAGAGCTTCAGCCGACAGCTTGACACTCAGGGGTGGTCTGAAAAGCCACGAGGCTGCAGGGCATAGTTGATAGGATCCCTGAATAAGCAGCCATGAAGTGAATGAATTCCAAAGCTGGATTCCCCAGCTGCAACCCAGTCTAATGTTTGCCTTCTGTTAGATGCTAGGAGAACTGGGTGCAGCTGGCGTGGGGCTGGCCAGTGGCCAATGGCCATCACATAGCCTCCTGCAGGAAAAGGCATAGTTTTTACACTAGGGGGTGTCTATTTATAAAAATACTCCTTTTTGGACTTAGCATAAGCTATTTTCATTTCATTTTATTCTACATTTTGGTCTAATTTCTTTCCAAGACATGTCAAACAGTAACAAAACAATATCTTTAGCTCCTTCCCTCAATGATTTTCTTTTCTTCTCTTTCTACTCTCATGTGTTGCCCCCTGTTAAGACTCCCACATGTCTAACACTTCATCTCTACATTAATTTCACCTCCTAACAATATGCAAAGTCACATATAGAGTCTTCAGGGAAAAACACTGAAAAGGGAAGGGAGGCACAGTGGATGGAGCAGAAGAAAAATCGCTATAATTTCCTGTAAACTTTCTGTCAAATGAAAACTTTCTTTTATATTTCAGATTTGGGAAGGAGGGGTAATTGAAGAAAAAAGTGATACTTTCCTTTACTTACACTTGGTTTTATTCAGAAAAGCAGCCTTTTCCTACTTCTCCAGTGGAGGAAAAGGCTAAACAAACAAACAAACAAACAAAACACAGAGCAATGAGGTTAAAAAAAATCTCATGCTTTCATTAGAAACTCAAACCACAAATTTTAAAACTAGAAGCTAATAACATGTTATTTTTTCAACTACCAAGTCATATTAAAAAGAAAATAATAAGTTTTCCTCATGCATACCTTTTTCCTTCCAAAAAGGGCAAGGCAAAAAAAACCCCAAACAAACAAAAAACAGACAAGATGTCTGTTTAATTTACAGCTGGCAAATTAAAAAAAAAAAAAGTTTACAAAATCAAAATTTCAGTATTTCTTAAGAGAGATTCATTTAGACTTTCTGGGAGGGATGGAAATAGAAAATGTAAAAAAACCCCACATTTTAGTGGTAAAAGAGAACAACCACCTGCAAGTCTTTTGTTATTCTATGAATAGCTTCCAGTGACATGGACTAGTGACATGGAACTACTGAAGAATGACTGGAGATTTATCTTATACCAGTCTAATTCCTACTTTGCAGGTCAAAGCTGAAGACTACTGTGTATCATTTGCCTTTGAAAGCAAAATGGGACCTATAAAAATACATTGTAATTAGCAGGCTCAGTTCTACCTATCTTGACTTCCACCACATGTCTATCATTGCAGACACCAGTGGAAAGCTCAAATGAGGCATGCCACCTTAGAGACTCTCCTATTGCTTTTTGTGGTTTGTAATAAGTAAAGGTTAATTGTTATCTTTTGTATTTCCCAAGAGAGAACAAAGAAACGTAGAGAAGTTCAGGTGTCTGTAAACACAGAAGTGTTTGGAAACCTGTGGCAAAGGTGGTTATTTTGCTAGCCTTACCCTTTGTGTCCTGTAGTTCTCAGCACTGTCCTTCTGACAACATCCCCTGAAGTATTCATAAAATTATTTCACAGGACGATGGAGTGTCACAAAGGCTAATTGTCTTGTGCTGCTGCAATGATCCATGGCTGTATACATACAGACAGCATTGTTTCCAGCCAAATGTATACACGCATCTGCAAGTGGAAATTGGGATTTGAATTCATAACCTTTAGCTCCCCAAATTCAGGTCTTTATCCAGAGAGTTAAAAGAGCAGCTGTAGTCACATAAAAACACTGCTATTCATGAGCATGTTTAGCCTGTTGGGGTAAAGAGTAGCAGTGCATTTTCACTTTGGCTAAAGTGACATATTTCCCAGGGAAATGTAATTCTGGAAAAACGCCATGGTTCCTTTATGTTTTTTTGGGTATCTGTGCCTGGCTACTACTGAACAGCAGACTGAACTGCCTCATAATTTTTTGTCTCTGTGCCTCAGTTCCCGGTCTTCTCCTTGTACACCCTACTCTTTTTTTTCTCCCACGTTTTGCTTGGCTTGTCTACTAGCCAGAAATACAGTTTACAAGTATATTAAAACTGTTTAAATTTAAGTATGAGGTGCACTACTCCCAGTACCATTACTGACATTTAGTTAATAAAGAGAACAATTTATAATTGTTGCAATATATCAGGCTGTACTAACAATTCATTTCTAAGCTTTCTATCTAGTCTATTACTCCAGTCTAAGGAGATCCTTTAGTATTTAAATATGTATTTAGAAGGATTTTCAGTGCTTATACTTTTTAATTATTTAATTAGGTATGTGGAGGATGTGTTTGCAAAAACTTTCTGAAGGATCATATTAACATACTCCCTGTTGAGGCAAGAGACCCTCACCTGCCACAGAAGCAACACTGGTTACCTTCAGTAACTTTTTCAGAAACCAGGACAGGTATTTCTACAGGGCAAAAAAATATGTAAGAAATGTTCCAAGTGTCCTTTAAAGAACTATTCTAAGCATTTACTCTGGTTTTAGCACACTTATTTTAAGGTCTTGGGGAAAACAGGATTACCATAAAAACACCTTACAGGACTAAACGGCTGCAGTCCAAGGATCCAGATTGCCATCCCAGGAGCAAACGAAGCATCCTGCTTATACATTCATTCATTTTAACTAATTTTCACCTCTGTGCACAGCCCAAGAGTCACACTTGAAAATAAGATGTCCTGATTTGTTTGCATGGAGGCACAGAGATGCCTGCTTTTAGTGACCTGAATGACACCTGTTGTGGTAACATGACACAAGGTAAAACAAAATCCTACAGCCAGTGCAAGAGAGGTGGTGCCATTTCTTTCATGCATTCCTCAATATGGTAGTTAGGGATTTAGTGGAAAAGAAAAGGATTTAATGTGCCTTTCTGACGTGGAATATTGCATAGCCAAACCGGAACACAGGTTGTGACACACTAACATGACACAGAGATGTCAGAAATGAAACATGAATCTTACTGTCGATATAGGTATAGTTATGCAAGACTAGTGCCAAACAAAAGATAGAAGAAAATGAGAAAGGTAAAAATCAGCATAAATACAGACCAAATAATTAAATCCTTTCAATATAAAAAAATGGATTGTATACTGATTTTTATATTTTGCAAACGCAGAACAACTATTGTACTTTTAAAAGCACTCAAGGAGATGAGTCAGATTCCTTCAGAGTGTTGTTATTCCTGTTTTTAATGAAAATGCCACAGTGTGCAGTGTACATATCTTAGTTTTGCTTTCTCATAGTATAAGTGCAGAATAACAACCATGAAATGAAATTGTGCTTACGAGCTTTTATAGGCTTTCATTTCTAAATAACCCAAAGCATTTTATAAATCAGAAGGGTCAGCAAGACCAGGAACTCAGAAACTGTCAGTGTGAAGTTGCTCAGGACAGAAAGTGCGAATGCCACAGCCAACTGATACTGAAATTTATGAAGCTAGAATTTAATTACCTAAAAAATGCTTGAGAAGGGTTAGTACTGCTACTCCTACAAATAAACTTATCTGCCCAAACCGACACCTCTAACAGCACAACCCACTTGACAGCTAAGACTGCCAGGTATTTGTTAACTCCTTTTATTTCCTGTTGCACATGTATATGCTGTGATGATTTACCATTCAAATACAACCCTTTTCTAGCCTAATGAAATCCAGATTGGTCACAGCACCAAGATGGTACCAGCTCATAAAATATAACTTTGGTTCTTTTCTTCTTCAAATAAAGGGCAAAAAGCTCTACTTGTACCTAACACCAAACACTGTATTCAGTACTGGATCAATTATTTTTCTGAGGTATTTTCTGAATGCAGTGCCTATCCTCATTGCGTAGTGATTTTGGCTCTTGACTGTCTGTTGTTCACAAGTAATGGTATTGTATAAGCACTGGGAAGTGTAGCTAAATACCAGCATAAATACCGAAGTTAGAAATGGGGAGGAGTGAGGGGAAGAACTTGAAAAAAGAAAAAAAAAAAATTAATAATAACTTGACAATTACAATGAAATAATCCAAAGCTCAAGCTGAGCATTTTTGTTACACACTGCATGAATGATGTTTGTACTTTGGATCCTTTAAAATATTTAAGCAGAGAAGAAATGAAATGAACTGCAACCAGTTAAGGTCATCCATTTAGGACAAAATTGATAAAATATTAAAATGAAAGAAATAAATTTTCAAACAGAGATACTAAGGCTTCATAGAGATGTATTATTCAAAGCAGAGGAACATGTGTGACCTCTAGCTATTACATAATGGAGAAAGGATACGACAGTTCAAATGCGCAGCAACTACAGGCAGCAGAGACAGAGAGGGAAGATGGATTAACCATTCCGTAAGCCAGTGTTTTGCTTCCAGGGTACTGAGTCTGGACACTTGTATTAAAGCATTACATTCTCAGAACCAGCTCTTGGACCCCACTATTATATTGGGCTTAAAAAACTTTGGAAAGATCATGGATTTTAACTGCAGATTGATTTTGTATCTAGCTGAGTTCATTCTCAGAGGCTGGCATTTAAAGCAGGGGTGGTCCTGGCCTGCTGAGTTTCAGTGCCTCAGCTTCTTCCGAATCGTGACTTTGTCCTTACGTGTCAGCACAGGCTGGCCAAGGTACAGTGCATCATATTTATCTTTTTCTGTGGTCAGCTTTGCTGGCCGACAGCCTACCTTCTAATTCATCTCTGCCCTATCAAGGGCTTGAAGATGCCAGTTTACACTTTGGACATCTTCAAGGAAAGTGGTCTTAAACTCTTGCAATAAATTCTCCTTTTTTTATTTTCAGGCCTGAGCCAGTATTTATTATACAAGGTTTATTATAAAACAGGCTTTTGCAAGGATCTCAGCTCTCTTGTATCTGAGGTACTTGAGATAAGCCTCCCCTAAATGAAGAAGTAGCTGCCTGAAACAAGAAGTATCTTTAAATCCCAGTGAAATCTGTGTAAGTGTAGAGACTTTGCTCCTTTGAAAAATTAATTTCCACCTAGCAGAAGGCCCTTGCCTCCAAGCTCAGTGTTCTGATGCAACTCCATTGCTCTCCTGTTGGCAAAAGGTATTCAATATTCATACAGTCAGCAATGCTGTGCCTAATGCAAGGTTTTGAACTGCACGTCAGGGGCTCGGCATCAAATAGTTAGGTAACATAATGCCAAAGATTTCCTTGGACATAGATTAGCCTCCCTAGCAGATACACAAAAGCATCCAAAATATTAGAAAAACAAGTGTCACTGACAGTCATTCACAATCTTAAGTCCTCTAAATGTTTCTGATTGTCTTCCCATTTTTACTCAGTTGCAATTACTCTGTGTGAAAAATAAATCTTCTCATTTGCAGAGCAAGCACTTATTTCTAGCTCTCAAAGCTCCTTCCAAAACTAAGTATAAACATTATTAGCTTGATTTTATAGCTGTCCTAAGTGGAGAGTTAGGGACTGTTTACAAATGAAGTAATATCAAGGATGTAGGCGTAACCAATGATACTAGTTTTGTGTTCCTGGCATTGCAGCAGACTTCTCTAGTGGCCCTTGGCAAGACGTTCAGTTACCTCACTGGAAAACGGACATAATGGAATGGGTCTGACCTTTTGGAAATGGAATGAACGCAGTCCTTGTAAGGCCTACGGAGGATGGAGAATTTCAGTGGAAGAATCAGAACATGAGGCCTGGGCCTGGCTCTGTACCTCAGGAACATTTTGGAAGAGAATGGCCATTGATTATAGTCTACAGGTCTCTCTCAATTTTCAAAGGTATTTTTAAAACAGTTTGTTGTTTGGGTTTTTTTTTAAAGGAATCAACAGAGCTCAAAGCCTCAGTAACAAAACCTACCTTTTTCTTCCCCGGTTTAGCATAAATGAAGAGACACCTACTTATAAATACAACCACAATTTCTTAAAAAAAAAACGCTACCCTTGCCTTTTATGGATGTCTTATATTTCAACCTGTAGTGGTAGAATTTTCAGGAATACAAAGAAATAGTAAGTGCTTAGGAAAAAACGTAAACCAGCAATCGCCAGGCTCTTAATCTGACAAAGTATTCCCTCAAATAATGCAAAAGTTTCAGATCACATTTTAGTTGTCAATATATTTAACCCCAGAAGCTGAAAATATGACCATGTTCCTTTTCCTTATAATTGTCAAAAGGGATCATAGAAGATGAAGAACATGACAGAAATGTTCTGTGTATCAAACTAAAAAGAAAGACTGAATTTCTAGTGCGACTGATTAAAAAGCTGTGGCTACAGTTCTAAAAGCATGTTTTTTCCTTTGAGTCAAAGTTATTTTTTTGTTGAGGTAACTAGGACTGGCCATATTGATCAAATCAAAGGTCCATGCCACCAGGTACCTTTCCTCCAGCAGAAGCCAATAGCAAATGCCTAAGGAAGTGAATAAGAAGGGGCAAACATACAGTGACACAGCCTCAGTATAGTCCTATAGTTTCCGGTGATCTATGATTCAGGGTTACTATCTCTGTATTTGAAAGTCCCTGATAGGTTTTCCTCTCATTAAGTTGACTGATTATATTTTCAATGTATATAAAAAAGTGAGATTCACAAAACCCTGCAGCAATACGTACCACAGTTTAATTACAGGTTGTGTGAAAAAAACTCTCATGATCTTTCTAGATTTCAGCTAAACAATATGTGCTGGCATTCCCCTTCCTGCTAAATCCAGCAGAAAAAAAATCATTGATATTGGTGTGTAGGAGATTGGCCTCAGAACTACCTAGAACAAAACCAATACATATGTTTTAATTGAAGCCCATCTATTTTCCTAAAAAATCTGGTAAAAGGGATTTATATGGCAAGACTGAAGAAGTGAGCTACCCTTTCTCAAATAGCAGAGGAAAAAAAACTAGAATCGGACAACTTGAAAAACTCACACTAACTTTACTGAAATTTTGCAGAAACAATCTGCTATGCCTTCAGTGCAGGCAGTGAAATTCTGTAGCCAACATAATTTTTAAAACTGAGATAAGTATGTGTGTTGGGGGAGGGGATAATAGAGGTTTCTATTAATGGAAAGCAGTCCGGCTGCAGCCTGAACTGTGGTGTCTTCCCTCCCCATAATCATGGCATTAATTACTTCATAGGTCAAATTATGCTTCTGTTTGAAAGAGTTTGGCCGTCTACGTGAATCAGGGCATGCATATTTAGATCTACTGTATCCGCTAGCATGGGCTTTTATTCTTGTTTGATGCATGCGGGCTACTAATTTAGTTTTTCATTGAAGATGGCTCTCTTTTTTTCTCTCCTGCACAATGGCAGTCTGGTTCCAAATATATAGAACAAGCACACATTAATTGAATCTGAGGGCAAGTATACTTCCTCCTTCAACCATATGGACAGGATTTTTCTTTAAAATAAAAGGCCAAAAAGTGACTGGAACAATGCCCAAAGGGGAGAATAAAGACAGACATTTAAAGGTGAGCTCACTAGATTTATAATAGCAGGGGACACTATCATACTTTCCAGCCAGCTACCCAGTTAGCAGTAATGCTTATATCACAAGAAAGGCCCAGGAGATTCTTCTTTAGAAAATAATGGATACAGCTATTAATATACTGGGGAAGCTGCAGCAATCCACTTCAGATATTGATAATAAATTACATTGTTCAGATATGAGATTACATAATCCAGGCAGGCAATCAGAAAAGCGTTTTCTGTATATCAGTATTATTTAGAAGAGCTGCTCGGAAGAGTTTTAAGGAATTAGAGTGCTTCTGTCCAAAAATAGTAGCCAAGAGCTCTGAACAAAAATACTGCTAATCATTTAAGCATATGAAGAGCCTGGATGAGATAGTAGCTCGGGGCTACTGCGAAGGTACTGCTTCTTATATTAACCTGATTCAACTGTTTGCGGAAACAGCTTGTGAAATGATTTTGAATGTATCAGAAGAGGTAGAGAAAACATCAACGTATTGTAACACATAGCAGGGCTTGTTCAAGTGATGAAAGGCCTTCACAGTAGGCATTAGTATCTCCTCTAAGAGGGCCAGTAGTGACCCAGAAGCCTACCCACTAAAAACTACACCAAGACAAGCAGTCTCAGTCTCAGAAATTTTTAGAGAATTAGCTTACTCCCACGTGCAAACAGATGTAGGAATTTTGTTGTCCAAGACTTAAAATAAGAAGCACAATGGGGGAACAGGAAATAAGCCTGAAAATCCCAAGATTGCTAACCCTCAACACATTAAAAATACCATGAGCTTGTTTTAAGAATCACTGTACTTCAGAGCCCTGTGATATTTCAGTCCTCTGGCTTGTCTGCTGGTGTTGAGATACATGGATTCAATGTTTTTACATTTTTCTCAGTCACAAAGGTTAGACGTTTGTTTGTATAATGATAGCAAATATCCTCAGATTACCACAGCTATGGGAGCCGAGAGTTGTAGAAGCCCTTAAAAATCATGACCTTGTGATAAGGTTGTGAGTGTTGCCATGAGTGAACTCCAAAGACATTTCTGAACCCTGTACGATCTCCCTCTCTTTGGATTTCTGACTGAGCGTGTAGTACAAGAATTCCCACTGAAGCCAACAGAAGTTAAAATCCCTTTTACTTGAGGTGCTTGGTGCTTTGTAGGATCAGAGCATAAGCAAGGCTTACAAATTAATACAATCAGAGTGATTTTTTTTTTTTTAACTGTACCTTCTTAACTGTATAGGAATCTTTAACACCACCTTTAAAAAAAAAAGTCTGACTCTAAGAGGATAAGCATAATACAGCAAGTTTGAAAAATTCCCTGACTCCCTGGCACCACAGATTCAAGTCTCGGGGTCACTGAACCCTTCACCTTTCTCAGACAGATAAGATGACTACTGCAATATTTAATACAAGATAAGCCACACAAGCATTTGACTGGATTTGACCTCTCAGACAGCTTACAAACCCAAGAGCTTGTGTAACCTGAACCTCTGCAAGGAAATGGATATTTCTGCATTATCCCGTAACTCTAAGAACCGGGGACTTTGGAAACATCAAATATCATAAAAAGTGCTAAAGTTGTTAACCAGCAATACTACCAAAGACATTTCTTTAAGCTGTATCCTCTAGTACCAATGGCCAAACCTTCCGTTGACCAGGTACGACCACCAGGCTGAGCTCTGGTGTCCATACATCTGCAAAGCTCCATTCCAGAAGTAGCTGCACATCAGAGGTAAACGGTAGATATGTAAGAACACCAGACAGTTCTACTAGGTCACACCGTGGGCCACCTCACCCAGTTCCCTGTCCCCGGCAGTGGCCAAAGGCAGATGCCTAGAATAGAGTAATAGCAGAGCTAACTGGTCCTTGTTATGGTGTGCACGCTGCCAGAGACTGCTCTGGCCTCTGAAAATTTATGATTCAGCCTCCCGGTGAGCCAAGGGTGGTTTCTGCCTGTTTAACAACTGTGTGCTCTCTCCTCTGAGCTTTCATCACCCACCACATCAATGCCAAGCAGCCTGCCTAGGTATTACATGAAGAATTGCCACCGCTTCTTTGTTTTGACCTGCCACGTTGCCCTCCTTTGACACTAGTTCATGTATCCAAACAACGAACAATCAACCCCTACTTGCTCTCCTCATGCCAGTTGCGATTTTACAGACAGCTAATACATGCCCTCTCTGCCATCCCTTTTCCAGACCAAAATGTCTTAATGGCTGTTGTTTACACCCCTGACTGTCACCGCTGGTTCTTTGCTAGCTTCTCTGATGGGAGGAGGCACCAAACGGTACTTGGGGCACTGGCACGCTGACTGAGGCAGTGACCAGCTGGCATTGACCAGGCTGTCCCCAGCCCTCGTGGCCCCCTTCACGTGGCAGTTAGGAACCGGCCCCGGCCGGTCGGACCCAGACCAAACCCACCTCAGCTTCCAGGGCTGCTGTGCAGCAGGCATCCCTCCCACCAGCCAATCAGGGTGGCTGTGCTGGAGACAACGGCCAATCCCAGCGCAGGAGGCAGCTGTCCCAGCCAATGGGGAGCGGCGGAGACCACAGGGGCCAGGCCTAGGCAATGTGGCGGCAGGGTGGCTGCCCCATGCAGGCAGTTGGGTGCGTGAGGGAAGCCATGGCGAGAGCCAGCAGCCGGGAAGCCAGCGGAAGCCTTGGGTGGGGAAGAAAACCAGCATGCCAGGAGCAGCCAGCGCTGGCAGGCCCCAGACACCTAACCTCCCCGAGGCACCGGGAAGTCATGAAGTGAGTACCTGTAAGGTACTGGTAAGGGCAACAGGGACCACAGAGTGGTATCAGGCTTGCGTTCAGAAATTATTGTGCACTCCCCACTTGCATTACATCAGCTTCACCCATGACACTTCTTTTTCTACCAATCCCTCATGTGTAATTTGCCTTCTCTTTTTTCCTCATTTGCTGCTCAGGATTGAGCTGATATTTTCATTAACGATGCACTATAACGCTAGGATCCTGCTCCTAAGTGACAATAGGCTGCTCAGAAACAATTATTTTGTACAGGAAGTCTAGATGGGTTCTCTGTTATCCCAGGTATATCATTCTATTTGCATGTAACTTGGTGGTGTGGCAAACACCCTTCCTGTTTGGTCAGATATACAAATGTAAAGTTATTTTCTTCATTAGAAAACACAACCAGAGAGGAAACCTAGATAGCCAAGAACATCTATCTTGCATGATTTTGCTGTCCAAGCATTGCCCTGGTAGTATTTTAGATAAACGCAAGCTCTGATCCACCAGAGAAGTAGGGCAGGAGAAGACAGAAGGCTGCAGGTGGGCAGCAAGGACAGCCACAGGCCTGGCCACGCTCCACTGACTCTCCCGTTCTCCCTTGCCCGGTTGGCCAGGAGTCCTTAGATTTTCATACAGCTTCTGTACAAGTGTTTCTATTCACATGAAGTACATATAGTTTCAGAGTACATTAACCCTGTCTTCCCATGTGACAAGGTTTCTTGTAGTGGCTACTGTCACAAAAGAAAGCAATCAGCGCCTGAGGAGAGGTACTTATGCTTTGCCTTCCAGCTACTTCCAGTACTTGGGCTACGGTACTTCTGATGTACCAGCAGATGCTGTCATTCATACTACTGTGTCATCCAAATCTGCTCTGAAAAAAGTTGTTATCTGTTGGTAAGGACACAAATGGCTCATCTACAGTTGAGGCTCTGGTAGTACTAAATGTAGACTGGGAATAGTGGAAAATTCTGAAGTGCAGACAATCTAAGACAGCCACAGAAATAATCCACCAGATTTCAATAAACTTATGCAAAGCATTCCTATTTCAGAAGCAGTAATTCCTTATGAAAGTATTTCCATTTCTTCTTTTGTACTTTGGGGTGCACTTCAAATGCCTCTGAAAGTCCAGGACGAAGATTCTTGTCTTAATCCGTATGTCCTCTAAACAGCAATGGAATTCTGAAATTGCCTGTAAACTGTCAGAAACTTGGGGATTTTTTTTTCCCCTTCTGTTGTAGCATCAACAGAAGCTACAGATGACAAAAATTCAAACTGCATAGGTGGAACTAACATTCTCATCCTAACCTAGTTTTAAAGAACAAAGATATGTGTCTTGTATAGCATGATTTATGAAAGCTTCTGGAGAAGCCAGGACCACTTCAAACCACTTTGACTAAGAAGAGAAAAAAAATCACTACTAAAAAAATTTTAGGAAAAAGTACTGGATGTAAATTAATGAAGAATTTTTATATGTTCTTAACACTATAGTTATCTGATAGAAAGAAAAAAGAAAATCTTTCATTTCCACTATTACTGCATTTGTGTATACAAATAAATTAATTCCTGTTCCAATTCAGACCTAACACAGCACTGTTTGTACTAGCAAGTAGCAGGAAAAAATATGTAACTGTTTGTGACTGAGGCTATCTAATCAAGGACATACTTTTGGTACTGAAAACAAGTACAGCAATAGAGTTTTATCTAGTCCACTTTTTTTTTTAAGAGTGGAAACTATGGTACACTATAGATCACATCTGGTTATGATGAACTGGAATAAACTTCTAGTAGGGTGTTTTTGTTTTTACTAAAAGATCGTCAATGCAGGTTATTTTTCTCCATTCTGACTGCATGAACTCTTCCACGTGTTATTGCAAGCTGATTCAAACATTTTTGTCCAAAGCACTTCATGCTCCACAATTCAACTTTTTAAAGATCTGGGATCAAACTAATTTATTGCTTTCGTTATGTCAAACTTGATGCTAACCAGCACAGTCCCAAATCTGAAAACACTTGACTTAACCCATGCAAATAGTCACAATTACTTCAGTAGGTCTACTGACATACTTAAACACGTGTGGTTTCAGGTTCATGACCCTGGCAAGTCTTCACCAGCTCTTTGCCTGTGCATCCTGCAGGTATATATTGGCTGCAAAACAGTCCTGCAGAGTAAAAGATGAAATCCACAGGCTGGACAACAGCTTGCAAGATGGATAAATATAATCAGCTTGCCAGAGGTACTTCCTTTGTGTCAGATTGTTGCACATAAAAAGGCTTGACAACCCCTGCCTTCAAAAACAACTATTCAAGGTGGCTAAGATCAGTTTCCCCAATCTGACATAATCAGGTACTAGGTATTGTTTACATGACAGAGGCAATGAGTTGACCTAGATTCAGATGCAAAGGTTATTTATGTGTAAATGTTACATATATTACTGAAGTTACAGGAAGCTTTTAAAATTAAAATTAGCATTGCATAGTAGAGGTTCCAAATGTGTGTGTAATGAACAATAAGTTGCCCATAAGATCCACTGACCGTGATGGCAGTGACAGCAAACTCCTGCTGCTATAGTCCAGGCTGACAAAGGGACAAATGCAGTGTAGCTTGCAGCAAGTCACCTGCTCTCTTCTTGTTACCTATAAACCAGGACTAACTGGGTATGCCTGCTGAATATGTAAATACTGTGCTTTTTATATAAATACATACATGAATATATATCTATTTCACATATATAATACACACACAGATACTTGCATGAAACAAAATAGTCTAGATGAGGATTCCTTGCCCATCTAGAATTTCCAGGCCCCTCATCACCTTCTTCCAAAATGGAGAGCTCTGAGTTCATTGCTTTCTTTAATTGTATCCAAGCAGAGCTTTCCTTTCACTTTTGCTTGGGCGATTTTTTGAGCTGAGCTTCTCAGTAAGCTTTGTTCCAGCCACAGATAAACCAGTTGTAGTTTAATGTTATAACTTTTCATGAGCTGCCACTGTATGGATTACTCACTCCATTGATCTTGGTGGATGAAGTCCACTATGGTGACCGAGTTCCTGCAATAGCAGAAGACAAGGCATTACTAACTTAATTTCTATTGCACTCCTCACTGGAGAGTAGTGAACTAATGTTTGAGCTGATAGTGGGACAGACTCCAGCTCTTCTCCTCTAAACATATTTCAAATGGCCAGAGATGATGTTTCCAACCCTTTGTTGCAATGGGCTTCTTACACCAAGGTTTCATTTTGAAATCTTTTGCATTATACCAGTGACTGACATACTAGACTTATTGTGTGGTGTTGGGACTTTATATTCTGTGGTGTGCTATATTATCTTAAACTTTTTTCCCTTTTGAGCAAGCTGGTTATGGCAATGTTAACAAGGCGTTGACACCACAGAGCTATGCCTCCTTTTCCCTATATTACTAAGTTTACATGCAACAAATAGTATATATTAAAAATAGAGAAGAAATCCGCTTTGAAACATTGCATTACAACGTTCAGCTAAAACAATGTTTCTTTGGAGAAATGGGATGATAATAATTGTAATATGATCTCAAGATCTGAGGAAGTTAGTGATCATTTGATTTTACAGTGGCTAATAGCAGCTGAATACTTCAATATAGACGTGCTACATTTTAATGTAGACATTAAATAGACATGTTCTCTGTCCTAAGGTCATAAAACAGAGAAGGGAAAGATAACTATGAAGGAGATTTCAAAAGTTCAGAGTGACATTTAGGTGAGCAGCTTTTGTGAATGTTGAATATTTTTGTACCTTTGGAAATTACTCCTTTCATTAAATAATTTTTATTTTTTTTCAGGTATTCGGACATCTTAATAATAATGTAAATTAATTTTATTTGGGGTTTTCTTATTGAAAAACTAATATACTTAGTCCTGATGTATTTAATAATATGCTCTGGGGAGGAAAATGAACAAGGCAAGGGAAATGTACATGCAAACAGGGTGAAGCAGCATGAAAGTTCTCTTAGACAACAGCATTCTAGTGAAACCAGCTCAAGTAGTCAGGAGTACAGGAGAGACAACCTGATGTTACTTGGCCCACGTTTTCACTCTCAATAAGCAGGGTTCAAACATAGTGGGAATCAGTGAACAGAAACTTCAAAATATTTACATGTATCCAGACAGAGCAAAAGTTTACATCCATAATTAATGGTCATTTTAAAAAAAAAAAACAAAATCAAAGCAAAAGCTGAAGCAGATTCTCTAGGCCAAGCTGAATTTAAACGAGCGCTGACCACAGCTGCATTTGACAGTTAAGTCCAAAATTTGGCTCAGCTCTAGTTAAAGCATAATCTGACAGAGAGCCTCTTTTTATTACAACTTTCTGCTGAATCATTTAGTTTGGGGAAGAAGCATGATTCTGGCATTGTATCTTAAATTACAAAAATTATGAGATCATTCTTATAATGTAAAGGGGTAATATCAGGCTCATTTATTAATCTCCACAGTTTGCTTAGGATATTTTTTGTCCAGGAAACCTACATGTTACAATGCTTAGAATCCTGTAAGACTTATAGTAGTAGTAGTCATCTTATAGTTGCCTTCTTAAAAGAACGTTGCAGGGTGTGTAGCCTTGTTAACTTTCCTTTTTTTTTTCTTCTCCATTTTACAGATGGAATAAGTGAGAAGGGTTATGCCATTGACAAGCTTGTAAAATGTTCAAACTTGTCAATGGCATAAATGAGTGGTTCCCAAACTGTGATGCACGTACAAGTAGTTATATATAAACTACTTCTGGTGGTATATGATGTAAAGTAGCCACTGCCAATGAATGGACCCTCTCAGACAGTGGTCTCCAAAGTGGGGTGCACACAAGACAACCCATTGGGATGCAGGAAGAAATTTTTTTGTGTGTGTTGTTAATAAATAATAATTAAAAAATCATTTAATCTATTGCATCTTTGGCTCACCCTTTTTTAATTTCTATTTTGTGTATGTTTTATAAGGTACATAATGTATTAGTACAGTAGTACATGTGTATAATTTATAAATAAATGATTATACATATCCTGGGGGAGCATGCTCTAATTTTTTTTGCTGATAGGGATGCACGATCCATAAAGTTTGGAGACCACCATTTTAAGGATCAGTCCCTAAGTGACCAAAGTGGGACTCCCATAATTTGACAATTCTCCTCTGAAAAACTGGAAAATGTCTCTTGGGGCTTCATGCAATGATCACTAAAATAAATGGAAGCCTTTCCAAAAACTTCCAAGTAGGTTTGGATCAGGCCCGTAAGAATTACAGCAGCAGAGGAAAGAGTAGGTATCTAGCATTCTGAATCCCACTCATACAGCCCTGCTGACATTGCACTCCATAAAGGATCGTATAGATGGAGAGGAAGGAAAAAGTGGTTATGTGTAATTCTGCATAGCAAGAGAATAGTTTTATGGTGAATACATAGATCAATATGCAAATCAAGTATTGATATGGGGCAAGAGAAACACTTCTTGGATCACAGTAAAAGGTATACTTAGCAAAACATAAATGTAGCTGTCAGCTATGTACTTTGTCTACTGTTACAAAACATAATCATAAAAAGCAGAACACTTGACACTGCCATTGTAAAATAACCAAATACACAGCCCACAAGTTTTGACAAACAATTGCATTCTGTCATCCTAAAAATGGATGCCATCTTATTCCTTAACCCATGAGTTGTCCACTCAGGAACACAGCGTTGTTGCTAACAAGAGGCACTTTGTGGTACAAGACAACAATCCTTTTCTGTCATGGATTTCTTTTATTATTGACAGCTATGCTTGGGTGGCATTGATCAGCACTAGTTTCTCACTGACCACAGTGCCACAGCTTTAACAGGAGGTGTGCTTATACTTGATGCCAATCATGCTGTCCCTCAGGCAGTTCAAAGGCACATTCTTTTCTTGGATCTGAATGATTAAGAAGGGCACCTGAAATATAGCTGTTGCTGCACTCTAGAAGTGTTGCAATGTAATGCAACACTTTTATGCACCAGAAACAGTTCTATCACTATAAAAAAAGGTAGGCACATTTATTCAAACGTCTAAAATCAATCATCAGCTACCAGGAATAGATCATGTCTGAAAAGCTATTGCTTATCCTCCTCAGTTTCGATAGTAACCCCACTGTAGGCCTGCTAACTGGCAGAAGTGAATGGGAGGGCCAGAATGAGGAAGCTTAGAGCATCAGCATATTTTTCTTGCTGTGGACCTCCCTCCTCTAATCAAAACTTCTTTCAAGACCTCTCAGCTGGCTTTTGAGCTCCATGCAGAGCTACTGCAGCCCTTCCCAAACAAAATTTTGCATTGTACAAGATGCAAAAAGGCGACTGAGGCTTCCAGAACATCTTTAATTAAATAAAACACATGGTTATTAATAATATTTAATTATAGAGGATATCACTGAAATTACATTAGCTCTAGAAGAATGCACAAATATAAAACCAGGGCAACATTTTAGCACTGACACACTACTACTCCGCTTTAGTTAATATGATCAATAGGACATTGACTGATGGGTCTGCACTGGACTGTTCTCTAGGTACTGGCACACTTGTGCTATGGCTGCTGCTGTAATTTCAGTCTATACACAAGGGAGGGACTCAGATGATTTCAGAGAGTGCAGAGGGGCTCGTTCGTTAGTCTGGCCTCATAAAAGCTTACTCTACTGCAGTCACGTAACTGGCTACACCTATTTTAATGTAATTAAAAGACTGCATAAATCAATATCGCAACAAGTATCCCCCTTTGACATACCCACTAATGATCTTAGGAGAGGGCTTTCCTTTCCTTGGTGTCAGGTCACAACATCTGGTTGGCCTTCCAGTACAACAGAGGCAGCAGAAGCCAGTAGCCTGGACAGCCTAGCGGCTACAAGGGCTCTTGGGCATCACCAAGCTTTTTTAGCTTTGGCTGCTGCTCAACAGACTTGCTTGTCTCCATGTTCCTGGCAGAGCAGGCAATGCTGATATACCTGCATCTCTCCGCTGTCCTGCCTCAAAGATCACTGCTACTGTTAGTGTAGCAAAGGGGCCCTGTTGCTGCTTCCAACCCCTTTACAATGACAACATATTTTCTTAGGGTAAGTCCCATTATGCCCTTTTCATAAAAGGGAAGATGAGTCACAAAATGTTTAGGTGGCTTATCCAAGATTACAAAGCAGCATCAAAGTGGTAATTGTTATGTAACTCTTGGGGAAAGCAGCTTATTTCACTGAATCATGCTGCCTCCCAACCATAAATAACGATACTTGGATTCAGCACTTCCAGATCTGAGCTATTCTGTCCCTGACTGATGGCTAATGGAATCAACTGCTTTTATCCTCCAAAACGTGAAGAGAAATAGGGTGTATTTAAAGCTTGTTTTACGAGTGAGCCCATTGTGGAAGAGATAACTAGGTGGTGGTTCCCAGGAAAATTTTCATTATAAGCAGGTAATTTTCTGGACACATGCATATAATATTTAACTCCAAGGGAGCACAGACTGGCAAAAGCACACCATACAGAAAAGGACTAGGTCAAACTCATATATCCCCATTCGCAACCAACTGCCCCCCCAAAAGCCTTTGGCCTTGTACATTACGTAGGGCAAGGTCGCTGAGGCTTTTGAAAGTAGTCTGTCAGACACAGGCAGGTGGACCCCAAAGTACAGTGCACTCAGTATCCAGGTTCACCCATTACCTCTTCACCACCAGCACCCCATTCTGCAGTTCACAGAGGTGAACAAGGGGAAGGGCACAAAGGCTGCTGTACACCTTCGTAACATTTATGTTTATCTGAACATGGTTTCTATTATTTTATAGTCTGGAGCATGTCGACAAGAGATAAAGAGGAAAGATGGCTGAGGAATTAAATTATCTATAGTGCTGAGCAAGCCTGTTTCAGTCCACTGTGGTTTAAATTTGCCACCTGACATGATAAGGTAGAAAAGGTTATATTACTCTTCAGCTCAAAATGCACCTGTCTGGGAAGCCCTAGCATCCCTCATTAAAAGGGATAGTGCATGACCTAGCATTGAGGTTAATACTAATATGTTCCCCTGGAGCCATGACTGTGGTCCCTCATTACCATTATCCTCTGAATATTGTTCTAAACACTGGAACTCTAATTGATAAACAGACTCAGCCAGTTTCAGACCTCAGAGCCAAGCGGCTAGAATTTGAGATCGCTACCCTTTGAAACAGGCAAGCAGAGCAATTTTTTTCTTTTTTTTTTGCATTAGGTGTCTGCAGAACTTTAATCAATCTTCATGTGATGCCAATAGTTCACAGATAGAGCTACAGTGCTAAAGGAAATGGGTTATCTTTTCCCACTGTGAGCTGCTATTTCTGAGGAGCATTTGACGCGAGTCTGAAGTAACCATGCAATCTGAATTTGAAAGGACCATTAACCAGGAAAAATTAACAAAATACATAGCAATGACTGAGCTCGGATGGCCGGTTTTCCAGCTATGACCTTTAATTCTCCATAAAGAGGAGGTGCTTTAAAAAGTCAAACATTCTCACCAGTCTGGTTATTTAAACAGAATGGTGAATGATGCCGCATGTGTGGAAGGAATCCAAAAGCAGTTTGGGGGAAAGAAAAAAAATGCAGTTATAACCCAGCCTTATTTAATATTCATATTCAAGCACGTGGTGTATTAATTCATGAACCTTATACTGTAAGACTAACGTAAATATGTAATTGCACTAAACATACATATAAATAGAAATAAACTGGAAATGAAATCTCTCTTTCTCCAAAACATCTATCAGAATACTCAACATACACATATATATATTTAGGGAGAGAGTGTATGCATGCAAGCAAGGTCTTAAATAACTTGTAAGCCATATTAAGTTACTTATATGGGACTCAAACATCAAAAATTCCTCTCAAATACAGGCTTTGTTTCAGAGGTGCACAGAGTCCAAGCCAGTTCATTCTTTTCAGACTGCCTGAACTATGTACATGTGTCCTGACTGACAACTTTCAATACAATATGCGCTCGCTGACACTAAATGTTTGCCTGAGTCATGGCCAGAGCGAACAGATAAGTTGAACTTCATGCACCAAATATCAATGAACCAGTACTGACATTCATAGGCAAATAAAATTCACCCCTACAGGAAGCGTTCTTTCCCTATGGCATCTAAATGTTATTAAACACACAGAGATTTGTTACCCATCTTAAGGTACAATCCTCATTCTCTGAAAGGCATCATATACCTGCTGAATATGTGAAGAACATAACTACCTTCTGAGTTTTCTAAAGAAGCAGCTCATGACAACAAAGCAAGTTACTAATCAGATATAGGTTTAAACCCAAGGCTTTTTAAAGAAGGAATTTATGAGTTCCTGGTCCAATATGCATTTATTTAAATAAATAGCATAGCACCTAATGATCCAAGTCACAGGCTATCACTCTCTTGCACTTGGCACTGTATAAGCACACACAGAAGCAAAGCACATTCCTCAGACAGTTTACAATTCAGTTATAAACAAAGATACAATAGAGGGATATGGCATGGAAAGCACAGGCAAACAATGAGATTGGTTGATGTAATGTAGCGGATTGAAAAACGTTGCTTTAATGTGGCTCTTCTTCCACATTTCTGTCTTCCAAGAGACATTAAAAATAGCTAAAATCCCTTAATTTCTTCCCTGGTAGTACTTTCCCAGGTGAGCATATGCCACAGAGATGCTATACAATCACAAATGGGAAAAATACCAAAGATCGTAAGGGGAATGAGTCATGAAGCAGTGACACATGTTCTAAAAATATTTAGAAATCCTTAGTTAGGAAAAAAAAGGGCTGTTGCTTCTCGGGGAAACAGGATTCTTTGTGTGGACAAACGGCACACGTGACGTAACAAATGGCAAGCTTTTCATGCGAGAGATGAATGTCTCTCTCTTGAATTTCTTCCTCAATTTTTGCCTAAACTATCCTGAGTCTTACATATGGAGAAAGATCAAGCTTAATCGGAGCAACTGTAAGCCTTTCATCAATTCAATTATCCATTTAAGGACTCACTCATTGAACTTAGCCATAAAATGTTAGAGTTGCAGTGCTGCTCCTGTCTATCAGCTTGTGTCCCTGAATTCTTTGTACCCTTAGGGATGTTTTATCTTTTGAGAAATGTGACAGTCTGCCTTTTGAGACTGGCCTCGGCAGAGCTCCATAACCAAAGTATTGACAGATATAAGGTAGCATGGAAAGTGAAGCAGTTCACAACTTGTGTCTGTCAAGCTGCTTTTGTCTCCAGACACAGGATCTTTTAAAACTGTTACAGAGCCTTTCAAACCGTTAATTTACATTAATGGCATCTGATTTTTTTTTTTTTTTTCCAGGGATCTATGGATCTACAACAGTATCACATCATACCTCATTTCCCAGTATTTTTACTTTTTGGAAAATATAATTATCGTATCTCCAAGCATTCAGAGAGTTGATCTTTGGAATGTTCCTTTGCTGTCAGAAGAACAGGTTCAAAATGGGGAGAAGAATTCACTGATACTGCCAGGATTTCTGACGCTTTCTACTGAAATGTGAGTTGATTATTTCTATATGTAAACTTGAATTTGCAGTTTTTCTTTCCTCCATTTTGAAGAGGGATGAAGACAGACAGCTATTTCAAAGTAAATTAAAACCAATCATGTCACCTCTAAGAACATACTTGTTTATAAATATTAAATTCAAAACAATACAGGACTAGCTGTGGAATATTACAGGCATCTTCATAAGGTCAACCATCATTTCTGATTTTGCAGCTGTATTGCCATCAACACTTCCTTTTGGGGATAACACTATACAGACTGGCCAACACTGTGATTTCCTCCTTGTTTTGCCTTACCTGGATATTACTGTTTCAGTGTCCTGGCACCCCAGCTAGGAGAACATCATGGTTCAGATCCTGCTGAAAAACATTTTCTTTTAAAATTAAGATTTCTGCAAAGATAATAGAAAACAACATAATTACTTCTTACGTTGCTCTTTTCATCCCTTAGTACATTCCTTCAAGATCAAACTGCCAAAATACCAAAGGGCATGATATTCAAAGTTGATTTTCTTGAATTTTACTTTAGAGGTAGTGAATCTCTTGACAAAATATATATAGATATATAGATATATATAGGTGCTCTCATACTTTAATTTCCTGTCTTTAACCAAAGTCACCAGCCTAATGCTAACACAAGATACTTATTGGACCTTGAGAGTTCTTGCCATTTTATGGCCTTTTCATCTTATGCTCTTGTATACAAGGTTTAAGGATGGTGCAGCTTCAGAATGACATGATAAAATCTTTCAGTCAGGAGCTGGAAGCACATTTAAGAAGGGACTTAAGAAATGCACACTTTAAATCAGCCTTTAAAATCACTGGCAAATATTTCCTAGACAAAGTAGCAAATTCATTGGCCTAATGTAGAATGATAGACCTAGGTTTTGGTACTGGGTTGCTGTCCTTTATCTCAGTGAAATAATCATGTGTCCAGCTAATGGTAGACTATATTGCTGTCAATATCACTTTCAAGTTATTAGGTTCAATCAATGCTGGATAAAAGGAAAAAAGGTGGTCAACAGGCAATCTAGCTTTCAGTTTAACACTCCCTTGAGGATTTTCATTATCCTTTCCTTTTCTGTTCTCAAGGTTAGCTCTAGCTAGACTATTTCTAGCTTCAACTTCCTGGAGATAATGCACATCCACAATAGCCTTGCTCCTCCAACATCAGTGTGCCCTTCCACCTGAGTAAGCAGAGTCCTGTCTTTTTTCTATTATTTGTGACCTTTTCCCGGGTTAAAAGGTCACTCCTGAAGCAGACAGGTTTCACTTCTTATGGTGATTGCAGTGCAAAAAGCAGGCTTCTACCTTGTTAGAAGTGACATCACTGTACATTAAAGACATCATATCTCCTTTCATATTAAAATGCCTGTCAGTTCTGCTGCTCGCAGGCTGTAAATCTGCCACAGTATCCTGTGCTTGGGAGCTTTCATTATGAAAATATGGAAGATAAGCACTCTGCTTTACTGTCAAAAGGAAAAAGTAGTCTGGTAGTAATGAGGTTACTTGAAAAATAAATACACAATTTCTTATACATGGATTATTTAATGTGGGGCAATTTTTGAAAGCAATCCTTTTTATTTCAGTTCCTAAAAAAATTCAAGCTTAAAACCCAGTATGAGTAAAGCATGAATATACAGTCCTGTAGAATTTATTAATGCTCATGCAGTAAATCACTAGATTTTTCCCTTTGACTTTGGCCCTCCAGCCTTGAGAGAAACGACATACCAGAATTTAACCTGTTTTTCATCTTTATATCATATAGATACAAAAAGACCTGTATGTTCTGCAAGTAAGTGAGAACATTCAGCTGTTACGCATATGACTTTAGAAAATATAGACAGTAGAAAAATACCTTCTAAATAGCAAAGAAAAATATAAATAATTATTGATCATTTTCTCTCATGGCATCATTAGGATATTAATAATACCTTGCTATTACATAAAGCTTTTCATCCATTGATCTGAAAGCACTTTAGATATATCATTCTTCTTGTTTTACAGAAGGGAAACTGAGACACAGAGAGGTGAGATGATCCGTCTTAACATTTGAGAGCAGCTCAGCAACAGAAGCAAGGACAGATCCTACATCTCTAGAATAGCCTGGCAATACTTGACTTGCCTATTTCAAACTGGAAATTTGCATTGTTTGCTGAGGCACCTGTGAATTGTTCACACAGCATGTGATCGTTGATTTATTATTCATTAATCGGCTAAAATTATCAAAGATATTTCTTTATTATAAAAAAATTAATCCCCTTGTCCATTTTGTGTGAAAATACTAATCCACTGCTATTCCCCATTTCCATTAGAATTCCCTCCAACTGAGGAAACTTCATCATGCAAGCATAGCATGCGTATTTTCATCTTCCAAATGACATACTCCGTTGTTGATACTTTGTTGGAGGAGCTGAAATGAGTGGCTCAAGAGTTATTTACGGACAATGAAGCCTTTCACCTCCAAGGCATTGATTTTAATGTCTGAACCCTACATCCAGAGACAGAAATATACATTTAGGCTGTGCTGTGTGCATTATGTGAAATCAATTGGCAGTGTCAGTTCCAAGCACACAAGCACACAGGTAAAAACCATGGAAAAAAAAAGGAAAAAAATTATGATTTTGATGATGAAGGTGAATGCATAGCAAAAATTTAATAGCTGAGGAGATAACATGGTTCGGATATGACCTGAAGAGGCAACAACAGAGTATTCCACATAGGTCATGGAGGAAACCACAGCATGTTTCACTCAGTGGAGCTGGAAGTGAAATGAGACAAGAAACCAAATAAAAGCAATGCATGGTACGGACACAGCTTGCTTCTTCACCTTCCAGTTTCTCCTGAATGCAGAGGGGATTTTCTTCCTCTTCTCTGTAGCATGAAGTCCTCTGTTTATGTAAAGCAGAGCAGAGCAAAGTAATGAGAGCCGTAGTTCTTTAATGATCCAACGCATAAGGATTTATAACCCATTTTACAACAATGTTGCCAACACCTTCCTAGCACAAAAGCCTGCAAGGACTACTGATCAGGCTTTTGTATCATCTCTTTCCTCCTCAGAAGAGCCTTTCAAACCTTTTCAGCTTCACAGTCACGAGTCTTGTCTATGATGAGTGGTTTCTTAGCGTTTTCCATTGTTTTCAACATCCATGCAGGTCCACCGGCAGCAGTAAGGGTGCAATTTTTAATGACAGGTGGTCTGGATTGCTACAGGCACTTTATGCTACTGCCCTCTAAATTTTCTAGGTAGGATTAGGTGAGTGAGAAAACATGGGTGTTGGTTTTGCCCTGAAGCTCCTACAATTCCTAGGACTAGTGGAGCTGCACTGATAGCACAGATGGCAATCTTGCCTGAGAGATGAAAAATGGACCACGGAACAGTGAGTCAGTTGCCCTGTATCATTCCCCTCTCCTAGAAGATAGTATTCATTCATACCTGTTAGCGCAGATCTAGAAGAGTTAGTACATAACCATCAATATTGTTTTATATAATTTTTCCAGTAATACATTTTTTCTTGTAAAAGCACTAAACAATAAAGTATATAGGAATATTTTCTTGCATGTGTGAACACCAGGGAAGCAGATCTGAACATCGTGTTTGAGGTTTTTGATACCTCTGAAACTGCAAGCACTGGGACTGGGTCACAGGCAGTCACACCGTATTGACAGATCTATATTTATAGATAGCATCCTTATTTTCACTGGTGTATCCACTGAAATTATAATAAAGTTTAAAAGGCAAGAGAGATGCATAATGTATTCAGTTAAAAATTAACTTCTGACTTAATATGAAAATCTATGCTTTTGTTTTATTCCTAACAAAAGTATTTATCTTGCATATATACAGTTTCTAGTCCTCCCTTTTGATTTTCCCCATTTTCGGTCTTCCATTACAAAATAATCACATTCCATTTTGTTCCCTTAACCTCAGAAATAATGACTCTGTAGTCAATGGCCAAGAATTGGGGCCACTGGAAAATACCAGCTCACAAATGCTCTAGGAGTGACCTAACATTGACGTTAAATCACATTTTATTTCTAAAGAAATTGAGCTATCCAGCTAGTGAAGGCACAGAAAGAATGGAGTGATTAAACCACAGTCTCCATTATTTTAAATACTTAATTGTTTAACTTCCTAGATTAACAGTAGATTAAAGATTTATGTTTAAAATTACTGAAACTAGGAATATTTGAGATTTTTCTAGATATAACTTCCCTATTTTCCCTCCACTTCAAAAATAATTTATACTAATAAAAAGAGCTGCTTCTGTCTAATCAAATTTCTGTTAATTGAACGTGGGAACTGAGCCACTGAGGATTTGATTCGCCCAAAGTCACCCTGGAAACCTCTGGCAGGGGCATATGAGAACTCAAGTACTCTGAGTTACAACAAACACCATCATTTTTGCCAATTTCCAGTATCCTCACAACAGTAACACCTATCAGCAGAGTAAACATTGACTTGGTAGACTCCACATATGCCTTACAGTCTAGCTAATATCCAGGAAGGTGCTCCTCACATAGACAAACTGAATCATCATTGTATACTTATTTTCTCTCTAACGTTTGATTATTAGTTCTTTATTTGCATTCCAGTAATGTCTAAGGAGGTTCTGCCTGTTCTACAAATATACAATAGCAACAAAACCAAAGGTTTGCAAGTCCAGAGCTTGAAACCTTGATCTCTTTTTTCACATTTTCATTTTCCAGTATTTTTTCTTGGTATGTGTCAGCAAACGCTTTGAATTTCACAGCATTATCTACACTTCTTTTTTGTATAATGTTGTCGTCTGTGTCAATAAAACTCAATTTGCTACTATTACAACTGTTACTTTAACGGTGCTAGCTGCTCCGTACAGTGAAGTGGCACTGCTGGATTCAGGCTTATGTCTTACAATTTCTGGAAGACTGAAATGTGTGGATGGAAAAAACCCCACTCAATTTATTTTAGGCTTGATCCCTAATCTGCTGCTTGCTGAAATCCATGGAAAGGCACTCAGGCTCTTTCTGAGGACAGGCAAACACACATTTTCCCCATATATGAAATACCTGTGGAGGGTCAGGTAAATGGAAAAATTGGGCTGAGAGGCTGGAAGAAGTCAGGTGACAGCAGATCCAGTCAGTTCCCCAAAAGAGACTTATTTGTCCTATGAGTCAGATGATACTTCTTCCCTAAGCGCATCAGCTGGATCCTTCAGTGGAAACGGTCAGAGAGGGACAGAAAGGTGGCTGAACAATTTTGTAATCTTCCTTCTTCACTGAATTTCAGAACAAGGTATGGATCGTTTTTATCACACTACAAATTAGAGCTGCCTCATGTTTACTTCCTATCCCCAGGTCTGCATCAGAAGCATTTCCGGGGAGCTGGGAACTAACCTTGCAGATGCTTTACATCAGCAGGTCAATTTAAATTAAGCGCTTCAGCCTGTGTCTGTGCTTAAACTTAACACCAGAGTTTTCAACCTGAAGTACTGAATTAGCATCATTGATCTGGCTATGGAAAAGTTTACATTGAAACGTCATCTGGAATTGATATTCCACACTGGAAAAAAATAGAGAACATGTGTTTCTTTGATGTAAATATTTTAGAAAGTCTAAACACAAAAGGCTGTGTCCAATTTCATCACATTTTTGATAGAATCTAGCTAAGTGTTGTGGAAAAGAATCAAGGGGAGTTTCCAGCCTTTACTTAACGTAACAGAAAGCACAAATTTCACGTGATCTGTTACGCTATAGGAGAGACAAACCTGAAAAAAGGCAAACGTGTCACTTAAATCTATACATGAGGTCAGGAACACCCCAAGGCGCTGAGCACAGTGTAAGAACTTGAAGACGACAGAATTTTATTAGGTTCTCATAGAATGGTTTGGGTTGGAAGGGACCTTAAAGATCATCTAGTGCCAACCCCCCTGCCATGGGCAGGGACACCTCCCACTAGACCAGGTTGCTCAAAGCCCCATCCAGCCTGGCCTTCAACACCTCCAGGGATGGGGCCTCCACAACTTCTCTGGGCAACCTGTTCCTTCTTCTGTCTAAAATCTGTAGCACAAACCCAATACTTTTTTGATTAAGGTCCAATTTAAAAATGCATTAACTTTTTAATTGAGAACATGGCTGGGAATCAGCAGTTCTGACAATCTTAGCTTAGCATGGGAAATAATGTTGGATAACTAAGCCTTCATTTACGGGGAAAAAAATCTTTGATCTTTTACTGTATAGGCAGAGATAGACTATCATTCAAATGCTGAAAGGCTTGAACTCTCCCATCCGAATGCAAGCAGAGGGGGATGTCAAACCTCTTAAGTCTTGTCCCTTGGGGAAGCCAAGGAGAGCACTCCCAGGAACTCAGAGGGAGTTAAGCGAACTCTGAAAGGTTCTGGGGATCTTCCCTTTCTGATCTACAGACCTGAAAGTCTAGGAGACAGAGAGAAAGCCTAGGGCTGAGTTCTCACATTATCCTCCCCAGCTCCCTGAAGACCTGGTGACAGCTCCCTGTTCACCAGGAAGTTTGCTGAGGAGGAAGAGGAGGGAGGTCCTTCCTTTCTGTTGCTTCTTCCTGCACCCTTCAACGGGCAATTCCTCACCCTCAGGACACCAGAAGATGACTTCTAAGAAGCACAAATCATAATGAAAGAACACAGCCCAGAAGGAAAAAGAAAGGGACAGAGAGCATGGAGGTTATGCCAACTTCAAGAGAATCGCGAGGTCAGCTTCAGCAGTCCTGTGCCAAAGTGCAAATCTGGCACTGATCTATTCTCTGCACACAGCACAGCCTCTGACAATGCAAAGCGGGACACAGAGCCCTCGGCAAATCATACCCACTAGCGTGCTAAAAGAACACAGCCTGGGGGTCCACAGCAATGAGGGGGAAGCTAATCCCCACTCTTCTGGGACAGGAGTTATTTCAGGACTGAAAAGCAGACAAGCTACTCAGGTCACAAAAGCTTTGTCATGAGGCTGAACAGCACAAGCCATCAACACGTGCAGTTCTGCCTTAGGAATCCTGTGGAATAGCTGTGGAGAAAGCATGTATGGTGCTTTCTTGATCCAAAGTGGATGGAAAGGATCTGCACCTAAGAGCCTTATCCTGAGTCCACTGGAGCAGTTTTGGATCAGGCCAGCAGCGAGGATCCACTGCTGGGAAGTTTCTAAAAACAAGCTGTGACAACTATCAGTCTAACAGTTATCTTTTTGGTACCAGCTCATCGAGATGGATTTGTTTTGAGATTTCAGGGGTATTTTCAATAATTTTTTGAGGCATCCTTTGGACAGAGAAGTAATTAGCAAAACTTCCACAGGCTTCAATGGGAGCAGAACCTCACCTTCTACCTCTCAAACTCCAGAAACGTAGTATCAAGTTTACTTCAGGGCCTGCAGGAAACCCTGCAATAAGAGTGCTAATCTTGAATTGCAGAGCTTCTCCACCTCGACACTAGTTCATGGAGGCCAACATCTCCTTCTGTCCCAACTCCCTCAGAGGCTCGGAACAAAAAAAGTTTCCCTGGATTTGGAACTCGTTCTGGCCTCTTATTTCATTGTGTAATTTTCAAGTCCTGTTTCTCTCTCTCTCCCCCCCCCTTTTTTTTTTACTTTTCTTTCTAATCTAAGAAGGCACCAAAGTTGATTGTTAAAATCATGGAGAATACTGTGATTGTGGCTGGAACGGGTTTGTCCTCTCTGACACAATTTTCAGGTGAGGACTGTTTAATATGTCTTTTTTTTTCATCTACTGGTTTCAGCCAGGGATTATTTAGACTGAGTACAAAATCTGCCACAGACATTCTTTTGTCACCTGGATTGTTGTTCTTCTGTATTTAACTTACATAAATGGTGTGCGCTTCACAAGAAATAGAAAAACTGGACACTCCTTTTAAGACATTCTGTGTTATATAGCCACCTTGCTCGATGGAAATGCTTTTATTTCAAGTAGCTGGGAGAGAAAAACCTTCCTAACTTTGAAGTGGGTTTTATTGCATTGAAGAGACAGAGGGAGAGACTGTCAAATCCCATTTCATTTTTAAAGTTAACTGTAAAGTTTTAATTAAGTCCTCTGAACAAGGATTCTGCGATACTTTATGTTTAAGAGTTAGCAACAGTATATGATCCACCGACTTCCATCGTTAAGTTCAGTTGACAAAAGGCCAACACAACTCTTTTCTTTGTAACTTTGTAACCATTTATGTTTGAGGTGAAGATGTTAATATGGAAATTTTGTGAGCTGGGAACGACTACGAACTCTATCACTGTAATTTATGACCTTTCATCTAAGGCCAAATGTAAAGGCAATCGCAGTTGTTCTGTATCTCAAGGCCAGCACATAGCAGATGTATGAAATTTGGAGTGTTAGACATAAACTTTTATTACCAAATTATAAATAATTTCTACCACTTATAACGTTCACCTTTCAAGTTCATCTTGATTCAAACACAAGGGCAGCATCCCGCTGATTTCCATGAGTTATACAGCTGGAAAAGCCCTGTCATAGTACACTATGAAAGGATAAAGCAATGCAGTATTTAAAAGAATCTACTGGTAGCAAGGTATGTGACGTTTTAAATCAAAATGATTTTTCATCTAGATGATAAACAAACAGACAAAAGAGAATCAGTAGCCAATGAGGTCTTAATTTTATTTTCACTCTTGAAGCTTTGAAATCTTTAAGGAGTCCACTGAATGTGGATAACTTAAATCCTTTGAAGACCACTTTCCTGTGGTCACTGGGGCTTTGTCACTCAGGAAATAACACATTCTTTAGGTTGCCCAATAACAGATGTGATGGCATAATCTTCCTGAATGTACAAGATGGGAATTGTCTTCCCAGGTGCGAATCACGCTACACAAAGTGCTCAGCAACATATGCCTTCCTGCATGAAAAGTTAATTTACCAGTAGGAACAGCACGTGAGACTGCTTCGAGATCTATGGCAAGATTTGGGTTCACGACTGGGTCTCAAACCATGAAAGAGGGGAGCTAAGGATACAAAACTTGCCAATCTCAATGCCTGTGATTCCAAATAAATATGCTTGTGAGGTTAACAGGGTATGAGGCAGGAAAGTTGAAGGATTTTGTTGACTGACATCAAACAACCAAAGCATCCACACACATAAAAACTGGAACTAAATATATGCCTCGGCTAGCTAGAAAGCAGCCTATTGAACAGAAGGCAAAATAGCTCAGCAGGTTCTGATGGCTAGCAAAAAAATAAATAGAGGCTATAAAGACAAACTCATAAGAGAAAGGCTCCCAAACCATAAAATATCCCTAGTTGTACTTGCAAAATTGTCATGAAAATTTACCAGCCTGGGCATGAAAAATCTACTTGCCCAGTCTTTATCACGGAAATTGGCAGCAACGAAAACCAGCGTACTCCCTTATCAAAGTACCTACACACTGAAGCCAGGCAGCCAAATAAAACTTTGCAAGCCTGCTCCCCAGAGTAACTATTTTATGTTCGTTTTCTGCTTCAAGTACTAGATATAATCAAGCACAGTTGGATGCTCCTGATTAACATGACGGTTGCCTGGAAACATGGGCACAATGGGGCCCAACTTCCCTGGCCGTGCCTGAGCTTGAACTCTGGGACAGCCAGGTGAACTTGGTCGGGTTTGCAGACCTCGCTTCTTAAAGCCTTTTAGCCTAAGCTTTGGAGGAGAACATGTTACTGAGTACGTGTTCAAACAGAGAAGATAAACAACCCTGGAAGGAAGAGACAATACAAATCCGTGTTATGAAAAGCCATAGTATGTTTTCTTCGTATCATGAGAATTAAGAGTTTCACCAAGACACTGAATCAATAATGGAAGAATAAAAAAATCCAGTCCAGAGGCTTTCACAGCTGATTAACTCCTGTCACGGTACTAAAGCCCTTAAAAAAAAAACACACAAAAAAAAAAAACCCAAACAAAAAAAAGGATTTTCCAGACATTAGGGGATAGCTGAGGAAAAGGGGGAAAGATGAGTGAGAAGATGGGGAGCAGCAGAAGATAAAAGTTCAGCTTCTTGTTGTGTGGTGTTCTTTCCAGGTGACATTTGGAAAAAAAGACCTCTTAGCTTCTATGTTCCCTAATTCATCTGTAAAACAAACTGAGCAACACTTTCCTACCCAGCTCTGGTATGGACATCTACACTGAGATCTGTGAGATGCTCACTTACTTCTCCGATAAGGCCCACGTAAGGCAAGTGCATTTTGGAATTAACAGGATCTTGTTATAGTAAAATGTAATTACCTAGAATCGTACAGTCGTCCAGGTTGGAAGGGACCTTTAAGATCATCGAGTCCAACCATTAACCTAACACTGCCAAAACCACCACTAAACCATGTCCCTAATGGATCATATAATTTTTCCCTAAGAAATCGATAGGGCGTTATTTGGGGTGTAAGCATGAGCAAGCCATAAAAAACGCATCTCTGATGAAACTGGAGTTTAGGCAATGAAGGGGCCCACGGGTGAACCCCTGGCAGCACAGCCTGACAGGTTTGGGGGGAATTATGTGAGAAATCGAGAGCACTTTTATGCGGCACCAAACCAGCTGGGGCTCGCAGCCCCTCACAGCCCCAGCCCCCACCGCCATGAAGACGCCCACCCAAAAAACAAGGACTCGGGTGGAAAAACTCGGATTCGGGGCCCGGGAACGCCACACACCGGGTGGTTGAAACCTCACCTTGCGGGCCCGCAGGGACA
>VZSZ01000415.1:51790-76325 GCA_013398815.1 Ibidorhyncha struthersii | reverse complement strand
ATGAAGATAAATATGAAAGAGTGTGTATGGTGTCTTGTATTAAAAGGTTTGTTTTTCAGCTGTATACTTCACAAGTTTTGATGAAAACTCAATTTACATAGCCTTGTCCTTAGGTTATCCAACTACACTTAATGTCACAGGTTCTTTTCAGGTGCATGGCTTAAAACACAAGTAATAAGGGATAACTTCAACTTTCAAAGTGNTCAAATACAATGCATTTTTGTTTATTTTAAAATGTTTAAAAACATATTCACCTTTAAACTCTCACGGTCTTCAGGTGTCCTGGCTTGCCTGGATGGGTATATGAATATAGCTCTGGAACAGACCGAAGAATATGTAAATGGACAATTAAAGAACAAGTACGGGGACGCATTTATCCGAGGAAATAATGGTAACTCCTCCTCCTTGTGTTATTGCTCATTAGAAGATTGTGTTTTGGTATTTACTTCTGAATTTGAAGAATGGCTGAGGTGTAAGCAAGCTGCCTGTAAGAATACTCATTTTAGGTTTTCTTGCAAACCTTAATATCTTTACTTTTTACAGTTTCACTTTTCAGTGTCTGTGCTTTTCTGCATTCCTGTGGCCCTTTTTGCCTCTGAACTTGAAGTTCATTTAGAGAAGCAGGCTCTTTTCTAGCCTTCCTTAGAGCTTATTTCCTGTCATTTGACAGGTTTACTCTTTTGCACTTAATGCCTGCTCAGATGGCCTCTGCTCCAGAGAAGTTTCTGTGTTTTGCTAGGCAAACTACTGCATAAATTTATGATGCAGGACAGATATTGATGACACTGTAATATTTTTCCTTCTGATGCAATTGTCCAGACCTGGATGAATGCTGTTCATTAGTACTGGAGGCTGTTTTCATCTTTATGAGTAAAGATTTTACTACCAGTGAAGAAAATCACTTGTACTTTACTATTGAGCCTTTGAGTATCCCAGTGCAATAGGTGGATTTTAGTGCACTTCAAGGACAATTCCAGGCTCCTGAAATGACTCTGTGGTATCAGTTAGGCTGTAATAGCAGGACATGCCAGGGAGAATATCTAAAAATAGAAAAGGTTCACAAGTCAGATGCAGAGAGACTTGTAGAGAAGCAGAGTTTGACCAAGTTGCTTGAGAAGAAAGTAGAGGACAGGAAGGAGGGAGGGAATAAAAAGAAACTAGAATTGAATCCCATGTTGCGAAAACAGTCAAAGAGAATGTGGCAGCAGCATGAAGGAGCGTTTTGGGAGGAGAAATAATCCTTGAATGAGGCCAAATGCTTTTGCAAGGAATCTGGATTATTACGCCAAGGACTGCAGTGACATTGCAGCTGAAGAATCAATTATGGAAATAAGAATCTATTATAAAAGTTGAAACAAATGAATGAGAGGCAGGAGGCTGAAGAACAGGCTGAGGAGAGAACTTAAGACACCCCAGGTTTAGGAGCACGATGCAGTTTCATGTTGTGAATGGATCTGTTCTGGGAATATCACCAGCCAAACAGGTGGAAGATGTCTGCTGCTTCATAGGTAATCATTAGCTTTGCCTTAAGTGCTTGGGATTTCCAGCTTTTGTTTAAAGATCATAGCATTTGTGTCTGACACCCCTAATTCTGCTGCTCAGAAACTCTCTCATTCTTTCTCTGTTCAGCCTGCATCTGCTGGAGTGTAGTTTGGCTATGAATATGATAAATACTGAAGCAAAGTAATACATAATGCGTAAATTTGATAGAATTTCTTGAAACCTGGACTTAAAATTTTGTTTCCTGACTTTGTTTATGCTGAATGGGATTCATTACACTGTTGTTTTACAAGCCATGGAAATAAGATGTTTTAAATAAACAGGCTTCTGCACATTCTTTACCAGGTCCCTCTTACGTGTGCCACTTTCTCCTTTTCACAGTATTGTACATAAGCACACAGAAGAGGAGGATGTGAAGATGCCAGAAGGAGGCTGTTTTGTACTTGTGAACCTCTTCGAAGGGATGAGCCCTATTTGATTTGTAGTTAATAATCCACAGGTGAAATACACAAGTGTTTAAATATTTTTTTTTAAATAAATGTAAACCAGTGTAAACTTCCTGAATGTTTTTGTTTCAAAGCATTGCTTTGTTCCACTGTACAGTAAAAAAAAAAATAAAAGAGCAGCATGTAATAGTGCCGCAAGATTAATTCAAAACAACAGCTTGTTTAATTATGCTAACAGTTACAGAAATACTGATTGGAAGGTGAGCAGGCATGGAGTAATTGCAAATCACAGCCTTGTATTGATGGCAAAACAATAGTTTTACTGATGTTGGGAAGGGAAATGCTAATGTTTTGGTTACAATGACCTGTCCTTTTTGGAAAACACAGGGTCAGCTTTAAATGCCAGTCTAGTAAGAGTCATCAGGTAAAAAGTTCAGCTGTCCAGAAAATCTTGAATTGTGGATTGAATCCAGGGATGTAACAGTGACACTTCAACAGTTAGGGGTGGGGAAAGAATTGAATCAAATGGAAGAAAAGCCCTGAGGAGGCAAAGAAAGCTCTGTGCCAGCGGAGGAAGCCGGTCAGAGGTGAAAGGCTCTCAGTTGGTATGCCAGTGCAGCTAGTAGCTGCCTCACCTCCTGCCTCTGTGCCCCCCACCCCACCTCAGCTTGCAGTTACCTTTTTTCCCTGCGCCTCTACCAAACACAATAGACTTCTTCAATAAAACCCAGTTTTAACTAATATCTTGAAGCTACTCCTGAAAATACACTAGGAATCTAAAAGCTTTTGTAAGCATGCCATATGTATCCTCTTCAGACAGTTCACTCTTTTTCCCCTCTGCTTCCCCCCCCCACCTAGTACCATCTACATATTCTCTGTCTTTATGTGCTCACCAGAAATGAGAACAAATACATGAAGCTTACAGTATGGGGTATGCATTAGGGAGGGGGAACCTCTGTGCAGGCAACGGAGTGGAACTTGTTTATATTTGGCAACAATGCTCCCAGATAATCAAAGCCCATGAGTAAATCTAGCTCAGTTTTACATGGATACTTAAAGCAATTTATAAAATTTCTTTTCTCCTTTTACATGCAGTCAGCCAAGAAAAAAAAAAAAATGAACGTTCAGATATTTCTTAGTCTAAGTGTTACTGCACTTGTCCAGATACTCAGAATGTTTTCTTGCTCCTCACAACAACGTTATAAGTTAGGGTAATGTACCTCACAGTGACATGATTTAGCCATTTTTTTTTTTAAATGAGTTTTCTGAAGCCCTGTTTTATTCTTTGGGCAGGTTATAGTACCTCCAGGAACAAAAATACTTCTAGTTGTGGATGGATGAACAGAAGACAATTGTGTGAATGTAACATTGGCCCTGTTCTTCCCAAATACCAGTAGCTGTAATGCAAGCAGGGCATAGTAACATTTCAGTTACACAAGGCAGAGAATGTGGGTTGCAAATTTTTAATTTTTTTTTTTTTTTAAGATCAAGGAATAATTCTAAATTATTTTGCAATCAGTAGTTAACCTTTTCACATTAAATATTTCAGAAGCCACTACAGAACACACAAACAGAGATGCTACTTTATAATATGCTTCAATAATTCATCGTTTTCTGACAGGGGTTGAAAAGGGTCCAGGATGTAAGTACAAATCACCAACTTGCTCTTCTGTAAGTGACTTCTTTTAAAAAAAGGAAGATGTACCTTCAAGTGGAGCATGCAGTTTCTCATTTGTTTTATCATCTCTGTGCAGCTAGTAGGTCATTGTGTGCTTTCATTCCTGGACCCTGCGTAGGTTTTGTTGTTTTTTTTTTTTTTTTTTTTAATTTTAATACGAGGTTAGGTTTTTTCCCCCCTCTTCCTTTTCCACCTCTCTCCCTTCCTCCACCTACCCACTTATAGCAACACATTATGCACAGACTTGGATTTACTCTCAATTGCTAACTTTTTAACTGCAGTTCTGTTTCTACAAGTCTAGTTATAGAACATTTTTCAGTTGTGATCTGCTACTTTAAATGGTCTAATCACATATTAAGCTCTGAACTTAGAAAATGCTATGCAGTTTATATGCTGAGGGTTTTTTAAAAAATGTATTCTAGATCATGAAGTCACTATTTACTATGTGAGGTATATAGGAAAATTTGCATTAAAGATGAGCTGTTGTAATTAATTCAGATTTCAAAAGCAGCTAAAGAAATCAAACATTTAATTCACAATCACTATCTTTTATGTACATTTTACAAGATTTTTCCTCCTTAATTCAGTTTTCAGCCCCTATGTTTAAATCAAGTGAACATATAAGCTTAACTTCAATTAGGCAGTCCAATGTTTGGATGTAGTCTGTTTTGAGCTGAATAAAACATTCATCTTTTTGATTTATTTTACTTATCTTTTAGATTTTGTTTTGACTTACTGTATTCTGTAGGACAACATCCCAGTTGCAAGTAAATCAGACCCTTTCAGAACAGCACATGGAATGCTATCCAAGGTTTAAATTTTAAGATGAGCCATCCCATTATATATGTAAACATCAAAGTAGAATGGTGTATTTCACAAACTTGTGATGCTTAAAAATGACTCCACCAAGTTTGTGACATCTTTATCCCATTGGAAGATACAAATATACTCCTACAAACACAATATATCTTCACACACAAAAGACTGTATTAGATGCTAATGCTCGCGTCCTTCATGTTACCTCATTTACCATATCCTAATGCTCTTGCCCCAGTACCTGTGTATAGAATGGTTTTACTTGTGGATCAAGCTCATCTAGATCAGGACTGACAATGAAGCACTCCTTGAGCGACTAACAAGTGCTTGTCCATCACTCATCTTAGAAGAATGCACCCAAAATTAAGTAATCCAAAACTAACAAGCAAAATGTAATTGAATTTCAAAGGTTAAAGCAGTACACACATAGTACTCTTATGCAATGAGATCACTTCACAAAAAGCAAGGCCATTCAACCACTAGCCCACCCCCCAGCACGCATTCAGTTCACAGGCAGACTCTAGGAAGAGCACAAACTCTGGATTTGCTACATCCCCACATCCCGTGTAAGTTTCTTACACTTGCAAAGCCAGACTAAGCCACATCTCCTTAAAAAAAAAGGCCTGTCTGGTTGCAGCGTATCCTGTGAAAACTAGAGAAAGCAAGTCTGGAAGAAGGAGGTGAGTACTCACTGCACAGCAAAGCAGCCAGAAGCGAGGTTACTATGAGAGCCTGCAGTACCCTGGAGTACCCCTGTATAAAGGGAGCAGAGCATGCTGGGAAAGTTTTGCTTTAAAGGTATACATTGATGACCACTCAGTTTCACAATTTGTTGCCACCTGGTTCCTGGTTCAAAGGGAATCTAATGCAAACCACTCTGATTATTATTTATTTGAGTTCTTTGTATCTTTTTCACGATATTACAATGACAAAACAGCTACCCAGAGCCCTTCCGGGTATGACTTGCCTATTAAGTCCTAAGGCTTTTACCCGTCTTTCAGAACCAGCTGTGTGCCACAGCTGCAGGTTTCAGCTGTGTTGTTCACAGTAGTCAAGAAAGCATAAAAGTGTTTGTGAAGTGACGGCCTTCGAACCTTTGACCGATGGTACCAAAGCAATGCCTGATCTTTAATATGCCAACCCACACCCATGGCCAGTTCCAGCCCCGTGTCGGTTTTGAAAGCAGTCTCAAAGTCTCGGGTTCCTGTGCCAAACTGTTCTCCAAGGCTGAGAAATCAGGTGGGAGGAGGCTTTTCCTGAGCTGCTGAATTGGTCCTGACCAAGGGACCCTTGAACGTTTAGGAGTCAGTGATCCACAAAGCAGCTTCGGGCTGGGCTGGGCTGGGCTGCACGCCCGGCATGGTTTCAGGTCTTTGGGCTGCATGGACCCCATGGCCGCAGGACACCTCCACCAGCTGATCGTAATGGAGAAGCTTGCTGGCAGCTCAGGCCCGGCACTGCGATTGGCCCACCTCCCTGGCCTTGCCTTTATCTAACAGAGCAGCACCAAGTTCTCATGGGAGCATCCTTTAGAAAGAGGGTTGTTTTCTTGTAAGGAAATTACAAAATAGCTCAAGTGATGAAAAGGGAGAGCTGCTCACCACAGATGGGGTTGCATCTGCCCTGTGCAGTGCACTGTGGGAAAAATCCATCTGGGCTCTGTCCGATGCTACATGAATGTGGGGTGCCCAGCATCTGAAGGGATGTACAATTCGCTTGCTGTCTGTATTCCTTGGCTTATTCTGACTTATTAAAGCAGTCACGAAGCTATATTTTGCTGGGCCTTTCTTACTGAGATCCAGAAAGAGCCCTGCACCATATCTCTCTCTCTCTCCCCCCTCAACCCCCTCCTCTCGTGCAGAACAGCTACCTAGGTTGCAGTAATTACTAAATAAAATAAAGGGTTGGTTGGGGGTTTTTTTAGGCTGTATTTGTAAGGGAAGGAGGCTCACATTATATGTTGCAGGCATGTGTGTGTGTCTGTTCATTCCCAGCAGTAACATTTGAATCCACTGCCACACTTCAGTAACTGTGGTAGAGGAATAGCAAGAATAGTCAACTGGATAGAAATGGAAGGACCAGTACTTCTGCCAACCTTCCACCTCACTTGACATCGGAGAAACATCCTCTTTTCCCTGGTCTCCCCGAGCACAGAGCTACAGACATGCATAGTCCATCCTGAGATGTCAGTTTGTAGGCATTGTTCTCCATTTTCCCTGTGGGACTAGCTGCAAACATTGGTCATGGGACACAGGTGGCCGCTAACTGACCAGGAAGGACTTCTAACTTACTAGAACCCTGATCATCTTGCAGTAGCAAAGCATTTCTCAACCTGTCAATGGAGCAACCAGCTTGCTCTTGAGTGTCAGCTCTGGGTTGCTTACAGCCATGCCCCTATTACATACTGATCTCCACTGCACCCGCTCCATGTCTACTGCTCCACGTCTGCTGTCCCCGTTGTGCCATGATGATGTGGAGATGTGGAAGCAATCTGCAAGAAGGAGAAAGTTTCTGCATCAAAGAGCCTGGGGTGTTACTGGGTTTATAATCTTTCTGTCTTTCTGTGCACTAAGTCGATGAAACTTAAGTTATACATTTTATATATAGTCCATCTTAATTATCAAGCTATTACAGAGCATGCAGTTTTTTAAAATCCCAGCTGTGTGGGTTTTTTTTTTCTTCTGGAAATCCACTACACAAATGCTGCTGAGAAAACAATAGGCAGGGTGTAAGTTGTCTTATGTCCCCTTCTCCTTGCCAGCTCCCTACTAACAAAGAAATTTATGACAGGAAAAAGGCAAACCTCTCTCTAGTGACAGCAGTGCCACGTGGTCTTCTGGTGTCTGTCTGGGCCCCACTGTCAGAGGGATACGCAGAGCCTGGCTGAGCTCAAGTGACTCCAGCAGGTCAAAGCTCTGGCCAGAGAAGGCTGAGGCAATGCTGTCCTGGTGGGTGATGCAACCAGAGGCTATGGAGAGGGCTGTATTTCTTACTGGAAACATCTGCCTGTCACGTGGCATTCGAACGTGGAGTTCGAGGCTGCTGGTAGGTGCTTGTGTCACGGGAATGACTGTGACAGGCTTGTTCCATCTCTCAGGAGGAGATGGTTGTGACATTTGGTTTGAGCGCAGCTTTGAAGCCACCGAGTTCCTCTGCTTGAGAGCAAGCAGCGAGGATGAACTCTGCATAAGGCTGTATTTCAGATCAGCCCAGCAATTAACGCTGCGTCCAGGCAGCACCGTGCAGCTCTGCTGACTGGTGCTGCTAACCCTGCGTACAGCACGTCCCCGGCAGCCCATCCTGCCCTGCCCAGGGACTGCAGCCACTTCGGGGAGTGAGCAGAGCCAGTTCAGGGCTGCGGTACATCCTATGGTGTCACAGATGGGTTGGGTCTGCGTCTCATTTGTTTGAAGCTCTTCTCCCCTCGCCCCATAGCTTTGCACAGAGCTCCAGGGAGCACCTGATGCCGCTGCTGCAGGGCCTGTGCCCCTCCCCCCCCGCTGCTTCTCCCCCTTTTTCAGGTGGAAGCCAGTGGAGAAATGATCCTTCCTGGAGCTGGCATAATGAAAACCTGTGCCCAATGCGCGGCAGCAGCTGAAGAAGACCATGCAATGCTGTAACACCATGCTGTGGTGCAAAGACCTACACTTACCTGGAATACTGTTTTCTGTGTCAGAAACTGTGTCAGAACGGTTGCGACATGTTCGGCATTTCCCCTGCAGATTGTCAGAGGTCTGGAGCTGCTGCTTTACTACGCTGGAATTATAAGCAAGGGATAGTTTAGCTTGGGAATAGGTTAGTAAGGAAAAGCCATAAGAGACCAGTTGGTTTCAGGAAAGGATTAGTCATTAATGTAGCACAAAGATATTCTCTTCTGTATATAAAGTACGAGCAATTACAAACTGGAACTGAAGCAATAATGCAAACTCTTCCTCCCTGTGAATTAGTTTCTGCTTCCACTGACAAAAGGAAATAAAACTATAAGACTTGCCTTATATCTTGAAATTCAGTGAATACAAGGCCTCTTTCAGATGCAGAGGAGAGCGGTCTGCTGAGAGCCCGGTACCACCAGTTGCCATGCTTTCAAACTGGTTAAACAGATGAGGGCTGGGCTGTCAGCAGCACTACCTCAGCGCCAGCCCAGCACCTTGTTTCACTTCTGAAGGACAGGCTGTAGAGCAGGGCAGACTGATGGGAACAGTGCTAATAAGTGTGGTGTCTGCAAGCCTGCCTCCAGTTTTCGGGGAATACCCTGGGCAGAGGTCACCATGGTGCCTGCTCCAGACAGAATCCCACACTGGTCAGACCCTGAGCAAGATAAAATATAGGCACCGCTTGAGCTGCAGAAACAAAACGTGGTGTTGTCACCCATCGTGTGTCTCCTTTAGTCATAGGACAGGACAGAGCTTTGTGGTGTCCTGCAGGGAGAGTGGCCTAAGTACCAGCATGCACTCCTTCACCTGTCAGACACATTTATCCAAGGAGGAGGAGGACCAAAGGGCACCATATGCTCTTTTGCCCCTCCATCATTAACAGCTTTTCTGCACCACAGGCCACTGGTGGCCCTGGGACATCTGAAGCTGCCTCTTAAGGGTCTGCTGGCTGAAGACAAGCCAGCCAGCCGAAGGGGTTGTTACACTGCCCCTCTAGCCCTGCTCGGGGCTGCAAGCTGCCACTAGTATGTTCAGCATCTCCTGATGGTGGTTCTAATGATCACAAGAAATTGGACCCTAATTTCTACCTGTTACAAGCAAGGAGCCGCTGGCAGGGAGCGGGACGAACCTGGTGGTGGTGGCCAGGGCCGGCCGAGAGTCCTGGCCACCAGAGCAGTCTGCAGCAATGAGACGGATCTGAGGAGGAGCTGGGAAGCCCAGAAACAGGATCAGCTCCGCAGCCAGGCACCGGCATGGCTGCAGCATAGCCCAGGCAAGGAGCAGGGGCAACAGTCAGGACTGAAACACAGCTCCTGTGCCAGAGGACAGTCACACATATCAGATGTGGGTTTATGGTGTGTCGATGGCTCCTCCTGGCTGGGCTGGCGTGTGGGATGCACCTTCCCGGCCTTTCTAGCAAAATTCTGCTTTTACTGCCAAAATAACTCTCATGTAAGCATGAGAGACAAGGGCATGCTGCTGCGGGGGGGCACGGGGCTAGAGGGAGCTGACGTGGCTGTGCTTTGCAAAGTTTCAGCGTGGAAGGGAGGGAGTGTGGGGAGGGTAATGGGACAAGCAAGAGTCCGATCCTCCTGCACCTCTGCAAAGGAGTTCCAGGTTATCCTACACAAACCCCACGGCTTGCTGCTGCCCCCGTCGCCCCAGGAGTTGCCTTTGTTTTCATTGCAGAAGCTTGGAGATTAAAAAAAAAAAAAAAAAGGGGGGGGGATGTGAAGAGGAAAACTAATATGATTAAGGCAGGATTTGGGCACTGGCAGAGAGCTGCCGTAGGTGGTGGGTATTAGCAGTAACAGCTGCTGCGCTTCCCATTAGAGGAGAAAGGGAAGAAGGTCCCTGAAAGGATGGGTCTCTGGCAGGCTGGGAAGGCAGCGGCGGCAGCGACGAGCCCAGCGGTGTACGTGTCCCAAGGTAAGCGACAGCGGCACCGGCAGCCCCAGCCCGGGTGGCCCTGGGGAGCACGGCCCTGCTCCCCACGCCTGAGCGGTGAAGCAGTGGCCGGGGAGTGATGGGAAATGAGGCACGGCCAGGGAAAGAGCTGCTGCTCAGGGGTACTTTCATGAGCTCCTGCGGGAAATCATATCCAGTGAGGGAGGTTCAGGTGTGCCTAGAGGGGAGGCTGACTCCACGAGCAGGAGGCATCCTGCCACTGCTCCTGCAGGGGCTGGGAATATTTAGGAAAGGCTCCTGTGACTCCCACAAGCGTCTTCTAGCACATAACTGGTTGGAACGGCATGATGCTCAGCTGCGGAAGGTTAAACTTCATCTGTCTGCTCCCTGCTTCAGGCTGGGCAGGAACTGTTTTGCGTGCAGTGATGGTTTGTCAGAGTCAGCTGGCAAGTTTCAGAAGTGCTGGGATCGGAGGTGTAAGCTAGACCTCCTCAGCCTCTGGTTTCCTCTGATTTATTTACATCTACTTATTGACTAAGCATAATGAAATCTAAGCCAGGAAAAGCTGCATGCTGAAAAGACAATGTTAGAAAGTGCTACATTAAAAGCAGGACTACCTGCCTTATGATAGCCATTACAATAAATACTGCATGCTCATCCTTCAGCTTCACTTTCAAAAGCGCATTCCAAAAAATCAGAGTAACACAATACTCCAGGCTAATCTGGAAACGTGTTTTGTGCCAGCCACCAAAGCTGAGAGGTACTAAAGACATGGCATACCAAATATAAATCTTTGACCGTGTCGAGAAAAAATGCTTGCTTGGATTAAAAACTGGAGAATAAGGAGAAATCTTGACATTAGCCAAAACAGCTGCCCATTTATCTCAGGCTTCCAACGTTGACTTCAAAGACAGCATCACTGCTGTCTTGTCAGCAACAGTAAGCCCTGACCAAGATGGACAAGCTGAAATGCTGCTGGGCGGCCGGGGACGGGCCCAACAGTCGCAAGCAGCCCAGTGCCCCCGAGCCACAACGCGTGGGCTGATAAAAGGTGCCTGGTGCTTCCACAGGCCAGAGCAAAGGGCAGCCACATGCTGTCCCTCCGGGGACACGGCTCTGTGCTGGTGGGCAGGGAGAGGCTCTGTGCTGGGCACCAGCCCTGCAAGCGACAGGCGCTGCACGTCTAGGGGTGGATGTTTCCCCCACTGATCCAGCTGTATGTTTGGGCTGGGAATGGTGGAGGGTACTGAGCATGGTCATAGAGAATCTTCTTCTCCTGCTGAATGCAGCAAGATTTTTTAGAGCAAATCTTCCCTGACCGGTCCCTCCATAGGCGACTTCACAAGAACTGCATCCTCTTGCCGGGCCTCTCCCCTCCCAGCCTCAACTATTTACTTCAAATTGTGAACTTCTGTGGATTACTATGCACCACAGAGATCATTTATTCTCCTTCATTTAAAGGCTGTGGGAAGGACGGCTCTGGAGCTCAGCTAATTCAAAGGCGCTGGGCACACTCACAGGCTGCTGAAGCTGCTGCTTTGAAGTGAACCTGCCCATTGTTTCACAGCTGTAGGATGGACGGCAGGAGAGCCCACATCGCCATCGTTGGCTGGGCATGCACAACCCTGTGCTTCATCTCCTACACAGCCGCCTTCTCACACGGCGCGAGCCTTTCTGCCTGCACCGACATGATGCCCAGGCACCTGAGAGCGCAGCTGCACAGCCCCAGCAACAACTACGTGACTGTCCACACCAACATGTCCTTCTACTTCCCAGGTGACAAGGTTCCAGGTAAGGAACAGCTTCTCATTCCTGCATCTGAAAAACAGACGATAACTGATCTCAACTGATGGTGAGGGAAAAGGGAGAGCTGCTCTAAGTGAGCTACGCCACCTCTCTCATCATGAGGAAACAAATGTATTTACAGACGGATTCTGTTTGCAGTGCTTTGTCTATGGTTTCTTAGGTGATATCTGACTCCGGATTTTCACCATTTTGCAGACCAACTGTTTGCTGGAGGCAGCCGGTAGATTGGGATGCTTTGGGTGGGATCCCTTTATCTCAATTGCCTCTCAACCATACGAGACCTCATCACGTGCAACGGCACACGAGAGGCACCTCTGGAGGGTAAAATCGCCTTCCCTGCTCCTCTGCACTGCACGAAGGGGTCTGGGTCACTCACTTCACTCTTGGGTATGCTTGGGGAGCATGCCCTGTCCCCAGCATCACCACTCCTGAAGGAGATGCAGACAGGAGCTGAGAGGCACCACTCCGCAGCCTGGCCGCTTGCAAATAATTCACCCCACAACTACAGGATAAATCCCTTCGTGTCCCATGTTTTGTCTTGCAGTGACAGTGAGGAGCACACGGGATTTTATGGGCTTTTTGCTTCAAGCTCGCAAAGTGTCTAACGATGAAATCACTGGCACATTCATCTTCATTCCTCCTGGTTCCAAGCTGCTGACTTGTTTTGAAGACGGGGACAGTGTCACCCACTCAGACAAGTCGCTGAAGAGAAACCTGTCCTTCGTATGGAAAGCACCAGACCAACCCATTGGAGACATCAAGTTTTTGTAAGAACGTGTTGCTTCCTAACCAGAATTTGTGTCTTCTCAGTTAAAGGCTTGGCTTTATTTTTCCATCGTACTTGTCCAGCACAGTGGTTTATGTATCTTGAACCCCGTGTAGCTAAATACTTATCAAATGCTGCAACAGTATCCCAGCTGGTACATAAATCACGATTTATATTTGCTGGGTAGTGCTGCTTTTTATTTACATGGTCACTATTTTCTCAGAATAAATACACTGGAAGATGACAGCATAAGCACTTAGGAAATAGAAATATTAAGGCATAAAGAGAGAATTGTGATCATGTTGCCTGTCTTTCTAAATAACACAGCCCATAGAACTTCCCTGCCTAAAGGATAATCTTGCATATCACTTATTTTAAAAAAATAATTAAAAATGAGTGGTTTTAAAAAAAGTGAAATGTAAACAGAATTATTCACAGTAGGAAGACAGAGTGAGCCCTGGGACAAAACTTGACATCCCTGTTCTGCACCAAAGTCCCAAACTGTCCAAGTATTTTGGTTCTGATTTAGAATGAAATTAAACATTTTCTAACTAGCTGTCTCGGAAGAAACACAGTGACTTTTTATTTTGGAAGAGATTAAATTGTTGTGTTTTGACTTTACAAAACTGTTTAGAAGCTGCTTGGCCAGATCCTTGGCTGCTCCCCAAAACATAAGCATCCTGGTGAGTGCCGTGGCTTGCACATCTCATAGTGATTCAACACAAATTCATTGAAACAAAAATATTGCTGCTTAGCATTTCCAATTTTGCCCATTGCTTTGGATTGGGAAATACTATTAAAACCACATAAAACTCAAACAACTGAATAAACCCAACCCAAACCCAACATCACCTATTCCTAGCCACCTGCTCCAATGCTTCATTCACCCTCTGGCTTTTGACCCTCCAAGCTGGTTTCTGATAGCTTCTCCCTTTTCTTCCTATTACAGCATCTGGAAAAACTCCTTGTTCCCTTTTCTCCCTATCACAGCACCTGGAAAAACTCCTTGTTAGGCTTTAAAATGCCTCGTAAGAGTCATCTGGCCCAGGAAAACCTGGGTTGGTTTCCCTTTAACTAGTTCTCAGCAGCAGCTGAGCAATCTGAGCTGAAATTCTCCCAAAATCTCCAGCTTAAATAAGGCTCTCCGGGTGAATGCTTAAAGGTTGGCCAATGAAGTTTTGGCACCTGACAAAAAGCAGAGGGTTAGGCAGGCTCAAATATCGCAGGGCTGAGAAGGGAGACAATTTTTTTTTCCCCCTACCTATTCTGCTATTTGTACAAGTTACATTGACTTGTTTTAATTAGTAAATACCACTGTTGTTTCCCTGCCTACGGAAGATTATAAGCAGAGTTAGTCCAAGTTTTCCAAATGTACTTCTATCAACAAAACAAATATAATAGCCTTTTTTTTTTCCAATTTAAGTTCCCACACTTTTTTTTTGACTGATCTTAATTATGAGTGGTGATTCTTCACCCAGCATCTTTCTTAGGGGACCTGGTATCTTTTATTTGTTATATAAACCTTGTGAAGGGCTAATCCTTTAAAATACTTTTGCACTGCTTCTGCCTTTGGATTAAAGCAGTCCTGGTGATTCGCTAAACTGTCGAATGTTTTATTAATGCTACAGAGCCAGTAAATTCTTGCCTAATTATGTTTTAACAGCATCTCCGTAGTCCAGTCGTACTTTGTTTACTGGACAAAGATCGAATCTGCTATCGTGGCTCAGCGAGGGCAAAACAAAACACTTGCTGGCAGCGGCACGAAGCCCGACCCTGTAACCCCCGAGCCCTGGCAGGGACCGGCTGACCCACACCCCACAGGTACGGTGAGCAAAGGTACGGGTTTCTTACAACCGCTTCCTGCAGAGTAGTTTTACAGCTTATTGTGGGCAAGTGTTGAACACAAGTGACCCAAACAAGCTGGAGGGACCCATTTCACTCCTGTGGCCATTGGAGAGATCGGCGATGGCCGTGGCGAACGCTTTGAAGGGAGGGTGTGGGTCAGCATTCGAGGCAATGGAGCCAGTTCTGAGGTGAGTACCAGAAAGATAAACAGGGTTGCTGGATCTCACGATTTGAATGTAAAGCCTAAAATACAACACACTTTACCTAAAAATCTCAGCTCCTGAAGACGAGCAAGTGCAATTAGCAATGCTGTCTAAATAAAGGCATACATTTGTCCCTAAATGTGACTATTGCCCTGCAGGTATGTATTTAGTTATATTTATGCAGCCTCTGGTCAGTAAATTACTCTAAGAATTTACTTATACCCAACTCAGATATGTTTGTCAGCACTTTTGGCATGGCACCAAGACTGAGTTTTAGTTATGTCACTTGACCATAATTTAGGCAGCAGGCTTTGCTGCTTTACTGTCCATCTGGGTTGCCCCTTAAAATTAAGGGACAAGAAAATAAAAGAAAGTCACTATTACGATCCTTCCTGGCAAATGTTGGCACCAAGTGGGATTTGAAATAAACAAACAGAAAGACTTCTGCTGCTCTCTCCCTGCTTCTTGTTTTGTCTCTGTGCTGGACAAGGTCCCACCTCTCCCGCGGCTGCCACCGGCTCCCCGCTGCGCACCCCTGTGCTGCCTGCCAGCCCCACCGGCATCCTGGCAAGGCCAGCACCGGAGCCAGGTTTCGGTACAGGGTCAGACGCCCGTCCTGTTGCTGAGCCGAAGCGGCCTTCACGGGCTGTGGCCGGCGGGAGTGACGGGTCCAGTGGCCAGGGACTGGAGCCATCCCTCCCCACCCGAGACCCCGGCACAGTGGATGCCTCCCGAGGTTTCCTCTCCCAGGACAATGCCTCCAGCTACAGCACCTCCAACGGGTAAACTAGGCGGTGGGAAGAACTATTTCTCCAGCCATTCCGGGGAAGGAAAATAGTACTTGTTTCCGTGCGGATGAGTGAAAGTCTGTGTAGGAAGGTGGCTGTGGCTGGGGGTGGGGGGAGGGGGAGGCGAGAGGGTGCTTGCTTGCTGAAATTTTGAGAAATAATCCTTTGGAGACTGCATGTGACAGATAGTGACAGGGAGAAAATCAAAAACTCTTAAAAACCTGACGTTGCGCTGCTCAGCCCAGCAGAGGACTGGCTGCTGGCTGAAAAATGTGATAAAAACTATTGACTGCTACAATATTTTTCTAAAAGTGCATGCAAATATTCAAAGAAACAGTGAACTCAGCAGAGCTATTTCCCCATCTGCAGGGAAAAGGAAGAAAGTATTTAAAGCAATTATGAAATTTGGGCTTGAGGATGTCTGCTCAGAAGTCTTAGAGGGTTTGGGTCCCAGGAGCTTTCATGCAACATTTCATACTGTGGGTGAAAACAATGGGGATAGGAATAAATGATCAGGCGTTATTAAAAACACAGCCCCATACAGTCTGTGTTGACTGCATGCATCCCGAGGCTGCTCTAGGGAGCAGCACGATTCTCCACTGGTGCAGAGCCCAGGGATTCCACGTGAGCTGCAGCGACAGGTCTCGCTCACTAACCCTGCCTTTCCTCTGTCCATATCCTAGAGCAGGAAGCCTCGCCAGCGCTGCCACCCCACGCTTGTGCTTGACGTGTAAAGAAGACAGGCAGGTAAGCAGCAGGGCCGGGGAGGACGTCTTCTCCAAAGACAGAAAGGTCTAAGGGAAGATAAGGATAAAACCTCCCTCTGGCTCTGCACCGAGCAGCCCACATAGGTCTCATGAATGACTAAAACTATACTGAGACTGTTAAGAGTTTTAATTTTTTTTCTTTAACTGGGAATTGGTTTTTATAACTCTTTTTTCTTGCCTTTTGAGCCCGCTGCCTGGGTTTTTATGAGTCCCACTGTAATAACAATCTAAAATAACTTTTCCATATGTAGACATGACTACAGGCTGCTGGATGTTACTGGGCTGGAAAAGTGTATTTTATTCCCATGGAAGGCTGAGATGTTCCTTTCCAGGGGTGCTGGATAGGTACCACCCATGACATTCACCAGAGGTCAAAGACTTCATCTTTCCTGGGGACAGCCAAGGAAGCTGAGTGCTTTCTCAGGGCAGGGTCAGCCCAGGAGGCTGGATGGACCAGAAAGGCAGAGGTGGTGGTGGTAGTGATGGTGGTGGGGTTAGCCACAGGCACGGGGTGCACCCACCAGAGACAGCTGGAAGAGCAGGAGCTGGCAGATGGAACAAGCAGGTGGGAGCACCTTCCGGGAGAGGAAGCCCAGAAAGGTGTGAAAGGGCTGCAGCCTCAGGGCAGAGGGGTGGCTGTGTGTATGGGAGGAGACGTGGGAGCTGGAAAGGGCATGCGAGGAATTACATAGAGAAGGAAAAGGAGAGTAAGAGAAGGGAGAGAAACTGGAGAATATCAGGGCTGCAGAGACCAGAGGGGGATGCTCAGATAGGAACTAGTGGAGAAGCTGGAAAGCAGGGACAGCTTAGAGACACGGGGTACAGAGTTAGCAGGGGAAGTCCAATATGGAGGGGATGGAAAGAAGAAAAATACAAGGAAAAGAAAGAACTAGGTCTGGATTGCAGGATGCCACAGGAGGAAGAGAAGTAATCCCACAGAAAATAAAAGAGGAAGGGGCTGTACAGAAGAGAATGAGGCAGAAATATTTAGGAAGGAGCGGAGGACAGAGAACAAATAAAGGGGAGATGTGTAACATGAGCATCTGGCATAGCCATGGAGAGAAGTGGAGAAATGACAGAAGATCATAACCCAAGGAAAGGAAGAGTTATTGCACAAGGCAAGACCAGAACACCAGAATAAAATAAAAATACTGAGAAATTAGGAAAGAAAAGAGAGAAGACATATGAAAAGAAAGGAGAAATTAGGTGAGATAGGGCAAGGACTTGCGAGGCAATTCCATTTTCTATCCCAAAGTCCCAAATCCTGCAGTATATCCCTACAGTATGGCATTAGCATTTTGAGGGCAAGTGATCCATACACATGCAATCCTAACTTGGCCAGCCAGCTACTTTGCAGTTCAGTCACTGAAAGTCTTTTATTTACTACTGTATTTTACTAGCACCTTCAGAAACGGTCTCTTTCGCAAAGGATGCTCTGACCCTCCCCTACTTTGTTGGTAGGGGAGGTTCTGGTAGGTACTGGTTCACAGCTGGCCAGGGCTCCTACCTCAGCTTTGTGCTCCTGTCACACTGTCTTCCCAGCAAGCTTTAGAAACTGCTAATGACGGTAGAGGGTGAGAGTTTCTCTGGTGTAATTAATGGATGTGTGAAAAAGCCTGCTGGGCTGGACAGGCTGGAGAGGCGCCAGCTACTGAGGGCCAGCTCCAAATCTCAGTGGAGCCAAAGAAAAGACTCCGGTACATTTTGCAGGTTTTGGATGGGGGCTCAGGTGCACAGTGGGAATGGAAAAATTCAGGGGGGGCCTCCTAAATTGTACTATTGTTTCACAGTTAGTCTTGGATGATATCTGCAGCAAAGCCTGGGCTGCAGAACTGGCACGGAGTGGCTGTCATTTTGTGACAGATAAAATAATGTGCATGCCACCAGGCAGAGCCCCTAGGAACAGGGGCACGCAAGAACAGTCACTCCCACTAAAATGGGTGGTTAAGCACCACTGAGAGGCAGCAGGTTTCAAACTGGCTGTGTAGACTGAGAAAGCAGTCAGGGCTTTGGGGAGAGTTCACAGGTTGTATGTGACAGCCCCAAAGCCGCTGATGTCAAGGGCCGTCCCAAGTCTACTGGGTCTCTCTGCTCCACAGTTCCATCCACAACCTCAGACAGGTGATACTGAATCCCAGTGGGCCTGGCGTGACCCTAACACACAGCCTGACCGGGAAGATCATACCTGTCCTTTCAGCACGACGCTGGCATCACTCAAGATGGGAATTGTTTATTAAGTGATTTTTTTTTTTGTGATGACGAAGCCTGTGAAAAATACCCACCACCACCACGGGAGTTGCAGACCGTTACTTAGGCAAAGCAGTGACCTTCCTCTCTGTCTGTAACCTTCACCTCTGCTCCTTCAACCCGCTCTGCCTTGCCCCCCCGGGACCAGCTCCCAGTGCCTTGTCTCTCCTGTGGCAGTTCTGATACAGACAGAGCAGGGTTGAATCTGCCTCATTTTCTAAAAGCTACTGAGTAACCAGGGGGTGGAGCAGGGTTATTCCAAGGCCAGGGGGACACCTGGGTGTCAGAAATACAGAGCTGAACTGTACTGTGATGTCAGCAGTGCATCAGAACATAATCAGCCCTCTTTCTCTTCCCTCACTGCACATGTCACCATGTTTGCACTTTCAAAGGCCAGTACCGAGAGCAGGACCATCTCGAAAGCCTCCCTGCCTGTGACAGTGTCTCCTTCTGTCCCGCATGTACACATTCACCTGGGTAACGCCGCTGCGACAACAGCCTGGTTTGGTGATGCCGATGCTGCCGGCAATTTGTCATCAGCTTCAAGGCAAATGGCAGAAAGCAAGCTGGCACCGCAGCCAGAGGAGGCAGGCGCCAGGGGTGAGGAGGAGGAGGTGGCGGCGGGTGGCAATACCCTGCTATGGGTGACCAGACCAGCTCTTGAATCTGCTGTTCCTGGGAAGGGGGAAGACCCTGGCAGAGGTACCCGACTCCTAGCAGCCCAACTCAGCATCCTCCTGATCTGCACCGCCGCCCTGGGCCTGGCGCTGGCAGCTGCCGTGCGCTGTGTCTGTGCCCAGCATTGCCACAAGCGGACGGAGGTCTCGTTCAGCGAGCCGGACCCCGACGTCATCGCCATCAGAGAAAGCGGGGAGGTGATGCACTTCCGAAAGATCCGGGAGAATAGCTTTGTGCTGGTGCAAGCGGAGTACAACTGGGTCAGCCCCTCAAGCAGTGGCAAGACAACAATCATCTGAACCTCTGCAACGCTGAAAGCAGCGCTACAGCGGCCGATGCAGGTGGAAACAGCCTGGACTGCACAGCACAGGGCATAGGAAGCGGTGGGGTAGTTCCTCTGTGTGCCACCATATAGGTAAACAAACTCGAAGCAGCCAGTTTAGACAGAGGTGTTAGTGGAAAGCATCTAAGCTACAGCTGCTAAGAAAATAGAAGTTGATAGATTGTTCAGTGTGTTATACTTAACGGCAATTAATATTGTATACCTGTTCATTAGCTGTCACTGCAGCCATGACATACGCCTCCTCTGTTGCCTTAAGGGTGTAGCCAAAAATAGAAAATCTTCCTCTGCACAGTAGTATTGTCTCCTGTTTAATCTCAACAAAAGTTTCTAGTGTTCTATTTCTTTCTAGGAACTAGAAAGGCCTGATATAAACCCATCCATTCTCATTTAGAAGCTTACAGGTTTGAATCTGTGCACTTGGTATCTCTCAGATGACCAAATATTTGCTGGTAGATTTTAAGTTTCAATTTGAAAATAAAAAGCAATAACTCATTAGTGGAGGACATCGATGCAAAGAACACTGAATTGATCTGTGGGAATGAAACACAGGGTGGCGGACACCAGCTTTTGGGGGAGAAACATGCCTCCTCATCAGGTGCAAATGGAAGAAAACCTTTCCTGTCCATTTGCACCTGATGAGGAAGCTTGTTGAAGCCTGACAGCCGGCATTTACTTGGTCTTTTACTTCAAGTCAGCTCAGTAACACTCTGTGCAGAAATACGCACTGAAAAGTACCCTTCCCAGGTCACTTTGGAGATCCCCAGCAAAGGCTGCGTGCAAAGTTAACAGCATCCTTGTACTCTTGAGTTTATGCAAACTTCTCTCTGACCATGTGGGTTTCTGTAGAAGGACACTAAAACAGCCCTCAGAAATATGCAGAACCTTGACACCTTCTAAGAAGGAGAGGTGATGACAGATAGGGCAAAGGTTTGTTTTACTGCAGCTTTGAAAAAGCCAGAAATAGCCCTGATATAGATGCTCTTGAGACATACATTTTTTAGCCTTTCAGAGAGCAGGAATCACCCCTCCTGGTGTCCTCATCTAGGGTGGAGTGGCTCAGGTGGTCCCCAAGCTGTGTAATGGGGGACAGACTTAAACTTTGGAGCTGCAGTTTATTTCGCAGCCCGCAGCAACCCACCCTGAGCTAAGCAGATAATGACGGGACCCTGATGGCTCACACATCCTTCCTGGTGACAACTTCCCCCTCTGTCAGGAGGGCCCTGTGGCCATCTCCATCTAGCTGGCCATCTTCATGTTTGATAGTCAGTCGAAGCTCTGCTCTCACATCCTCCCTTACCTTGTCATTGACTCCAGAGAAGACAGGTGGGACATAGATGAGTTCTCCCGTTCAAATCCCTACAGCACGATGAACAGAGTGCATCTTTTGCTAATAGCACCTTCTGTTAGTGTTCAGAAAGAGCTGGTTTCTGACCGTACTACTGCACAGCGATTAGTGACGTGATGCTTTGTGCTATACACATGGCCAAATTTCTATTGATTTAACTTCTAAGGCCTAGTGAGCCTTGGGCAAAATAAACGAGTAAGAAAAGAAGTGTACTCACAAACGCAGGTTGCAGAGATGAGCTTGGTGGTCTTAACCATCGCAGTTTGAAGAGAAGGGTGGCCACACCATGGTCCTTCCACTGCAGAGCAACCAAGGGTAGTGCTGTAATTGAAAAGACATTTGTTTCAGGACTCAAAAGGATGCTAGGTGAATGCGTTTATGTCCAGTAAGTCAAGTTTAGCACTACCTACTAGGAAGTCTACAGATTTTTAGGTACAAGTCTAGACACTTACGATGGCACTCCTCTCCTATGTCATGTGCTTTAGAAAGAAATCGGGTTTCTGTTACCCAGTGTAGCTCAACTGTGTAGTGACTAAAGCAGACTGCATTCAAGTCCTTGTTAATGCAGCCAAAAAAATCCTAATTAACTGAGAAAATAGGTCAACAAACTCTTAAATATTTAAAGAACTATCACATACTATTTTAAAAAGTTTCTTATGATGGCATAGCTGTTCATGAATAAATTACAAATACCTGTGGCCTCTTCCACTGTCTCTCTAGGTTTAATGTTACCAGACTGCTACAGCCTTAAAACCGGGACCTTCCTCTCCCCAGCACTTTCCCCATGACCCAGCACTACTTCTCGCCAGGCTGGCCAGAGCAAGTGAAGGTCTTGTGGAGATGTTTGATTAGGATAGCAGCACTTCAACACCACTCTGCCTTCTGCCAAACTCTGCCTTCTGTTAAATTTATGCAGCTCCAGTATTATTAGTAGTAAAACCAGTAATGGTGAGCTCTGAGGGACACAGCTCCTTTGAATTAGTAATGAGTAGTGCTGCTTTGCAGACTTGGCTGAGACCTAAAGTGCTTGTGTTTTTTTTCTTGACTTCTGAATGATGTTTCGTTTATTGTAGTTGCCATGACAAGAGGGATGGAGGTTTTATCTCTTCTTAAGACTGTTAAAAACATGAGCACTGATTAATTTATTAAAAGGCAAACCATTCAAACACTCCCCATTCTTAATTGACTCGCCTTACATAGAAATTAATCTGTGCTCACGTTTGGAACAGATTTAGGAGAAAAAAATGACAGAATTAGGAAAAGAAAGGCACAAACCATTCTAATATTTACTGGAGGGACAAGTGAAAGATGTGCCTGTTTGCCTCTCTAGGTGCACGACTGGGTTGGTCAGAGACATTCTGCTGGAACCAGGGGATCTCAGTTCCTCCAGCACAGGTCAGCCTGTAGCCGCCTGCGGCCCACCTTAGGCTGCCATCTCTCACCAAAGTGACAGGGCTTTGGGTCAGAATTACTGACCAGAAGTGTGGAAAGCAGCTCATGTTCAGCTCTAACACACACCTGTCCTGAGCCTGTCTCCCCACCAGCCAGACAGGCATCAAACATGGTTTTGGCAGTGAAAACTCCTATGGCTTAAATCCTCTGATGTTATCACAATGCTTGAGCTATCCTAACTAAAAATAAATAAATAGATATATGTTTAGAAACAACTAACTTGCATACAGACATGCCCATTCATCACGCCCTTACTTGCAGACTCATTTTCCTGTCTCATGTCACTGTGATTCCTGCTCTCCCTCTGCTCCACAAAAATGTAAACCATTGCCCTATAACCATCAGTCCTGCATGTTGAGCATATAACACCATTGCTGATTCTTACTGCTTTTCCGTGGTATCTGAAATTGGTTTGATTTTGCCCATGATCAAGCCCTTCCTTAAATCTGTCCCGTCCCCCCTGCTTCAGGGGTGATGTTTCATGCAATGCTGCATCTGCTCTGTCAAAGATGCCCACCCCGACTGCAGTTAGCAGGGAATGGCAGCCCTCCAATACATCGGTGGCACTAAATGTAAGGCGGAGAGGTTGCATTAAGCAACGCAGTTGGCCCAAAGCTTGGTTAAGTCATCACGGACATTTCCTGCCTTGGTTGAATTGTCACTAGTAAGCAAAAAAAGCCAAAAGTGCACTGATTTTGCCAGTTGCAAAAAGGGTGACAAGACTCACAGGAGAAGCCGCGGGGCCCTGTGGGCGCAGCTCTCGTGGTCAGCAGGGACGTGCAAGCTCAGGCTCTCAGCAGAGGCAGTGTTCTCCCCACAGCAGTGCGGGGTGAGGCCCCAGGCGTTCCGGAGATCCAGCTGGGTGGCTTGGCCAGCTCTTTCGGCACAGTTTCTGCAACTACTTAAGGTCACACAAACCAAAAGAGGCAGAGCAGCAAGGCCAGGCACCCAGCAAGTAGAACACTCGGTACATCCCCCAGCAAACAGCATGGGGAGATGATGCCTGGGCTGCCTTGCTGAGGGGTGAGGATTCGTCCTCTCCCTCGCCCCTGCGGGCTTGCCCCTGCTTCAGCCAGCTCCTTGGCAGAGCCGCAGGTGCACGTGTTATTTATTCACTTAGATCTCAATAACAACGAGAAATGCCTGTAAAAAAAAGATGAGGAGACGCTTTAACAATTCCTGCAACGTTCAGCTGCTTACCTGAAAAAAACAACCACAAAGAAGCGACTGGACCCGCCCAGATGGTGAAGAGATCAGCCCCCTCGCTCCTCCTGGCAATCCGGGCCTGCTCTGCTGCCCCTGCCACGGCCGCAAGGCTCAGTCTGAAAGCCATGGCGCCTGGGCAGCTCTGCAGGGCTGCCTTCCCTTCTCCTCCCTCCCCTCCAAGGCACCGCATCACCTCCGAGAGGGCAGAGAAGGACCTGGGGAGTCATGACTGCCCTGTGACCACCAGCTGCTAAGGGATCTCTCCCTGTGCCCTCCCGCCGCTGAATCGTTTCCCCATCGCAGGTCTCATCACCGCAGCCCTCTTTCCTCGTTAGCGCGCGTGTGACTCTCTCAGCAACGCATTTTGTTACGTGATGTATGAAGGATCACGTCTCAAACCACATTTTACTGTATATTTAAGTGCGTGTTTTGCTGATTTACTGCTGTTCTAGAGAACATCTCCCTTCCTGAGCAGGGCAGGCCCATAAAGGATCTATCAGCTCTGACTAATGATTATTAGCACATCCCAAGGTTACGTACCACAATCAAATAATGTGTAGGAGGGAAGAGAGACTCCAGCTTACTCGGCGGAGGACAAAGATCACAGATGGTCTCTTTGAATCTTCAGATTGCAATATCCATTACAGATTGCCACCTTCTAGTGTCAAAGTATAATTTGTCACGGAGAAAATGTGTCGCTATTCCAAAGGCGAGTCAAAGATCAGCCACGCTGTATATCAGCAGCGCCTGTTGATGTACACTCAGAAGCGACGGCCAGGTGCCAAGGACATTAGGCTGTTGGTATGGAGGGAAAGGCAGAAGACGTGACTTGCTGATCTTTATTATGCAAACACAGGGCCCGAAGCGGAGAAATATTTAACCCAGTCAACTGAAGTGTCACCAGTAATTCCCGCTGCCCAACGCAGCACAAACACCGCATATCAGGCGCTTTAACCGCCACCTCCTGCTCCGGCAGCAGCAGACGGCGGAGGCAGCGCGACCCCCGCTGCTGCGGTGTGCCGGGCAAGGGCGGCGGGCACCCCGCGGGGGGGGGCCGCTGTCCCCCGGCCAGAGCGCGGCCTGCGACC
>VZSZ01000415.1:36939-51618 GCA_013398815.1 Ibidorhyncha struthersii | reverse complement strand
CGGCGTTACCGGGCCGGGAAACGCGGCGGTTACCTCCTGCCTCCGGCTGCGGGTGCGCTGCCGAGTGCCCGCCGAAGCGAAGGATGGAGGCACACCGAAACGGCTCGGAGGAACGGCCCGAGGAGACCTCCCAGAAGCTCAGCTCAGCTCAGCAGGGTCGCCGTCGCTTTCTGAGCTGCAAACAAACCAGAACAAAACGAAATAAGGCCCAAGCCAACCATCAGTCCGAATTTCGCAAGTCGAAGGGCTGATTTGACTTTGTGATTTTGAAAGGACGACTGTCATGGCTTTTAGGCGCTAATACGCGGAAGAGATGAATGGCACGCGGGGCGATCCGACCGATTTATTCGGCAAAGCCTATTTAGTTCCTTCTGGAGCAAATTAATACTGATTCTCGCCTGTTTGTCAGTGGGAATTTAATGTCGGCTAAAAAGTCACTGAGAGTTTTCTTTGGATGGAAGCCCGTTCAAAACAGAACAAAAAAGATGAATCTGAGAAAAAAGCTTAATAGAGTCGTCTTTAAGCGAAAACCACTCAAGGCTTGACTGTTAATCAAAAGAACGTTACTTACCTTACTCAGCATCGCTGAAACCAGAATCTGGCAGCAAGTTTTAAAAAGGAACCTTTTCTCTTTCTTTACAGTCACAATTTATAACAGCTGAATTATTGGCTATAAATACTCTTTTCCGTCTGCTAATGTATTGTGCTTCTGGGATTGTTCAGAGCAAACATTTTGTTGCTAAGATAATAAACTTTTAAACTGGGGCTTCTAAAAAAAATTCCAAGCACATTCCAAGCAGCAGCTATTCAAAGAATACCACTGTGCCATCTTAACAGACTAAATTTTGGGTTCTTTTCGCTAGTATTGAAAATAAATTTATTTTTTAAATATAGAAAGCTGCTGCTTGCAATATGCTGGAGCATATTTATGTATATACCAAAGCTAGAAAATTCAAATGGGGTGAATTAGCAGAGAGTTTGCTGTTGAAAGTAAAAAGCTAGGCGAGCAAAAGACATTTGTAAATATATGTAAAATACTATAGAACATAGAAGATAAGGGTTTAATATACATCCTGTTACATGTGGAGAGCAGTTTTTCTACATGTAATATTCACCTTACTTTAAAAAAAAAAAAAGCTACCTAAAAATCTTCAAAAAAACTGGTACCAGCAAGATTTGAGTTTTCTTGGTTTTTAAACAATGTCCCGATACTTTAAATGGGAATATTTGTGAATGCTGATATGTCATAGTATAGCTACATACAGCTCTTTATGCCCTTTATAATCAGAGGTTACACGTTAGTGTTACGCATCACAAATACGTGTTACCTGATCAGAAACATGATAAAAGTCGGGCTCCACAGGCTGCAGCGCTTTTATTCTGTTCCCCTGACTCACACGAAATCTCACGTATCACAACTCAGCTATGTTTTTACATTTGGAGGGACCAGAAAGAGGAGAGTTTGTAAGCACAGGGTGGGAAAACCCCTGGCACCCTGGGGAAGTACCGCTCCCACCCGGCTGCTCACCCGGCCGTGGGATTTGGCTCCGACTTGGGGAGAGATCTGTGCGTGATGCTCGCAGACAGCTGAGCTGAAAAGATACAGGCTTCCCACATTAACACTCCGTGAGCTGCATCAAATACAGTTATCATATTAGCTGGCTGAAATTGTGTCATACTCTTATTTTTAGTATGCTATTATGCCTCTGGGATATATTTTATTTAAGAGGGAATTGGACCTAAGCAGATGTTGTAGCAGTTTTCTAAAGGGGGCTTTAGGCAACTCGCTGCGAGGTACCTGAAAGACTGCATGTATGTTTCGGGGAAGGGGCACAGTGAATGCATGAGCCAAATACTTACTGTACATGCATCTTTTTTTAGTCCTGAGCCACTGTTTGGAAATTACAGTTAATTTTTCAGCCAAACAGCGATCTAAAATATTCTATGGAAAAATATTGTAATTTTTAGAAAGAAAAATATTGAAGTTCTCCTGAAATTTCTCTAATTTAAAGCAACACTATGAAACAGAACAAGCGAGAATTTGCTGAAGAACTTGGCAAAACGTATCACACAGTAATACGGGATTGCCCAAAGGACCAATAGTGACTACAATGGCTACAGCGGTGAGCTGCAGGCCCGCGTGCATGCGGGCGGTTCCGCCCAGTCCTAATGAAGAACATGAGAACATGTAATTTGCGTGGGTAAAGTTCTTCTTTGCCAGCACAAAAAGCTGACTTCCGCTTCCCCAAGCAGCATCTTGGAAAGCTGCCCTGGTTTCTTGGTCACGGTAGTCCTGTCATGCTGCTGCAGGATGGGGTCTCTAAGAAAGGCGTGTCTCCTTAGAGATGCTCTCCAAGCAGATGAGAGCATCATCTCGGTGACAACACCAACAGGTTCAGTTAGGGACAGCTAACTGGGAGAAGGTAAAAATGAAAAAAGGGTGGGGGGTGGAGGAGAAGATTTAGGTTGGAGATAGGGAAAAAAAAGACATTTTGCATCAAACACTGTTGACAAGAAGCGGCAAAACTACATGGGGAAGGTACCAGGAAATAAGATATAATTTTGTAACATCTTGGGTATGAGCTGTGCAGCAGACAAAGGACACTGATGGGGAAGGACTGCAGTCACAATGCAAAGAAACAGAGGGAGCACAGAATTGCAAAAGCTTTTGTCAATAGAATTTCATACCCAATTATTGTCATGGGACTCTCAAATTTTATTTCCTGCAATTCTTCTGGCAAAAGGCCAGTTCTCACATGACCTCCATAATTTTTTTAATCCTATCAATGAAATCGTCTTTCCTTCGAGGCAGCCCATTTTCTTCCCCTTTAAGAGAGCTGATTTCCCTTAGAATTTGGAACTGTTTCATAAGAAAAGTGACCATAAATAGTAAGTTTTCTCTTCCAGAGATGAACTAACATCAGCGCGCTAACATCTGCAAGCCTTTGATTTTGTTACAATTATACTCGACGGAGCCCACCACACAGGATGCCATCCAAAGAGGTTTTTTTCTTCTTCTTCTTCTTGACTGGGTGAAAAATGGTTGTGCTGGGTGGCAACTTTGAACACAGGTAAAGAGTGGACAATACGCACCAGCACAGGATCCTTGGGAGATGCACGGCCTCTTCTGTGCGCTGCAGCTGTTGGGTATTGGCTGTCTCTCTGGGCAGGGATCACAATCAATTTCTAATCTCACGCCTGCTTCTGGTCTGGGCTAGCAACACAGAGTCAGAGTTGATTTGAACCTATCAGACAGCCCAAGAATTAACAGGTTATATTATTACTTAAAAAATCCAGGTGATGGGATCAACTCAGTGGGGCTCTTTTCTGCATAGCCGTGCCAACCACCTTCGATCTACCTGCCCTCCCTGCCCAAATCTGCAGTCAGTAGGGAAGGTGGCAGGGAGCAGAGCCTGATTCAACAGCAGCTACTGCTCATTTTCTTGTCGCTCTATAGGTCACCGACTGGCAGAAATCTCTGCAGAAATGCATCTAAAAATATTTTGAAAACTTGGCCTCCGCTGATGAGAAAATTAAGTGGTGACTCATGCTCCCATCAGCTCCAGACTTGATTACTGCAATTTGATGGACTGAGAAGCTGGTATTCCACCGAGACTGCAATTTGCTTAGGGGAGCAGCCGAGAGGCCTCATTGGCACCAATTGCTTCCAACGCATCTCTCTTGTCCTTTTAATCACTAACAAATTTAATTTCACTTCTCACTGAAGATCTCACTCTTCACCTTTCTGGCAAGAGAACAATTTAGAGGCTGCTTTCATGACCTCTGCTACAGCTCTAGACGCCAGCATGAAGCAGACCTGCCTGTAGCAATGCCCCGCACCTGCATGTCCTGGCATTGCTTTCTCCAGTCCTGCACATCTCAAGCCACTGGACAGACCTCGTCCATGCGACACCAGAAGATTACTTACCATCCTGCAGGGTGCTCTCTGTTGCATGAGAATTTCACAGGAACCGTACACACAGAACTTCAAAGAATTTAATTTAAAATGCCTCTTTGAAGAAGTATGAGTCTAACGATGACCAGTGAAAACGTGGTTTAAGCAAGAAAACAGCAAAGAGGAGACAACCTCCCTCTTCTGCCGTTGTTCTGATACGATGCTGTAGTTTTGGTCTGGGAGATTGGGGCTACCCGTGGAAGTAGGGACAGAAGAGATTCGGTTTGTTAGATGCTGGAAGGGGCAGGCCAGCCAATCTAAAGTAAAACACTCTTCATTTACTCTCCTCATGTGCTACATTATCACCGAGCTTTGTTAGAACAATGGCAGGGCTTTTCAAACAGCTTCCCTAGGGAGACCGCTCTGCAGCTTAACAGCCCTTTCACTGGAGATGTGCAAGTGTAACCAAGGGCAGAATTTAGTCTCTTGTCTATTTAGCGTGTTTGCGAAGGACTGTATGCATTTGTGGCACTTCATAATAACAGTAATATAAATGCATTTGGATTATAACAAAATGGAGAAAGTATGATTTAGCCCTTTACTGTGTTGTAATTCCCAAATGCATCAACGTCTATTTAAGTGCAGAATAGTCTACAGTTTACAAATACAGTGCTGCCATCGTCTGCTGTAAAGGTTCTGTATGAGATTATGATTCAATACAAAACACAATTCAGTGTCTGAAATTTCATTTTTAATGTCAGAATAACATCAAAAAAGTAGCTCTTTCTCCATATGCAGTCTTGCAACAAAAAATGTATACCAGGGACTTGGTCCTTTCTAGTGATTTCTACATATATAACTGCTCATCTCTTATGCACATATACACTTGCACATAAATAAATGTGCTTGCAGACAGACAATATTTCATCTTGCCTTCTAACCTCCTGCTGTCAAGATATTTTCACAGAAAACCATACACAAATAAAACTAACAGCTCCTCTTTCCCTGACTGCCAGAATAACGTAGGGGACTACTTCTGTAAAACTATGCTGCCGGATTACTCGCCTTTTGCTCTGTGAACAACTGTGCAGCTTCTGCTGAGATTGCCTTTTCTGTCATGTAACCTATTCGCACTAAGTAAAGGATGTAGAAGAAAAAACACAATGACAATTTTGAATCTAACGACATAAAAATGATTTATCTTGGACCTATTAGTGGGGTCATCAAAAGCTTCTCAATTTAGTGCACAAAAAAGGAAAGACAATGTTTGAGTAACTCAACAGAAAGTGCTAAGATTCCCTGTGACCTCTGAAGTGCTCTTTTATTGTTTGGACATTTTTTTCCTCTGCTATCATTAGATGGGGTTATAGATATGCAGAAGATAACAAGTGCTGATGATCAAGAAAATCCGTATGTTTTAACACGGGCAAAGTTCTCATTTGCCATCAGTTTTGCCTGATTATGTTCAATACCAGATATCTCTCAGTTAAATTTAAAGCCAAAAAGTTGAAAAGATTCAGACCTGTTCTAACCCTCTATTGAAAAACTGGAGGAGTTCAATGAATTAATTTTCAGTTGATAGTTTGCAGTATTCTGAGGACTCTCCCCAAGTTTAGTTCATAAAATATTTCTGTGTTGTTCACAGATTTATTCTTTTTTAATAAAGAACAAGCAAACAGTTTAAAAGCTGACCCACAAAAGAACAAAACATAGGTAACAGAGGTAAGAAATTGACCTAGAGGAAAAGTAATTTTACCTTGTTTTCCTATTAACAAAATTAAATTCAAAACCATTCTGTTTATTAAAGACATATAGGCATAATAACAAGTCATAAATGAAACACCTTAACAGTCTTTAAACATAACAGAATTGATATGCATAATTAAGTTTCATTACGTACAGATTTAAAGTACATATTTCAGTTTTGCTTTATATTCCCTTTAGACCAACACCTCCAACACTCATACACAATATTTAGGCTGCCCCAAGCAATCAACAAGGACTTTGTAAAGGCTCTGACAAAACCCCATCTTAAAACAATTTGAAATATTCTTAAATGAAGAAAAAAATTAATGAAGAAAAAAGGATGTGTCCAGTGGAATCTAAGCAAGTTGTTGGATGTACTGAAAGTGGGCGATTCAGTACGTGGAGGTAGCTCAGTAAGGGTACTTGCAGTGTTCCGACTATTTAGCATTGACACAATCACAGTAAGTTACTGTAGGCTTGAACTCTTCCTATGTATTCTTAAAAAAGCAAGCACTCTTTCTGGGCCAGTTGCTTTGCCATTCAAAACCAACAGAAAGAGTCATCGATTTCAGTGGGATTGGGATTAAGTTCTTACATACTCTGGGAGTCTGGACTCCCTGCTGCAAGCAGGGTTTTTAAGCCCAGACAAAGGAATTTTTTTCCCACATGGAGCCACTTACCGGTTAGCATGCTTAAGGAAGGGGAACCTTGAATTTGGCCCAAGAACACACAAGCTATTCTCTCCAATTACCTCGCAGGTTGGCCTGCTGGATCTTGACTACCCTACCTGGGGATGCGCTGATCAAAACTGCGAGCTCGCTGCCCGCTGCCCTTTGCGTCACTGGCTAGTGAGAAGAGAGCATAGCCCTGGGGGACACGTGCGGTGGACAGTGTCCCTCGGCCCTCCCACCTGCTCAGCGTGCAGAGCTTGATCCCCCTCCAGGGAATGAAAGAATTCAGCATGTTGCCGCCTCACGTACCTTCATTACATGGTCGTTTTATTGGTCATAACAGTTGTGAACAAGGTTGACGCTGCCAGGTCCCAGTAGTTTCTCATACAGATGGCAACAGAGCAGTCTTGCACTGACTGACCATCAGGGAAAGCACCGATGATTGGTACCGCATTACTTTCCTGTTGTTCACAGTAATAACGGACTAGGAATAACAGACTAGGTAAACCAAACACTATTTTTTCACTAAGGCAAAAGGATATGAATTTCACATGCCTATTGTCGCACAAAAGATCTTTAGCTTGTGTAAACGGCTACAGCCTTATCAAAACCACCATAATTTACATCTGCTAAAGATCTGCTCCTAAGTGTTTGCACTCAGTTGCACCGTTAACTGCAATGTTAACTATGACACACATGGAACTTCTGCATTTATATCGATCCCAGTTTGACCTATTTCTTTCATTCCTTTTAATGTTTTAATGCACAATTGCCAGCACGGTTTTTGCAGATGGGTACACCTCAAAGTCTGGATGAGAGTACGCTTCTGAAAACTTAATCTCCCGGACAAGATGCAGTGCTGGCTATACATTTAAATATACGCCTGCGTTCCTTTCTCTTCAACACTCCTCTTAGAAATAGTATTTTTTTTAATATAAGTTTATAAAAAAGAGTAACATTTTATTTTTAAAAAAGTTGTGACTGATTGTCAAATTAGCTAAGATAGCATTTCTGGTACTATAAGGATCCTTTTAATTGGCAAAAAAAAATAAATCGTCAACTTTCTTGTCCTCACAAGCCATTATTCATTACCAATGCAGCAATATAGAAAATGTAGCTTGGCTTACTACAATAAAGGCTCTGTTTCAATATTAGCATCCTAAATTCTGTCACTGCAGATCTCTGTGCATTGCACCAGGGAAAGGAAAAGAAAAAAGAAAAACAAAAATTTGTGTTCTTCAGGGGTAAATTATGAAAGATCTCCTAGCTGCAAACACAAATACTTCACTCATAACCCAAGCACCAGACCATTTCTTTGAAGAAGCTTATGAGGCATTTAAGATATACAATGGCACAATATCATACAATGGAATTGAAAGAATTTTCTTGAGAAACCATTAACTTTGAAGGAATGTCTAGACAACTGTGTCAACAAATGCAAATAATTCATGCTTCTCAGCTTCTATCCAATGGATGGCCCCATGCTGAGTATACACAAACTCAGAAGAAAAAGGCATGTCACAGTCATATGACTAGGGAGTGTAACAGAGTCACACAGAAATTCAAGTCAATCTTGAAAAAAACCCAAACCTTCAGAAAGCTCTTCCCCAGGGTAAGCCAGCAGTGGGATAGGCTTCTGGTCATTTTGGCTAGTTTAAAACAGAGACTTACAGCTGATGCACCCTGGCTTCAGAGCAGGGACAATGGAGGAAACAGCTGTTAGTCACAACCATTCACTCGGTTAGAAAAATAAAAACTAAAGGACTCCAAAATACTGTACAACCTCTTGCAGTAACCAACAAAGTGGCTTCTGGAAACAATGCTTTTGCCAAAAATGCATCTGTAAGGCACTTAACAGGTATCTTTTTAATATATATATATATAAAAATAAAATATGCACTGAAGCAACATTCACAAATACTCAGTTGTCTCAATTGTCTGTGTGTACAGTATAGTACATATATACATTCACTGTGACACAGGCCATCTCCATAATTATACCTTCACAGGTGCTTTGGGCTGCCTGGTTAACTTCAGTGCCTGTGAACAGTAAACAAAACAGTCACTTTTTGTATCTTCTTAAAAGACGACCAACAGCACAAGACAAGATTTTTATTTATAAGAGACAACAAAATACCGCGTATACTTCTAGGCAGCTGAGTGAGGACTCAGCACGCCCTGACAGGCTACTCTGGGTTTTGTGATGCTGTTTTTACCTCTGATAGCCCATCCCAACCTCCTCATATAAAGATAGCCTTAACAGAGGAACCACAAGGAATACGGCTACAGTGCCAGTGAAGGAAGCGGAGGTGGGTCTCAGCTGTCTTTGAAGAAAGCAACTATTTGGACCCCACTCAAACCACTTGTGGCACAGATACAAGAGCTTGTGACCCACTTAGGGAAAGACCGTGAAGAAAATTTCTGCCAACACCTTTGTGTTCCCTGGCCTCCTTCCATCTGGCTCGAGGCCTGCTCAGAGTATAGCCAATGCTGCAGTGGTGGATGTCACGCACCTCTGATGTTTATACCTTTCTTTCTGGGAAAAGGTAAGAATAAGCCAAAGTCCATCAGTCCAGAGGTGATCTTATGCCAGGGGACACCTGACATCTTTGTAGCTCCTCTACTGAGGAGGAGAGACAACACATGCGTTTATTTGATGGCAAGGTCCAGCTCCATGTTCCCTGCAGGGCTGGCAAACTATGGTAGATAAACTATTTATTTAGTGTGTGACAGAAGTTCAACTCAAACGACAGGTGACCGTGCTTCTAGTTTGGCAGGAAGCAGCCTCTCTAACTTAGGAGGCAAATGTGACAGGCTTAAAAGGTGTTGGGTTTTCAGCTGCTCCTGTATACCAATGTGGTTACCGTCAAGGATGCCTGTTGTTGGTGTGCTCTGCAACAAAAAAGCTCAGTGCATTCGTGTGTGGGATGAATTAGCCTGAGTAAGGGGGAAATTTGTGAAATTTGCAAATTCATGAAATTTGGTACTTCTGTTTTCCTTAGCCTTTTGGGGGAAGTGCCCTGTCAGACCGGCATTTACCTGTCAAGTGAGAGATTTATCATTTCGGGAGGGTTGGCTAAACAAGCAATTTTCAGTCTCGGAGATGTCTGATGGGTCGTCTTATTGTAGATATTAACCTTTAATATTGTACATTTATAGCTTGTAAGCACTGCTTGAAAAACGCTCCAGCACAAATGTAAACCCTTTAAAAAAATCTAAACCTTTAAAAATAAATGGGCTATCTTCCCCTCAGAAACACCAGCTTTCAGAAACACCAGCATTTAACTATTGTTAAATCTAGCCCTTTGAGATGAGTCTTTCGGATATTATTCAGCAAGAGACTTTGGAGAGAGACATCATTCCACATTTTGTTTGGGGAAACAATTTTTTAACTTTGTAGTTTGGCAGATTCTGCTGCCGTATTTACAAACTAGAAATACTTTAGTGTAGATGAACTTCTAAATATTTAAATTCAATTTCATACAACCAGATCACATGTACTATCATAATTAAGTAAGAATGTCACTGCAGTTGAGTACTGTGACTGGATAACCGTCTCCCCCTGCAAGAGAGATGCCAAAATGAAGCCAAGGTGTTTATAGAAAATAAACATCAAGGGTGATGATGACATGTTTATTTTCAAAGCGGGAGACCATTATCCAGTCACAACATTCACTTCTATTATACTTATTATAACTGTACCAGACCCAACCTCATTGATTTTTTTCAAAGAGTAATTAAAATAACATTTGTGAATAATACAGAAGACCAACTGAAGAAACTGCTGCAACAGAACAACAATCCCCCAAAGTGGTTCTACGGTAGCATTACAGTCTGATTAGCACAGGAGGTTTATTTGATGCTTAATGCATAAGAAACTAGTACTGGTGAACTGTAAATCTCTCCAGTACTGGTTGACTTTTCTGATGCCCTGTTTAAAGGCTGTGTTAACTTGCAGCAACTGACAGCAGCCCCTAAAGGCCATCACCGCCCCCGAGGATCAGGGAGGTCTGGATGAGTTCCAGCCCCACTCCTGGTCTTGGCAGCGGAGAGCAGTTAGATGCTGAAGAGAAGCCAGCATTGGAGGCATGGTTCTGTCACCGGTAGTGGCAACTTTAGGCTATCCTTCTGCAGGAACAGCACAGAATGTTCTTTACACAACCAGTCATGTCTCCCGATAATTTTTGATTTTAAAAAATCATGACTTTCAGACTGACGGAGAAATGACATATGATTCTCAAATTTCCATTTTCGGATGCTAAGATAAGTGTATCTTAACAAGGTCTGGTTTCTGGACTCGGTTCCTGAAAACTGAGCGGTTTCCTGCTTTTTACAGTTCAGGTAACCAAAAGTGGAGCCACATAAAACCCACTGATTTGGGGAATTTAGGATTCAAGTTAGCAACGTGACTTTAGTGGAGTGACGCTAGTAAAATGGCAGCCTGTTGATTTTTGCTGAAAATTGGAAACGTGGAAGTTATCAAAAAGAATTTCTCCACTGATGAGTGGAGGATGCAGGGTACTGGTGGCACTGGTCTTGTCACAGTAGGTCTCAACCTTCACCTAAAATGGTTGTCAAAGACTGCTTCAGTTGCCACAGCTTCTTGATCCTTGTTATCTCAGAACAGTAGAGACAGCATTAAAATCAGTTGCATGGACTAGATTTGTGCGAGGTGGTTACTACTGTTCTGAGAATCCAACTAAAACCATTGCAATTATTTCATATACATCACAGAATGGCTGTCAGGTGTCAATAGCTTCAATTTATAGCGAAATAAGCATAATTTGGATCAGTGATGTTGATGCAAAAAACCTCTAGGTTATAGTCTATAATCCTACAAGCTACCCCATGCCATAATTTTGGCATGAAATGCGATGTGCCAGTCTTCTGTAGACTTCTTGCTATTGTAAAGGGTGACCCAAGTAGAAAGAAAAAAAAAAAAAAAAAATTTTTCATCCTGCTTCAATTCAACTCAGAAAGTGCCCTCATTTTACCTGATTTCCCCATCTCCCATGCCAGTGGACAGATCTTTGTTACTTCTCCATAAGGGAGATACAAAGCTGTGATTATTATCTAATAATAATAATTATTAAATAATGCCATTCTTACTGGGCATAATCTGAATGCATGATTTGAATGAATTCATAATTTGAACTAGCCGTAGAGGTCTAACTTCAAGATTCGAACCTTTTCAGAGCCAAGGGGGATAAAGTTCAGCAGTTTTAATTTGATATTACTGTGACTATCATTGTCATAAAGGAAGTAAAGGAACAGAAAAATCCCTACCACAGGATGTCCAAGAAGGAACCTGAGGAGTTTAAGATGTGTGTAGGTATTTTTTTCCTTGTAGCACATTTTCCATTATAAATCAAAACTGGCAATTCTTACCTTTTGCCTAGAAACCATCCAAGATTTTATTGTTGGTACCAACAGGCTGCCAAGAAGAATCTGAGCAGGATGATAAATGAGTAAGGGGACGGAAATTAAGGACAGGTGCTCATAACCCGCAAATACTATCTTCAGCATTGGAATCCCTGCAGGCAGAAAAACAGGAGACAGACTCTCACCTCAGACTTTGAGCTCCAGATAAAAGCAAAGCATTTTATGTTGCACTGACATTTCACCAAAAATAAACCCCCAAACAAACAAAATGAAGACTCAGAAATTTTATGTAAAAAAACCCAACCCAAACAAACCAGCAAGAATATGAACAAAAAAAGAAATACATGGCAGAGAAAGTTCTGTTGCAGAAAGGAAGGAGTAGGTGAATGCCATAAAAGATCTTTTCTAATTATGCTAATGGCTGTCAAACTCCTGCTGAAGACTTGATATAAAATACGTTCTGCTATAGCATGATTGTTCTGTTGCTGAGCGTAGTTCTGTACTGCTTATTTACTGCTTCCTCTCACTGTGCTCTGTTTTGTGTTTTCATTATTGTCCTCCATCCAACCTGCCCGACTCCTGCTTGTAACCTTTCTTCAGTCTGTTCACTGGGTTGCGTTTTCCTGGCATACTCCCTGCCAGTTGGTGAGTACCCAAATGACAGCCTTCCTGATGCATGTAGTCAAGGCAGAGAGTCAAGTACTCTGCAGGTGAGTGCTCATGTGTTAGAGAACAAAACTCTCCGCTCTACCTGCATGTTTCAGAAGAGATACAGCATGAGAGAGAAAAAGTTCAGTGAACTGAGCGAGCGATATGAAGTGGCCACGCCTATGAAGAATTAGGGAGCAGCTGGAGTACAGAAGTTGCTAGATGCTAGAATAAGTGAGCGTTAATAGCTAGGGATGGGCCATATTTCATAAGAGCTTGAATTTGCACTCAACAGTGCTATTTCTATTAGGTATCTCTGTGCATAGTCTTCCCACTTGATGATGTGATACATAAAATCAAATTTGATTTAGTTTTGCAGCAATGAAACCGATTATGTTTACTTTGTTTACTTTGAACATGTTGTTGTTCAAAATTACCTGTTTAAATCTTGGAACTTTGTTACCACGCTCCACAAAGCACAGGTGGGGACAAAACTTGCAACCACCTCTGTCTTGCTTGACCAGACATTTGCATAGCTGCCAACAAGAGCAGCTGTGCTTCCTCAGGAGCCCCCTGAGAACATACCTTATTTTCTCCATCATCTTAAATGTCATTCTAGAAATCTTCCACCAGCCACCAACCTTGCAGCAAAGCAGACTACACAGAGTTTTCACAAAGCTCATCTGTGTGTTTCCTTCCTTAGCAATCACAAAAAGCTGAGCTTTGTGTCCCATGCCCTCCACTCCCCCATTAGTAGATGTTTCAGATCAGCCAAAGTTGGCATGTTTACAAAAGCTTTTCTGTATGTCTTGGATAAATTCCCGTTCTCAACGCCCTTTCAGGTTTCCCTTCATAAAAGTTGCCTCCTCCCTATATGAAGAAACAGCTTATTTGATGAATACTACCACTCCCCCAGTGCCCCACTATTGCTGAACATCGCAATGTTTCCACAGCACCATTTCATGTAATTATTTTGATTAGCTTCATAACATTACACCACTAACAATGTCATCCCCATACTAGCAGCCTTTACTTACGTATCTTACCCTTTTCCAGGGAAAGATATGATAAAATCAAATAAATAAAGGCTTGTGTGCTTAATTTCAATATTATAATTGCCTTCAAAACAACATCATGGACCTACCACCAACAGGGCTGCTTATTATTAACACTAATTTCTGGGGCTTGGGAATAGATAGTATTTGGATAGAAATTAAATGGGCATTTGCATTATATTAAGGAGTGTAATTTACTTCAAATACCCATCATACTGTTTTTGTAAGCAGATAAAGGTTTTATTGCCTGGTTCCAAATCTCAATTTGACCCTTGTGGGTCCTTTTCTGTTCTCTAACCACAGAACAAAAACCCTAGAGTCCCAAGCTATGAACATGCTATATTTATGTTCATAAGACAGTACCTGGAGTTTTGGTAGTGCAATTTCATCCATAGATCCAAAAACACTTTAGTAAGCTGAACAGGACTCCTACAGAGAATCAGAGAACACTAAAATGACTAGCCTAAGATCACACAGAAAACTAACGGCAGAGATGTGAACAGAATGGATCCGAAGTGACTGAGACATGCTTTAAATTACTGTATATTTTCTGAAAGAAAAGATGAGATATTCCAGCCTAAAAGGTAAATTCTCTAGAGGAAAGCTATTTCAGTAAACTAGAAAAAGGAAATTAAAGTTGTCAAATATAAATACAAAATACTATAATTAGCGTGACAATATAATTAGATCACTGGGTGGAAAGAGGTTCTTAATTCACAGCTTGTTTAAATACATGTCACAACAATAGGTTCCTGTAAGCTACTCGTGCAATTAAAGTTCCTGTTATTTACCGGGAAAAACTAACTGGTGAAAAGAAGAAATAATAATCACTTTTGCAGGTAAGCATTCATAGTTCAATGGAAAGAAAAAGCCCTGTTGCTTTTTTATGCACTTTGTGATTTTTATAATTCCAACTTTGCCAGTATGCAACTCTCTCAGAAAATATTTCATGACAGAGATCCACAGACTACAGTCACAGATGCTTCTGTCAGTAATATTACCACAAAGCTAAACAAAACAGCATGGGTTTTATTGATGTTTAAAAATGTTGTCTAAACTTTTTCATAGCAATACATAAAAACTGCAAGCATCAGTATGACTGCTAATGTTTTCCAAATACATAAAACTCATGCAAATTCCTAATTAGGAAAAAACATATTTTAGTAGTTACTTTTCCCTCTCTTAAAACAAAAACAACAAAAACAACAACAAAAACCCCAAATAACAAAAAAAACCCAAACAACACCCCCCCACCCCCCGTATTTTTTTAATGTATATATAA
>VZSZ01000415.1:0-36930 GCA_013398815.1 Ibidorhyncha struthersii | reverse complement strand
GGGGGGGGGGGGGGGGGAAAACAAACAAACAAAATGAAAACTAAATCCCAGCCAAAGGAAGAAAAGTGAAGTTATAATGCCTGGGCTGATGCTGTATGCTGAATCTTAGCCTGTAATGCATTCTCAAGATACCATAACGAACCAGCACTAAGAGAAGCTATAACAGAACCAGTGACTGAAACAGTAGGGACATGAACAGGTGCAGCTCTAACAAAACTAATAAAGTGAGTGAGATGAGTTTAAATCTTTCAGATAGATAGCAAGGAATGAAGGTGCTAAGCAAAATGGATATGTTTATCTTTATTTTGGGCTGTCCACTCCTCTTTTTCTTGTCTTTTATAGCATATTGCTTCCATTGCTAATGAGGTATGATAGCTACATAAAACTTGGCACGGGATGAAAGGACATATATTAAACCCCAGACCACTACCTTAGTCTTCAGTTTCCTCAAAGTACTCAGCAGTTCCTCCCCCCCCCCCAGCCCCCAATATTACTAAGGTATTTATTTACCATCTGGAGCATTAGGGCTGCATTCACACCTATAAAGAATAATGCCTGTAAGGATTTCTTGTTTTGTTTTCACAGAGCCATTAATCATGCTCATCTGCATTTCAAGGTAATTGGACTGACTTCTGTGGGTCTTCACCTTGATCGACACTGGAGGAGGACTACTGGCATTATCAGTTTATAGACAATCTTTTTGTTAAGTTTTAAGAGTGCTGTCATGGTCTGAAGGCTCATGCCACAAACACCCATTCATGTTGCTGCGGTTTATGAAGTTACAGGCTTCCAGCGGCTTGGTTCAAGTCCTCTGCCAAAGACCCTCCCTCACTACATTATTACGAGAACTGAACGACAAAGTGCTCCTCTGTGGTTTGGTGCCAACTTGGGCAGCTTTGCTCAAAGTAGGGCTGGAACAAACCTTTAAACAGCCTTATTCCATGAATGTGTGTCCAACTCCTGGATCAGAGCTGACCAAACACTGTGACAGGCTGTATCCCATCCTCCTCCAAAGAAAGCGGAAACGTGGTACCCAGCTGGGTAAGAAAACAGCACCTCACCTGACCAGGACTACAGAGAGCTGTAGCCGAATGGAGGAAGCACTGAGATCATCCCACAGACATCCCTTACAAACAAGATCATTGGTATTCCCAGCTTTTGACCCTGAATTTCCCTCTTCTCTTTTATTTGACTATTTCTCCGACCAGTGGTCCCTCACGTTCCCATCTTCCTCCTTGCTCTTTGGCTCTGGTATTCAGAGGCTCTTCTTCTGTTTGTGTTTTCTCCTTTCCTCCTTCTGCCTCCTCTTCTCCACTCCCAAGCTTCGAGCCTGCTTGGTTTTCCTTCCCAAGACCTTTGATTCTGCCCACTTGCAGCAGTGTAAATTTTGGGTACTTCCAGTAAAATCACTAAACTCCACTAAGTACAGCGGGCACTAAAAATCACAGTCCCACTGCAACTGAGAGAAGTGTTAGGCCTGTGATATGGAGCACATTTCATTTCAAGGGCAACAAAGATGATTGAGGGATTGGACCATCTCCCTTATGAGGAAAGGCTGAGAGAGCTGGGACTCTTTAGCCTGGAGAAGAGAAGGCTGAGGGGAGACCTTATTATTGCTTATAATTGTCTAAAGGGTGGGTTGAAGGAGGATGGAGCCAGACTCTTTTCAGTGGTTCCCAGTGACAGGATGAGGGGCAATGGGCACAAGTCGGAACATAGGAAGTTCCATTCAAACACAAGAAAAAACTTTACGGTGAGGGTGATGGAGCACTGGCACAGGCTGCCCAGGGAGGTTGTGGAGTCCCCTTTTCTGGAGATTTTCAAGACCTGCCTGGATGCAGTCCTGAGTAATGTGCTCTAGGCAATCCTGCTTTAGCAGGGGAGTTGGACTAGATGATCTCTAGACGTCCCTTCCAACTCTGAAAATTCTGTGATTCCATGATATTTCTCCCCATTTCACGTAAGAACTTTGCAAACCTGGGGAAGAGCTAGCAAGAGAAAAACTGTTTAATCCGTAACCTTCAACAACGGCAAGGAAGAGTGGGAGGACTGCTTTTACAGTCTGGGATAGGAAAGCCGTGTTTGCTCTCCATTGCTCCAGGGTATTCTGTTTTGGCTCCCAGGCTGTGGTTTATCAGCCCTGGTCAAAGGCCACACTGTTTCTCCAGTAGCCTGCATAACTGGAAGCTGTTTATCCTTCCTCCAGCTTTGTACCCAGTATAATCTCCCACATCCTCCCCTTTCCCCTTTGCTACTTTCACATTTCGTAGTCACCTTCTTAAAAGGCCCATGAAAACATTATGCTGCACTTCACTACATTTAGTTAACTGTAAAATAATAATAATAATAAAAAATCCTAAAAGATTTGAAGGTATTTTTAAGAGAATTTAAATATAGGACTCTTTTCATCTAGCTATCACTGCAGTAATATAAATGAAGCAAATTAATTTTAATGCTCCAAGGTACTGATTCTGTGTCACTGTCACTGACAGGATCCAACTAGACTTTATGAGATGGCATTTGACTTTATGGAAGTGAGCACTATGCACGCATTTACAATTTTACAGGGACTTTAAGCTGTCATGCTGAAAAATGTTTATAAAACATTAATCAAAAAATGCCTCTTTAATACAATGCATTGTCTGAAAGATGTTAGAAGGCACATATTGTAAATGGATTCTTTTTCTGACTAAAGTAATTTCTACCAAAAGCCTTTCCCCACTGCTATACAAGTACACAGTGTGGAGAGATAAAGAGCACTTTCTCAGCACATTACTACCTGATCCAAACACTTGGGAAATCACTAATGTACAGCATGCCATATTTCCATGTCACACATGACACATTTGTCTAAAATTACCCAACAGAGTTTGACATTGCAGCATATTCCATAGCAGGGCTTTCAACTGACATCTGCCAAGTAAGAACTTCAAGTAGCAGCTTTCTTCTTCTAACAAGCAAGTAAGAGTTTTCTTTTATCCTATACCCATGATGGAAGCAATAAAACAATAAGTACTGGAAATCAGTTTTTTTTTTTTCTATTTTAATATGTTTATTTTATGCTTCCTGAATGTGTAAGCTCCCCTCAAAGCACTGTTTCATCATTTGCTGTTTTCTATCACATTGCAGTGGGTTCAGAGAACCTAATAGAACATTTCTATTACCACTGAAACATACGCCATTATCTCTCACACCCAAAGCAGAATTATTGCTAGATGCTCTACTTACTTCACTGTATAGGTTTTTCCCCTTCAATGTCTTCATAACAAACAATTTATCCTAAAACTTTATTGCTTAAACGCTGCAGCGTTTCTTCTTAGGAAAAGAGGTTTGGTGCAAAACAAAGAGGCCATCACTAGGGCGATGGAACCACCAGGCATTCAGGAATCAGAACAACCCTCGCAAAGAGGCAGGGAAAATACTTTGAAGAAAAACCTTAGCCTCTGCATTTTCAGTTCTCCCTTCTATTCATCTATACATTTCAGAACTCTCAATTGCCATAATCTTCAAGTGCAATATACAAAATGAACCAAGTGTATAATGGTAGCTTCTCCGACACTCTCCGTGCTACTTTCTTTCTGAAGGATCATCTCAGGGGTAGATGTGAAGGGAACATTAGTAGGCCAAATAGCAATTTTTTTTTTTCCAACGGAGAAAAGGCCTGTAAAGAGTGGCATATATTGCATTAAATCCCTCCTAGACTGCCAGATGAGCACCTGAAATTTTACTGCCAAGTTTCAGGATAGCATTGCATGTGGCCCAGTGACTGCATGCTGGGGAAGGGTGGTAAGATCTGGACAAAATCCAGTTCAGACAATTAGAAGAACATTGTTCATGCACATAGCTACCAGAATGGCAAGATGCTGCTAATCTCTTGTTTGAAAACTTTCTTAAGGGTTCCCTGTCTCTTCCCAGGCAAATCCCATTCCTATGGTTAGTTTTGAGGAGACATACATACTATGTCATATATACTATTACTTACTATGCCTATCCTCAGTGAAGGCTAGCCAGGGATAAAAGATGTTTCTTGCCCTTGTTCAGGCTCTCTTATGACATACTGACATCACAACAGGAGAAGATGCTTTTGACAAATGAAGTGGTTAAGGATTCTTTTTCCTATATCCATGCCCTCTCCAGAGCATGCACTGAACTCAAGTTAAATGCTCTTCCCTCAGGACCAATTTCTTTCAGGTATGGGAATAGCTGAATGATACCCGACAACCTGTAACAATGCAAATATTCGCTTACTACTGAGTATTCCCATTTCAGCTGAAGAAAGCACCTTCCCATGTAATATGAAATCACTTTACATTGGAGGGACAACAGATTGCTTGAAGCTGTGCCTAAACCAGGCAGCCAAGCTCTTCCCCAGATGAAAAATTCCTCAGAGGAAAATTTCACAGTCCTTTTCCAGCCCCACTCCAGCTCTGAGATTTCTTTTGCTCTTAGCTGTAACCAAGAGATCCTAGACCTTACAGTCATTTTGGACTCTGCAAAAGAATCAAAGCTGAGAGAAGTAATAGACAACCTTGCTACTCTCTTGTGCAGGAAGAAATAACAGTGTCAAGGTAAGGTTCCATCCGCAGTGGCTAGACAATGGTTTACAGTGGTACAGTGGTTTGGGGCAGTTTCGGTTCGATCACACCTTGATGACAAAGCCTAGTGTTACCATGGAAATCTGACTTTTGCCAGTAGGTATAAAGAGATCATCCATCAGCACAACCACAACCACCTCCAGGTGACACAACGCTCTCTCTCTGATTGGGAAGGATCTGCAATGTTTGTAGCAGTTGAGACCACATTCCCTTTGCCTTTTTGCCCACATACATGCTGCATCAAGACTTGTGCTTAAAATATTTTCAGAGAAAAAAGACAACTTTTTCAGCAGGCTTTCGTATTTCAGATCAGTGATGAGTATAATGGAAAGCAAAACACAGGCTCACAAAGTGGTAAAAACAAACATCTGAAGGGCAGGTTTTACAAGGGACTGGTGAGACATTATGGGAGTCTGGAAGAGCTGCAGGGCAACCTCCAAAATGGAGGGCTATCCTAATTCAGTTTGAAGGTCTGTGTGGACCCTAAACTTCAAAAACATTTTCACCTTCATCCCTTGCCTTGGGAAAGAACAATGATTTACCACAGAATACTCAACAAGCCCTCACATTACATTAAATGACTTACTTCTTTTGGATGACTAGAATTACTGGGAAGGCTCTGTACTGAATCAGCGCGATGTGGTCACATTGGCCATACAGATATGCTAGGATGCAAGAATTCCACTGAGACCCACACTATGTTGTAAGAGCCTGGGCTGGTCTCATATTTAAGTAAAGGAGGAGAGGGAGAAAGAGAAATGAATGAGAAACAAGATTTTCTTTTGCCATTCTAACAAGAATGAAAAAAGAAGAGAACCTAACATGCTTTGAATGCTTTTACTAATTCTTGTTCTTCAGGTAACTGGCTCACTATACTCATCACAGAAATCAGTAATTTAAGTGCAATGTAAGTATAGTTACCAGGAAACATCACATCTTGATACTATCATAGTTTTAAGCAAATAAAAACGTTAAAGTTGGGAGGGAGAGAAAGAAAGTACAGGTTTTCTATTTCTGGGTTTTCAACGGGTGCATTCAGATTAGAAGTGATGTTTAATGAACAACACAGGCAATCTTACCAGCTGCTGACAATGAAACATTTAACACCAACAACTGAAGACTAGTGCCTTAGACTGCAAAACACCTCCACCTGTCTGACAACATGGTAGTAGTAATTAGTTAACAGGGAATTCGAGAATGAACTGAACCACCATATTTTAAATGGGACTTGTCCTTAATTTGGCACCACAATGCAGGCACAGCAACACTGTAAGCTGATCCTCGCACTTCAGTGCTTTTTTTATTGCTTGGATATCAGTTCACTCTTCATACACGTAACATACTCAAGGCACAGGGTAAATTCTTCCTTGTAATTCACTAGCAATACCTAAGCTATGAAGTTTAAAGAAATAGAATTTAAACACTTCCTTCCCTTCTCTATAATTCTTGTAGTCAACACTTTTTGAAGATTTAATAGGTAAGATCTACTAACGAAAGGAATCCTGGACAAAGAGATTGACAAATGTCCTAAAAACATAAAACTAAGATTTGATTAATTTGATTATTTCCTTGAACATTACTGCCCTTTCCACACATAGCTGAGGCTAAGATTTCTCAGCATTAAATTTTTGATTATGTGGATTTTATTTACACATATTATTAAGAAAGCCATTCTAAACATGCTTTATAGTTGTTCTTCTTAGATTTGTAAACATAAGCAGGAACGGATTATGTCCCAAACTATTTCATACTGGTTTTTAATTAGATTTTTTTAAAGCTTTTTTCTTCCTGAAACTTCACTGCAAAGGAAAACATGATACACAAATTCATTATAAATGGTAAAACAAAAAAACCCACTCCTTTTCATACAGAAAAAAAATACTTGTTAGCAATACTAGCATAATTTTTCCTTTAAGTCTCTCTTCATCTGATTTCTGTGGCCAAGAAAAGAAGATATGAGGCCAGAGAAGCTTTAATGCTGCAGACATTTGGGAAAGCATTTTAAGAAAACAGCTCACTACCCAGAAATACTGAGGGATATTATTTCCTATTCTAAAACTCTATGGACTAGGGTTACGTGCTTGCATTAGTCATGGCAGCTTTTAGAGGAGGATCCCTCTTCCAGACTCCCAAGACTATCCTGTAATAGGAGATTTCTAAATTTTGCTGCTGCTGTTGATTTCTTTGCACCCACCGTTTTAGAAGTGTCTGGAGTGAGCAGCTCAGACCGGCTGCCAGAAGGTGCACTGAGAGCAGCAAATGTAGCTGCAACTCTCTCAAGGAGACTCAACATCATCTTCAATACTCGCCAGCTTTGGTATGGGTGACACTTGTAGCTTCTGCCAGCTTGAGGTAAAAAAAAAATAATCTTGAGTCATGTCCAAATGTGGATCTTCCCAAGGGTAACCTGTCAGCTGCCTGCTGAATATAATGTAGTTTCTTAAAGTACATAAATTAACTTTAACTGGTTTTGGTGGGGAGGGAGGGCTCTTGTGTCATTATAATTTTACAGATGGATATGTGTGTTTATTTTTTTTTATATTATAAAGAGGTATGAGCTTGCTGTCATTAAAGAACGGCAATCTGGTTTTTAGTGTCTGATCCAATTACGTGTACATCTGGGAAGACACACAACCAAATAAATAATTGGAGAGGTGCAACTCTGAAATGACAATTGTTATTCATCGATCTCTTTCTGCAAGTCGAGATTGAGAGATGTAAACTTCAAGTGAATGAGATCTCCTGGGTGAGATTCTTCAGTTCAAACACAGTAAACAACTGTTGTCCTCTGATGCACATTTTAGTACTGCTGGAGGCAAACTTTCTAAATATTAATAAAAAACCTACTACTGGCAGAGTATACAGATGAAAAGGAAGCCCTGGGAGCTGGTACAGAATTCCTTGCCACATTCTAAGTCTAATCAAAGCAGCATACGGTTCAGGTCAGAAAGGAAAGGAGATTCCCTAATTTACTCTAGTATTTCCCTTTCTGGAATCACAGAGAGGCCAAAAATTGAGTAAACTGCCATAGATCAGACATTAGATGTATCGTGAATCTTGTGATTCAAAAACCAAAGGAGAATCAGGCAGTCTGTGTCCAAAAGCCACTATAACTCACTGGACTATGACATTTCCTACTTTCAGACTGGCCTGCCAGCACATTTCCTTCCTGAAAGTATAGCCCTTAGGGATGCTCTGGTCTGAAGAAGACATGCAGGAGGTGCTTGCCCAGCCACGTATATGAGTAGCAAGGGAATATGAAAGAGATGCTCTGGCACAGACTACCCCTGTGAACACAGCCTACTCAAAACTTCCAGTTTCACTTCTTGTGGAGATAGTCCCTTCAGGTGAGTGGTGGCCTTAGTATTATAGAAATGTTTACACATGCAAAATGGCATCTCACCTTGAGTGGATTTGTCTGTGCAAGCAGGAAACGTTAATATTATTCCAAATTACAGAAATCTTCAGTCTATATTTGGTTTTGCTAATATTCTGATATGGCGGCTGTACTGGAAATAGCAGCATTTCCCAGGCATTCTTTGGGGTCTACTGAGAAGAAGACATGCCAATTACATGGTAATAACCTGACTGATCATATTGTTTGGTAAGAACCAGACATTGGTCCTAGAAGACTGCTGAGCTAGAAAAGGCGATCCACCTGCCCTCAAGTTGGGCTACAAAGAAAGATGCTAACGTGAGAGAAGTGCAGTAGATCCCGGTGCTTTTGCTCTCCTTGCTATCATCTCATGTGACACGAATCCCTCAGTTCTTATTTTCCAGAGACAGACAGAGGACAAAGAGAAGGGAAATCAGAGACCAGAGGAAAAAGCCCAACCAAATACTTGCTGCTCCTTCCAAGCAAATGCTGGGCAAAGACTGAAGAGATGAGAAAAACTTTTCATTTTGGCCCAAAGAATCACAGCGTCAAAATTCATTAAAGGTTCTAGCAGCCACTAAGCCCCCTGGGATCTCAGAAGCAGGAACGGGCGAGAGTTTCTAACTCTCTGGCAGTACCAAGGGGTACATGTTGGCCCAGACATGACCTCCACAAGACACTCATTCTTTCAAGCATATTCCTCCCATCAGCTTCCTTTCTGCCCCACGGGTCAGCACCCAGCAATCCTAGGCAGAGAAGTAGCCAGATCATTTTCACTTACATCACTCTAAGGGGAAGAAATGAGACTAAAAGTCTGTAACACGTCAGAAAGCATGAAAATTCAAGCACTAACAACACCAAGAAGACACGATGCCAGCAGTAATGTCTCCTTTTCAACATTCATAGGAAAATTTTGAAAGTAAAATAGTGTCAAAAGTCTTAATCTTGAAAACTTCCAGTGAGCAATTAACTGGGATTATTTTCTAGATCTTTATGTAAAATCCAGAGGAATTATTCACACATTTATAGCTAGTCACAGTTAGTACCTTGATGAATAATCACCTTAGAGGTCAATTCTCTGCCAGGAGCAGAGGAAACCCACCGCATTTCAAAAATACCAGACTATAGCCTGAATACTCACTTAGGGCAATGCACCCAATTTTACCATTTTACTTCTTAGTATAGAATTATTAAGAGATGCCTCCTTTTTAAAACCAAAATGATCTACCTTTTATCTTAACACAAGTTAGAATATTTTGGCATTTTTCTGTCTAAAGGAGAAAGGCGATTACCACCACACAGTAAGAAGAGTCTGTGCTTGATTAGTACAGCATTTCAGAGAGTTTGGGTATAGGAAAAATCAGATGAAGCAAAAACCCGGCTAATATTAAACAGCAGTGGTTTAGGCTGTGCAAATATATTATTTATCTCTGAAAAATCTTGTAAGGAGATATCTGTAGAAAACACGAGCAACCTATAGATAGCTGTGAGCATACTGGAGCTATATGCGAGCACGACGTACTCTGTCACATTGTGCAGCTGGGCAACTCGGGGGAAGGCATGGGCTGATTAATCCATGATCTGCTCACAGACAATTGAGTTGTCTGTGAATCTGCTTGTGCCTTACAGCAGGCTTTTAAAAATTGTTCAAGTACAGACTATCAGTTCCACACTTGTGCAGTAAGAGGCCGAGTATTTAAAAAATAAATTTGAATGAAATCAGAACAATACAAAAGAAAGTTTGCGCCTCAGCTTTTGTTTGCCAAATGAACTCTATTTTCTGAAAATATTTTGTAGCCTAAAAACTTTGATTGCATTTCCTTAAGAATTCCATGGTGAAAGAACTGCTACATTGACAAATCCAAATAAGGAAAAATGCACTCCGCATCACAAACAATACCTGATTTTATTTTAAGGTGGGGTTATTTTTGTTGTTTTGTTTTGCTACCAATCTGCTATTCATCACACCTACAGTACTAACGTTTGCACTTGTGGTAGCCACAATAGGTAGCAGTACTACCTAATTTTTGCTGATAAAATAATTGTACATAGTAAATACAAAGAATTAAAGTAAAAATATTTTTTGACAATCCTGCATTTTGCTTCTGGAGTTGTAACTTACAGCTAGCAATTCACTCTCTGCAAAAAATAAAATAATGTTCTGTACTTGGCTGCAACTTTTGTGTAAGTGCAAGCAACAACTGCAGTATTTTTTTAGATGAGCCACACTGATAGCTTTGCACTTCCTTGAGGCCTCTTCTCTTCTCACTGAATGAACTCCAGGGAATGGCATCATGTCGGGCTTTCCAGATGGATTATGTGAAGCCATAGCTCAATGTCATTTTCAATAGCAAGGCTCATAATTAAAGGTCAAATAGTCACTTCATCTGCAATCAATCAATAGAAGAAGTACTAATACTAAGTACTAATCAATCAATGGCAAATGCACTAATAAAAGCCATGCATCAAATGTCCGCATATGTGTGTGCTCACATGTACTGTGCATATATGTGAGTAGGGAGAAGGAGAGAAAGAGAACAAAGTGCGGGTGAATATGCCAGAGGGCATTGTGAATACTGTATTTATCTTCGCTCCTTTTAAGTTTATATCTCGTTTCACTCATTAGGTGAAACACAGATAAACATTAGCTTTTCTGCATATGTGATACTCCGTATTCAAAAAACTGACAGAGCACCCACCTCTATGCAGAAATATCGGCTCAAGTTCCTAACTAAGAAACACAAAGGCACCTACCCTGTGTAATTTGTCCTTACACAAACATGCCCTGCACTCTGATCTTTGAGACAAAAAGTGTGTCAACTGTTCTGTCTACAAAATAACACCCAGCATATGGGAACAGCACTCATCTCCGTGCAGAGCAAGCACTTATTCATGGATTCAACAGTGGAAGTGGCAGTTGGCCTCATGAGCATGCACTGCATGGGAATTAGTTGGTTTCATAATATGGTGTGGGAGAAAGTGACTTATAAAAGTCTTCTCATGCCTCTCCTATTACCACTTCTAAAGCTTTAAAGCTGTCAGCTCTTCTCCCACTTTAGTTGGTGCCATTCGAAGCTCCCCAGGGAACGGGCCAGACATACCTATTTGGAGTTTCACCTGCCAAGCTGAGAGAAATCAGTTTCAAAGCAAAAGAACAAGTGTTGGGAGGTCATTTATGCACTACCACTGGCATCCTGAAGACAAACAAAGCAGAGCTCCACAACGCATGTGAAACCAGACCCTCAGCAGTGTTTGTGCTTTCAGGCATTGTAATGACAAAGTGAGAGGGAAAAACTCTCTCTGCTACAAGAGAACAGAAGGTTTCTCCTTGCATGGTTTATAGTAAACACCTCTGGACAAGTAGAAATGTGACAGAACAACAAAAGAGTAAGGGCCAAAATGCCTATGTCTGTTCTTGTTTCTGCTGAGATCAGGGTGGACAAGCCTGTTCTGTGTGACTTAACTGTCATTCAGAAATGGCTGATCCTTAAAATCAAATTAGATCTACTCTGCTTCCACCTTCAGTGAAGGAATAAACCCTAGCTGCTCTGGTTAACATTCCTCTTTACATCAGCAGCTTAGGGGCATGTCTCGTTGCACTACAGCTTTACAAAACTCGATCCTCCTTATTTACATAGAAATATATGTTTATGCAGCTCTACCTTATCTGGACCTGGTACTAACACCGAACAGAGTAAAATACCAGTGGTCTCAAAACCAGCCAGCTCGAGACTGATACACAGCAGGCGCACCTACGTAACGCACACACTGTATAGGGGTGCACACGAGAGTGGGGGGGCCCTCAGGTTTACCAAAGATGGGCTCCCAGGGACTGCCTGAAAGAGCATTTCCCCATAAGGAAATGGTGCTCAATTCAGGCCACGCTGTTGCTGGCCCCACGCGAGACAAGCCTGGGAGCCTCAAAGAAACCTTTGACAAAGCTGAGCCCCAGAGATGGAACACAGCAAGGGAAGCACAGGTCCCAACCACCCAGCGATCTCAGTGCAGGCCCTGAGCAGTAAGGAAAGGTAGTGCAAAAGTGCACAGCCTAAGAACGAATTACATCTTGTGACTAACCTCCTAGAAGGCAAACTTGCTTTCCATGAGACATCAGCTCTGCAAGGATGAAGGTAAAGCAGTCTGTCCTGAAGCTGACAAAGGGAACAGTCTGTGGCTGAGAAACAGTCCCACAATACTGTATTCCACCATCTAGCTGTTTCATTTCAACTTGCACACTCATCCATGAGACATATGTATTAGCAGGGTAAAAGTATATATGGCTGGGGAGAAGCTGCAGGAGTCCTTGAAGTCAAGGTGGCCAAAGTATTTTTGTTGGTGTGCTTGGACGAAGAAAGATGCAAAATACAAAGCCTGACTCATTGGGCTAATGAAAGAAATAACCTAGAATTGGGAAAATGTGAGCCAAAATGTCAAGCAAGCTAGGAACCTCAAACCAGGTTCTTCTAAAGGAGAAACTAAAATACAAAAAGGAAAGTGCACTAGCGGAAGAAAAGTGAACTGACTCAGCTGTGTGCACAGGGTGCAGGTCAAGACAGGCTGCACGAGGATGTTTGGTAGAGTGAGTAAAAGAAATGAAGAGTCCTCATATTTTTCTGGGTGATGGCAAGCCCTTCTAGGACTTAAATATTAAAAAAAGGCTTTGTGCTTATTTTGTTAGGGTCATGGCAAGCTGCAGAAGTATTCAACAGAGTGTATACAAAACTATTTTCACTGGAGAAGGAAAGGGAAACCTACACAGTTGTGCCGTTAAAATACAAGCAGCTTCTCTTCTGTAGTATCACTGTTATGTCCTAATTTTATAGGCATCTCCAAATAGCAAGTACAGTAATGTGTTATGACTTACACATGGAGTTGCTTTGTATAAATACAAGTGTAACTGTCCTCCTGAACACAACCTCATTTATTAGTTGAAGCTTCAGTTTCATAGAATGTTTGGCTGAAAAAGACCTAATGTCATTTAATCTATGTTCTGCTCCAAGGCAGGATCAACTCTAGCTCTCTAATTCCTGTCTGAGGCTTGTCTACAAGATAGGAGATTCAAGACATCAATAGGCAACATATTCCAAAGCTAAACTGTTTTACATTAGGCAGGTTTCCCTGGTTGTTAGCTTAAGTCACCATTATTGTAACGTAGTCCTTCCCTTTTCAAAGTCCACTGTGAAAGAGTTACTTTCTTCCTTCTTTGCATCAACCTTTTCTGCATTTGAAGATCACTACTGTATTTGAGCTGTCTTCTCTCAGCAATCCCAACTGTTTTGACACTCCTCTGGGGTCACATTTTTGAGATCTGTGACCATTCATGGCACTCTCCTCTGATCTCTTTCCAGTTGGTCCACGTAATTTCTGAATTGTGGAGTCCAAAACATCATGCAGTTGTCAAAAGCCATAACGCTCTCAAGCCATACAACTTTTGCTACTTCTCTGCAACCCACAGGACCTTGTGTGAAAGGAAATTGGGTTAGTTTGCTATGATATGCATTTGACAAATCTATGGGGCTGTTACTCATTTCCTTCTTTCATCCTACACTGTTAAAATAATTTATTTCATTATTTGTTTCAGTAGTTTTCTACAAAATGAAGTTAAACTCACTGATCTATAATTCCTCGTCCCCTCCTCGTTTCCATTGTGAAAAAGAGGCATTATGTTTGCCTTTTTCTTGTCTTCCAGAAACTCCTTCACTTCCCACAGACTTTCAAGGGCACTTGCTAACAGTTCTGCAGCACAGGCCTGGCTGAAGCAAAGAACCCTGAGATGAGTTTCGCTATATCAAACTGACTTGGAAAACATGTTACCTAAGTCCCAGCTTGTTCTTCCTTTGTTTCAGGCTGAGTTCTTACCTTTGTTATTGACACTAGCTGGGTTTCTCTTTGACAGACACAGTCTTGAAAAGGCATATTCAGCCACATATGCTTTGTCAAACATATGTTTTCATATTTTGAAAAACAGTAAGAAAATATTCTAGTCGTTTCACTGACTGAACATAATGGATGAAGCAGTAGCAAGTGGCTGTAAGCATAATCAATTTAGTGAAATCTGTGAATTTCGTGAATTTCCATCAGAACAACTTTTTATCACTAACAGGTCATAAGTGAGAAATATCTCAGTGATGTTTTGATAAATGAATTCTAATAAATCAAACTATCCAAAACATCTGCAGACTTAAAATAAACACATGCATTTTGCTCATTTTAAGCAAAAGACAGCATTGTCTAGTTGTGATTTCTGAATATACCTCATGCTTGGATTCTCACTGGTACATCCCAGCTTTTAGGTGTTAAGATTTTACTGTGAGACTGGGCAGATACACTTTACAATCTTTTCAGAAACAAACCTGAAATTTTGTCAATATTGGATTAGGCAACAGAACAGAATAGGAACAGAAAGAAAAATCCATCTTTCCATAAATAAGATGGTCTTAGTGTATAACCACTAAAATCTCAGCTGAGAAGACTATGTTGTCTGCCCTGTAATAAGCATTTATTTTATCTGTGCAAGAATATTATCCTACCGTTAGTATCATACTGGTAGCACTACTCATCACACTAAAACCAAAACCATTTAAGCAGAAAAGCCAGCAACCAACATTTTTTTTTTCATCACACCAAGGTATGAATGCTACTGATGTTTTGCTCGAGAGCTTATCTCCTGACTTACCCAGGGTGAGGGATTTGTGTGTGGAACAGAAAATGATAGCCACTGTGTCTGCTGGTGTGAAACTAGAGTTATTCCTAGAAAAGAAAGAGTTTTAATAACCTCTGATAGCAAAAACCTTCTTAAAACATCATCGATCAAATGTATTACTTTGAGGATCCATATGCACGTTCACATCACTTTGATCAGGTCTAGTGACAGAAATAATTCCACCCACAAATGAACAGTAGTGTTTGATTTTTTTTTAAAAAAGCAGAATTGTTTCTCCATTGTGGCAAACTCTCTAATGAATATGCTCCCATGTGAAGGAGAGGAATTCTCAACGCACAGTATGCAGGACACAACTCTATTCCAGCCAAAGTTATTTTTGCACAACAGTGGCCAGCTTGCCTCTGTAAAAAAAGACAATGACCTACGATTTCTTTCCCTAGTATGTAATGTTAACAAAATGCTCAATTTAGATAGAATATTGAGACTACACTATGAGCACTGCTTAGAATATGCAGTTATCTTCCACTTCAGAGAAAAACTGTATCTAAGGGTTTACACACTGGGACTAAGGCCAGGAAGGACAGAAAAATGATATACAGAGTGAGATATATGACTGGCCAATAGATCACCCTTTGGTCCAAATTAGGAATCATTTTATAATATTCTAAATATTTACCATACTGAGTTGGTTACTACTTAGGGCATTTTTGATTTTATAGTTGGGAACACATCTTTCCCCCAGGTTAGGTCTAGCACTTCAAGTTATTTAAAAATGTCTTCTAAGGTCAGGGTATATGATCTTGTCACAGAGAAATTTTCTTGTGGCACTAAAAAAGCATACGTAGCTCTAAGACACTGCACCCTTCTTTGTGATTCTCCCTTACAGATATTGTATAATTTATATAAAGCATATGTCTGGAGTCTGCTGTATTGTGGCACTTCCCATTCAGCAGATTGCTGCTAAGAAAAATACTCCAGTAAGCCTAAGTAAGAGGATGATGGTGGATACTCTGACCAGCTCAAGTGATGCACTAAGCCATTGGCTAACGCCATTCTCACAGTACTATTTTTTGAGAAGTGAATGTACAACTGTTCTTCCTGGTTGATATTTAAAAAAAAAAAAAATAGCTTTACCAAACATTAGTTCAGGACAACTGTCTTTTAAGAATCACCATATAAACGTAACAAATTTGACATATACAGAGAAGAGTGAATTGCCAGCCCAGCAAATGTATCTTGAGATGTAAAAAGTCAAACTGAGTTCTCTCTCTCATATGTCATCAGCATGTCTGCAGGGCAAATTATACCTTCAGTGACATCTGTGCAAATCCATTTTTTTCAGTGGATGAGGTATAGCAGTGATTGATTGAGATTTAACAACTCTGTAATTAACACACAAGAAAGGACAGAATTCAGGTCCTGCTCTCTTAGCCTATGAAACTCTAACAGAGAAAATGCAGTAAGGACAATATGAAACACCAAAAAGAGGTCACCCCTATGCAGAAACCTGCCCTTACATATTTGCATAAATTGTATCACCCAAACCAAAGATATCACACAAAACAAGTACTCAAAGGTTCTGATTCAGCACATTCAGTTACCTTGTAGAGAAGAGGAAAGTCAAAAACATGAAGCTCATCTGAACAGAAAATACTGAAAGAGAAACAAGTTAAAATTAGACTTAGATCACAGAAGTAAAGATCACTTAAATCTCTGCAGTTGCTGTGTACATGCCGTTTGCCCCCATACAACAGGTCAGAAGCTAGGCTGGACCAAGTCTATCCAGAGAGATCCAATGACAGACAACCTTTAAAGACTTCTGAATCAAGTATTTCTTGACACGATGAATGGCAGGAAAGTTCACTACTGCATGCTGCACATCTGTTTGCACTAGTTTTGCTTATTGGGTTGACAACATAAAACCTTTCAGACATGCTCCAGTTGCCAAGTATTTAAATTTACCTTCTTTCTATTTAACAGGAGAAAGTACAATGTGTAAGCATGATCACAATAAGTATTCTCTCACACTGGGTATATTACTCTCCCAATGAATGATCACTATTAAGAGAAGATCGCCATAGACATTTTAGTTCCCTCTGAGACAAAGGCTAATTCCTGAACTGAGCAGTGTACATAAGACAAAGCAGCTTTCGTTCAAGCTCAGTCAGCTTTGTCCCCTCATCCTGAGAGGAGCTCTCCTCTCTGCCAGCTCTCCTGACTCCGGCAGGGGTTATGGGATGCACAGAGCCCACCCTTGGAGATGTGGGGAGAAGCAGGAGGCTTCCCCGCTGTGCCGGGAGTAGCTGCTGGGACTGCAGAGACCAAATGTCGTGCCGGAGTGCAGGAACTCCCCACAGAGCTGGAGGAGAAACCCTGTGACCTGCACAGACCTTTCCCGCGTGTTTGTGGGTTATGGGGGGGAAGGGCTTGCACTTGCAGCAGAATCTGTGGTGGGTCCTCTCCCTTTTCCTTGCAAAATTTGTGAATGCAATCAGGCTAATGCGTCCAAACCAAGACAATACATTTGATTTTGACCCCAGTTTACAACTGGGCAACATGGCAGGGATATTAGCTATTACCAGTGACATTTTCCATTCTCTTACATACATTTCCTAGAATGTATAAATGTCACCTCAGCATGCACTTAATTCTTCCTTCATGAACTAAGGAAGCAATTCATTGTTCCCGAATTAGAATTTTTCTGCAACTAAGTACATTAATTTAATATGCACAGAAAAAAAAAATCCCTTAATACGTATAATTCCATAAAGCAATAAGCATGTATGGCTACCAATTATCCCTTGCGCATATTTTGCTGTGGCTAGAATATTAACATAAAAATTACATAAAAACATTAATCAGCAGAATAATAAATGCAGTTTCATCTCAAACTCCTCATGCTAATTTCACATCCTGGTACATAACACAACACACACATCCAGCCAACACATCCAATGGCAGTACAGAAACTTTCCAGAACACAATGTGCATATCCATCTCCACAACTTCCTTGGTCTTTGGTTTTATAAATATTCTAGAAAAAAACCCAAATGTCTAATATGTTCCAAGCAGTTTCAATGCTCATGTTAATATTCTTACTAAGAAATTCTAGTTATGCACACTGGCGATGAAAATGTATATATAATGATTTTCAGTGTATTGCACTGCAAGTGGTATCTATAATTACACATGGCACAAATGCAGAGCTGTCTTGCAGAGAAATAAAAGAAAGGCCAGGAAAGGCAACGGAAGCAACCACTCTACATCAACTGTTCAAGGAAGAAGATGCCTTTTTAACTAAAAAAGAAGTGGGTTTTTTTTTTCAGAGTAGCGGTCAGCACAGGAACCTAAAATTACTTCATTCTGAGTTTCTCCGTATGTTAAGTCAAGAGTTGAAAAATTTCCATATCCCTCTTTTTTGCTGACAACTCTGCACTGATTTAAGCGCATCTGGGATGTGGTCCTTCTCAGGTGCCTATGCAAACAAGTATTTCCTCCATTTTGAAAAAAAGCTCCTTAGCATGGCTTCCTCCTTTGCTTTCAGAATAAAGTACTATTTATAATACCATGTAGTATTTTAAACATGTATAGTGTTTCACGATCCAAAAAGTGCCACAATTAGGACAGAATAAGAATTGACCCACAAAGGGCTGGGGCAAATCTCCTACTGACTTTAGTGGAGGTTGAATTTACAGAAGATACATTATTTTTATTAGACAGAAACGTGTACATATGCACACTTCAAGGTAGGTGATGCATTGATTTCTCGAAATCTAACAGTTTTAGAGTGTATGAGATGTGATTTATACTGTATTTACCTCTCCCCCAAGCAAATTGCAAGTCCTGTCTCTGGACAGTCTGAAGCAAGATGGGAATTCCCTACTGGGAGAGGAAACAGTAGCTGTATACCACTGCCTTTCCCTGGGAGGCAGTGATCTGCAAGTGTATTTTTAACTGATGGCAAGGATACCAGCAGTCTATTCTCATGTGTATGTTATTTAAGGCTGAATTACTAGAGTGCTTCTAAAGTAAACTCTGCAAGAAATGCGTTCATCCACAGGAATATATCAACACATTTGAACTCCCAACTAGTTTCTAGGTTTGTAATATGGTAAGGAAGAACTATTTAAAAGTTATAACAGTGCTTTTGAGTAATCGCTCAAACCCAAAACTTTCCTTTCTGTTTGGAATGCAACATCTGTGCATTTATGGTTGTTTAATAACAAAGAAGCGAAAACAGAATGGTCGTAAACACTTGGAAAGTAATATCGTGCCCACTGAGCAACCTCAGGCACCCTGAATAACAAGGTTCATCCCTCTCTAAATGTTTACTCAATCCTCTAAAAGCATGCAGCCCCTAACAAGTTTGGTAACCTGGTTTACTAGACGCATTAAAAGTACAAGCTGTAGCCCGGTACCAGTATCCCCACAGCCCCACCCTTTCCGGTACATATAGCTCATCACACACCCGAAACACAGATAAAAGAGATGCTTTAAGGCTGAACTTACTTATGAACACTATTATGATCAAGCTAAATTTATCAAGGTCAATATTTGGATTGGCGAAAGTATCACAGAATGTTGTGTAGATGATCATCAGGAGCACGCAGCTGCTGATAGCGCCAAATGGAGGCTTCTTCCTTTCAAGCCAGTCCTTGATGTATCTTCGGACAATCTGAAACACAGAAACCAACAGGTTGCCTCTTTTCAAAGATGCGGGGAGCCAAGTTGGGCATCACAAAGTGAATCTGACAGCGGAAAGACACAAAGAGAAGAGAGTAATTTGGATGACGGCCACAGTGGATTTCAAAGCTTCCCTGCCACACAACTCTTCTTCTGGGGAATTTAACATTTGTAGTGCAACTTCCACTGGGCGTCCATAATGAGAGTATATTTTCAAGTACATTCAAATCCATCCTTAATCATGCCAAATGTTCTTTGCTAGCTGTCACTGAGACATGCCCATTAAGCCTCCCCAAAGTTTATCTCCTCTGCTGATACTAATGGATGTATGTAATTATCACAGTCCCCTTTGCATCAACAGACAATTCCAAGTGCAACTTTGGGAATCTTAAAAATCTGACATCTTCAGGAATTTCACGACGGTAGATAATCGAAAGTGATCCATGGAACATTTTAATATTTAAATAGCTAGCGATGCACCAGAAGTTTTTAATTAAATTATAACTCAAGCTTGAAAAGCAAAAGTGCATGTGTTGTGGGAGTTTAAATAATTCAAACTCTGAATATCTAGAGTTTTTGTAAATCCAAAGACAAATGCCATTTGCACGCTTTTAGAATACCAGAATTAACACATGAAAACAAGGAAACCTACTGTACTTAGCGGAACTTTTGCACTTTCAGGAAACAGAATCTCAAGTTGTTTTTCAATTTTATTTTTTTTTTTGAAACAACCATAAATTTCAAAGTAACTTCAACTTTCAAATTATGCCACATACTACAGGACTAAGCCTCAGCAGATACAATGCATCTATTTCAGCCCTGCCTGGGGAGTCGCTTTTGGTTTTACTCTTTACTTTATACGGTTTGAAAAAACTTTTTAAAGCTTTTATCTTACAGCTGCAACTTGCGTTAATTTTTCAGCAATCACATTATCTTGCCTAATTTCTCCTGAGACCTCCCGATGTTCTCTGTTACCATGCTCTTTCAGAAATAATAGTACAAGATCCTGAAACACTTCTACCAGAGGGCTCTAAAGGTGTCTTGTTACCTTCCCATAGTGGTACCATTAATAAACACCACCACTATCAGTTTAATAATACAGAACATTTTAGAGGTATTCAAGATTAATATCAAAGCATCATCACCAGTGCTACCACAGGACCTTTTCACAGTAACTGCCAAAGCTGCGGGATTGACCTCTCAGCTGTCGGTTTTCCTTGCTGCCTTCTCAGCTTGTTTGCAAGTCTCTCAATAGGGAAATCCTGGAAGCAGCCACCCCAGTGGCCACAGCAAATAGACTTCATTGACCACATGGCAGGCACAGACTTCACTGACCACATGGCAGGGCACACATACTAAAAATTTGGCACATGGAGTTAATGCAAAGCTGACCAGGCTGAAGACCAGCACTTACCTCCCAGCACACTTCTGTGCTTCCCACTGATGAAAAATAACGAATTTAGAAGAAACCATGTAAGGGAATGCTCAACACCCCAGTGAAAACACTCAACTTTAAAATTTCACACTTGCCAGATGTTAAAGAGAGAACAAAACTCAGTATATACGGCTGAACTCCTGAAAGAGCATGCAATGGAGCTCCTTCAGCCACCTCCTTATATGCCATCGGGTAGGAATAAACCACTACAGCGATGAAAGAGAGGCAAGAAAGCCGAGTGAAGACATTTAGTGCGCAGTGTGGAAGACATCAAATGGGAAGACCAGATTAGCCTAAGATGAGCAGATTTGGGACTCTGTAATTGTCAGAAGCAAAAAGCAAAGTTTTTCATCTCTAAAGTGAGCATTTTCTAAGGAAGTTCAAAAGAAATCCTATTATCCTATAAATCAAGGTCACATTAGAGAAAAAGAAAAGCTACTTAAGACCATCCATTTATTTATGGTTCTTTCAGGAGATTTATACTGAAAGTAACGAGATGTTGATAAAGAAAAGTGATGGTTAATTATTTTGTATTTATTACAGAAACTATAACCTCATGTCTGTACAAGGTATAACACACATGACAATAATAATTTAACATGGATTAGCATATAAAAGAAAGAAAAAACATTTTTAAAACAAAACCGCAAGCAGTATTTCCTCAGAATCTTCAATTGGCTGATGTCTTCTTTAAATATCCACCTCTCTCTAGTCTGGAATTGTCATGAATCAACAACCATAAACACCAGTACGGCTTCTTACTGCGCACTGTATTTTTTTTTTTTTAAATTACATACCCTGAAGAACTAAATTGTGGCTTCAGGAAATCATCAACCCAGTGTCATGCTAAATGTATACTGTAAAAACAGACAGAATGCATCCTCTCTAACACAGAATCCCATACATTTTGATCTTCTCACGAGGTTCAAGATGATCTATAATTTCAGAGGTCGATTCAGCCTATGATCACTGATTCAAGGCAATCTAAATTCTTGTATAACTTAAGAGGGGAGAAATATAACCCTAGAGGTATCAGTAAAAACTCAACTAGATTTTTCACAGGGAAGCTCATGTCAGCTGATTCATTTTGACTGAAAAACAATCCATTTGTTACTTATTCATGCCCTGCAGAGTTGTTTCAGGACAAGGATGCTTTGAAAGCCTTTTAACTCTTAACCCAATTCTACAACTTTTCAGGTTTAACACAGAACTTAAAAAAAATTGTGAAGACTTGTAGTGAAATAACGATAAATCCCACAAACACAATAAAGACAACACACAATAACGTACAGAGCCAGCCAGCCAGTGAACCTTGTTGTTCTGTGGTGCCGGCAGCCTCTGACAAGAAGTCTAATAGAGGCTGAAAAGCCATGAGCAACGCAGATTGAAGTGATTAAATAAAGAATCTCATAGCTAATTCAGAGCCTGGACAGAGATATTAAGCTTCATTTGTCTGCAAACACAGCAAAAGCTAACACAATCATTTTTGCATGTTATGACCTGTACAAAGGACGCCAGAGTCAGGCACTGTACTGGTGTGCCACCTCTCCGTTGAAATGACGAAGTCCAGTATTTTGAAGTACATTCCAGTACAACAGGGGACAAGGGAGGGACAAGCACTAGAGAAACACGCAGTTGAGAAAATGCATGAACTGGTACTCCTATGAAAAGATGAACTTACAGCCTGGGGTAGAAACGTGAGCAACTGACATCCAACATATATGCATCAGACCTGCACACTGATGGAAACGAGCAAAAAGGGGAGTACTCTTCAGATGCAATAATTCCACAGTTCCTAGTGAAAGGAATGAATGCCTCATGTAAAAAAAAAAAAAAAAAGGCAGTTAAAAACAACATCGTGGGGCAGGGGTGGGGGGGAGGCAGAGATTTTGGAAGAATAATTGTTATGTGAAACATAAAAGCATTTAAAAACATATTTTAGAGGGGGAAATGCTGCAGGATGCTCCCATATTGCAGAGAATGCATGCGCAATATTTTAAGGTACAACCTTGCAACCCATATCCCTTCTGATACTCCCGCAGAATTACTTCTGCAGGAGGGGCTTTGGGGCCTCTGGTCCCATGGTAGTGATCGAATGAAGCACAATGGACTGCAAAGATTTTTGTGCAGATTTAAATGCTGGTCTCAAAGAACAGGGAATTTGTGAGACACAGAGGTTGCACATGAAAGAACAGTGCATGGCAAATCCTCTCCTCAAACTGTGGTTTAGTGGAAAGAAGAGAGGAAGAGAAGCAAAACTTTTTAGTAGGTGGTATTTTATAAATAACCTGCATGATGAAAGATGTTGATAAACTCACAGAAAAGTTAGACGATAAAGAACATAAATCCATCCATCAGGTAACTACCTCCTGGTGACTACGTCCTGGCAATCTCCGAAGGTTTTTGGAAAGGCATCAGCTCAAATTTGCTTCAAAACCCAGTTCTAGGCTCAAACTTTCCTCTTGCCCAGGATTTAATTTTTAACAACAAAGGAATGTAATTACACATGAATTAACAGTTGTGTCCCATTTCAATTCAGTTCTTCTAGCAGAATGGTTACATCCACAGTATTTTTCCTCCAGACTGCTCCGTATCCTGCCATAACCTCCTTGTCTCAACACCAGCCTCCCTAAGCAAATGGGCTAACTGCTCATGTGCTTAATTCACTTCACATTCCCTGTACAAAGGAACACAACCTGCTATTCCAGGAAAGCAGGTAAATAATGCTTATCTATTATAAGATCATACATGAAAATAGCAGAAGATATATTATAGAAATACAATTCACTTATCTAATTGTACCTTCATAACAGTCACACTGTATACCCAGTGAAATTTGTCAGTAAAATACAGCTAGACCATTTCCACCTGCCTGCTTAAGTGCTGGACATACAAGATAAAAAATGCAATAAACAATGTAATTCATTAATGTTCATTATTAATTGAACTAAACAGGGCAAGGAGCTCCCTCATGTATATGGAATGGAATAATTTCTGACATTTGTAACACAGCACATCTTTTAAAAATTATCCAGATCTTCAACTTAATTTTTTTTTAAACCCATGAAATGCAAAAAAACGGGAAATGTTTATGAATTCACTTTTTCTGTTTCCATTATATACCCAAGAGTATCTCTTGGCATTTACATCCTTACTCAAAGTAGATTTTTTCCTTATTCTATCAACTCTTTTGGACTGATATAATCTTTAACAGAATTTACAGCATTTTTACTGCACTTCAGCTACTCTTGTTTATTGGTACATCTATTGGTATGTACTTCTAAATACCTGGGAAAACCACCTGGAGTTTTACCATTTCAGTGAAGAAACACAGGACACTTTTTCCTTGTGTTGAAACACACAAGGAAACAAGCTGAAACTATGCTGGATTATCAGTATACCTAAATGCAGCAATTACCTTGTTTACTTTGTCTTTTAAGGTAAGATTCCTAATTCATTCTTAACTAATACAATTCCTACTTAGAGCAACAGACCTTTGCAATGAACTCTGCAATGCAAAATTTTCTTTTGAAAAGCCTTGAGTCAGACTAGATATTTGCAACAGTTCAATAACTTCTCAATATCTCTTCTTATATAGTGATGGCAAACCAAGAAAGAAGACTGCATGGAATATTGGGAACTACTTCAGTGAAGCCTGGGAGACATGAAAGAGGGGGAAAAATTGGAAAAAAGCGAACTAAGACAACAGCGACTGTGCAAAAATGGTAGAAAGAATCAAATACTAGAATGGAAGGGAGATTAGGTGGGTTGTAGAAATGACATAAATAAAATGGAACAGCCTTCACAGATTTCGGTAGCATAGCCACCCTCCATATATCCAAGTCATCACAGTTCAACTGCACAGACCCTTTTCCAAAGCAGAGCTCACATCACTTCAGCCAGACCCTGTCCTGATAATTTTATAGGGACCATACCTGTATGAAGGCACGTGTTCTCCTGTTCCTATATATTGCTATAAAATCTCAAACTTTGTACTGCTTTACCCATCTTTCTATACCTTGTAGGACATCAACAGATGTCAAATCTATCCTTATTTTACAGAGCATGCAATCTAATAATTCTTTTCTGAAGATGGGATGGAAAAAAAAACATTTTTGCAATCTTACAAGTGTCTTGTTTTCTTTCCTCATTTTATCAAACTCCCCTAAAAGCTATCTTACTCCATTATGTGAGTCAGTTCACTCCCAAGAGATAGCTCCTGACACATATACACCTTCAACGCAAGTTTTATAAAACCCACACGCGGCTGTTTTCAAAATTAACTTTCACTTTCGGGGGTAATTTACAACAGTTTCTTTAAAACCTTACAAAGAGGTGCAACCTGGCAAAAATGTAAAGGGAGCCTGTGGCAGCAGCACATGTTTTCTTCATATTTTGTATTTCTGTGGAGACTGGGTTCTGCTCCCTGTTTGAGTCAAGCGTCAGAAGGGAGCAAACTGTGGTCTGAAAGCTGTTTATCTGCCATCTCAGTTTTCTGCAACAAGCTTCCAGAAGCACTCATCTCCCAGGGTACCACTCCTCCTCCCTCCAGCTCCCCTGGACTTTGAAGAGAAAGTAGGGCTACTTCCATGAGGATTTAAGTTACAAGAACAAAAGGATTTGACACTGTTCCTTTTTTATAGCAGTTTTTTTAACTATTGTTTCCCCCACCCACTATAAACAAACATTATAAGGTTTAGGTGAATAGTACTTTCTATTCCCTAGCAGCCGCCACCTACCTTTCCCTTTCAATTTCTTATTCTTTAAAAATAAATACATTGCTAAGCTTTTTAGTTTCAATTTCACTGACAACTCGTATTGCAACATAGCACTCTTTTAGAGTTGTGTTTACCAGCACACCTCCCAAATGTTGATAGGGTTCCTCTGGAACATTTTGGGCAACGATGCAGAAGGTACTTAAAATCCTTTACTTGTAGGACATCACGATTTTTTTGTGTGACTCGATTCAGCGAGGATTTCTGTGCAACTGGATTCATTTTATAGATTTGGGAAGAACTACTACTTAGAATCATAACATTAATTTTAGCTTTAGTTAAGGTCTGTTTAATGCGAAGTGCCCACTTTACACTGGCAGACAAATTACCAATGGGGCAACTAGAGAATGCATGAATGATAATGTACAGACAAGCTTTTTATTATTTATTCATAGAAAACAGCGGGTTTTGGTGTGCTGCTTTGAAAAATGTTCAAACTAGTAGAATATAATGAAAGCACAGTGAAAATTCTATTTCATTAACATTTAATCATAAATCGCTCTTTAATATAAAACATAAAATAAAAGTCTGTCATAAGCACTTAGGTGTAGAGAATGGATAAAGTCTGCTAAAAGAGGAAAGGAAATATTGCAGTGGTTTTCACTGTTCCTGTTATCTGTCACTTCAGAAGGAAAAAATAAGCAAAGAAACAACAGTCTTCAGCCAAATCTCACAACTGGTCATGAAGAAACTGCTTAGACATTTCTCGAAATCTTGTATTTTGCTGGCTAAAAGTATTACCAGCATCTATAGACAAGGAAACAATTATTTTACCAAAATCACAACAGCTCAGGAGCAGCAATCTTCATCAGAACTCTGCTACCCAGGAAAAAAATAATCAGAACGTCAAGCTGCCAGAACAAATTCAAAAATCTTTTCCATGAAACATCTATTACCATGTTTATCATATAACAAGTATTCTCAAATTCCCCTTAGAGGTATACAAGAGTGGTGCACAAATAACAAGTTCTTACACGCTACAGATCTTTGAGGCTTATAGAACATTAGATCTTTATAAAATATTATATATTACATCTCTTTTCAAGACCTCTTGTCAGAGAGGTCTCATTTGTTACTCTCTAAACACAAACGCAGTATTATACTATCAATACCGATTTGAGTAATAGCATCCCGTCAATTAGCAAAAAGACATCTGTGGACAGAGAGGATGCAGGCCACAATGCTTCTTTAGGTTTAGACAACCCAGCTAAGTCTGACAAAGAACAGAGAAATTCTTCTTATTGAACATCACCTACCAGTAACTGCTATCTGTAAGAATCAGTGCCTTTCTGATAACATACCGTCTTCCTCGTCCTTTAACAGTTCTTTCTTTACCTAACAAATAGTAGCGAGCGAAGCCTGTACCTGCAGCCCTTTACACATTTCATTGCCAGTGGCTAGAAAAGCATGTTTGACTCCTGTCAATGGCAGTCTTGCCACACTGAAAAATTGTTCGAGAAACAGTAGAAAATAAGCATCAGTTACGCTATTGTGACTTCTTTCTCCCAGCCATCTTTAAAAATTCTGACAAGTCAGCCAAGCAACCAGAACTCTTGATACATTTTGCCATAAAGCAAACAAAAAAACCCCAAACAAAACAAATCTAAAAGCACCTTCTCATCTGCTTTGCTTATATCCCAGGGGCTGCTCCAACAGCCAGCTCTGCAGCCTGCTCAGGAAATGAGCGTTTAGGCAACACAGGTTTTCCCAGAGGCGAGATTTTTTTTAAAGGAAAATAAAGCCCTTGGAGAACACTTCCTTTAAGCAGCCTTCTCTTTTTTTACCCTGATGTGGATTGAGCGTAAAGCCTCTGTTGATCACAGCTGAGTTAGGAAGGCTGAAGAGAAGCAATCCTCCAAGCAGGCAGGTTCCAAGCTTGTTTTTTTTCTCCCAGTCAAGCTCTTTGCTACCAGGTAACCTTAGCAGGCATTCTTCCACTGACTTCTGCTGAACAGTACGAGTCTGCATGGTGAGGAATTGACATTGTGGGCATGAAATGATAAATTAGAAGTAATTGCTGAAATCGTCATTCATGAATTGTGGGCCATTATCTCTTAATGCATCTGGAATCCCAGAGTGAGCAACTTGTGATTTACAAAGCAATATTACGCTGCTGTGCTGCATATTGTGCAACAGTTCAGTAACGACTGAGTAGTGGGCTACGAACTAAATGCAAAACTTCCCATCTAGCTGGGAGCAGATCCATGCCACCTCCGGATGGAGGGCAAGCAGACCTATCACTGCATTTTTTGGTGTCAGTCCTTTTCTTTCTTACTGTTTTTCCCTGATTACTGCACATTATTTTTGGATATCCACCATCAAAAATAGCTTCTATTCCTATCTGGGCAGGTTGGTTTACCTACCTAACCAAGACAATCCGTGTAAACTACTCTTGACATTTTTTATCTGTAGCTACCCTTAGCACTCCCACATCCTCTGAACAGATATAATCAAGTGCAATAACTTCAGAAACAAAGTCTTTATGATTAGAGAAATTTGAGCTATTTCTGTTGATCATTCATTTCCAGAAACCGCTTCAAACACTTTTAAAGAAGAATCATCCTATTTCTTTTTGAATTGTATTTATAAAACCCAAACTCTTAAATAACTTTGTGATTGAGTTACACAAGCTTTAAGATTCTCTTATTTTTTTCTTTCAGTCTTTATCAGAACTCCGAAGTCACATCTGTTCTCAGTTGTCTCATCACAATTCTGATTTTGAACTTCTGATCGTTCAGAACACTTATTTCATATGTTTACTGCTCAATTCATGTTACTTAGCCTTACTATTTGGTGAAGCCAAAAAAAAAACCCCAACTCCACCAGTTAGCTCACGTAGCAATTTCTTGTAACATCTTTCCAAAGTAACACGCCATTATACATACAGATGAAAGTCCTCTTGAAATTTTGCAATCACTTTGTCTAGCAATCTACCATCATATTCAAACTTATTACATTGCAGTACAGATTCCTGATACTCCATCACTATAGGTTACTTTATTGCTAGATCTGCTGCCAGGCTATTTGTTTCCTAGAAATTTCCAACTAAAGCTTCCAACTAATAGCTTCCAGTTTCTGGACCTTTCAGGACCAGAGGATTCAAGTACTTTTGCTTGTCCACTTTGAGTGGAGACCTAATTTAATTTTGAGGAGATAAGAATGTGATAGACAGGTAGGTTCATCAGCAATACTTTGTGGTCCTAATTAATAAAGAGGTTCTTAATCATTTAACTCAAAGCATGTGAGCAATTCAATAGCCTTCAGGGACACAGAGGTTATGTCCATTTTCCACATGGTATGGTTACATCCAGGTTACGCAGGTACTGATGCTGGTGGCTACTGTCATGCTTATCACGGTCATCTTCTTATTAGACTTTAATGGGGTTTTTTGACCGTATAAGAAACAAACTTCACTAGGACTTCAGTAAGTTACACCATGTGCCAATGTTGAAATGTGCAATTATAGTTTGATACAAGACTGATTGACTGTTCTACACAGCACAGGCAATGACAGATATTCTTAACCTTGTCTAGGGTGCTCCTATATAGACTCCACTTCCATTTGCCTACATTTTAACCACCTTTCAATTTCAAAGTCTGCTTTAGGCTGACAAAATTCAGAAAGTTCTATCTGAACCCAGAGTTAAACTGGATGCTAGAATCAGCAATGGAAAATCCATTGGGAATTAACTGCAAATCCCACTGATATTCCCTTCGTGCATTCGGAATGCCCTAGAACAACGAATACTTACAAGTGTGTAACAATTAGGCTTTGGGTGTTTTCATTTTGGTGTCCAAGAATAGTGGACACCTCTGACAACTTTTGGTCTTAATATAGCAATTTCCCACCGTGACATGGGAGAAAAACATTATTAATATTTGTGAAAAAACAGATACGACAGAGACAAATGTCACAGAAAATCTTATATTGCAATTAGTATCTTTACACTCAGTGAAAGATTTCAGTCATATGCCATGAAAAATAAGGTCTTGTGTTTCAATATGAACAATGAATATAAAATGAAATATTGAACAGCTGCTCATTCCATGAATACCTCCCCCCATCCAGTGTAACAAATGGTAGTCGTCATGCAGAAAGAAGTTTACAATTGTGCAATTAAAACCGTTATTGTAAAGCATACGCAAAATGGCTCGAGCAACGTTGATTTTATTATTTCTTAACTTCTGACTGCTTAGCCCTTATATGTTTTTTAACAGACAATTTTTTATTCCTGTAATTAGTAGTAGATACTACACAGGGAGAACTTCCTTCATCATCCAGGCAAAGGGCATGTGACAAAAGGACTACATAGTATTCTCAAAGCTCATTTGTATGGGGCTGGAATTTCTCACAGTCTGGGCTGCCATCTTTCCCACTTTATGTTCACAAACTCCCTTCTCTATATGCAGTAGCGTATGTTTGTGGTAGTGAGGGACAGATGCTCAATCTCAACAAAGATCAATGTGGCTCCAGGGAGCACTGTAGCATCTTTTCTCTGATATTAGACTTCACTATCCTGAGGCTGTTCCTATGTGGCAGCTTACCAGGTTGCCAGTCTGTCTTTAAGATAGCTCTCTTTATCTTACTTTTTTAAATAAGAATGTATATTTAAAAGACATACCTGTCCAATAATAAGGGGGACTACAACAGTCATAAACAGCTGCGAGAATATAGATGTAAAAGGCACAGAGGAGGACGAGCCAAGCTACAAAGTAAAAATACACCATTAATATATTGCACTTTTTCTTAGTATCTGCAAATTTCCTACACAGATATAACACATTAATATACATTTTATTTTATGCATAAAAACTTGGAAGTCTGTGCACAAACTTGGAATTATGTGCACACATGTTTAATTGTTAAGTCACAACAAAGCATTTGGTATTCCACAATAAGAAAACTAAAACAATCTCTGTTTGATTATTTTATAACCTAATAGTTCCATCAGTATACCTTTAATTGAAACCTCGCTACACATATATGCAAAGTAAATCATATAAGCATTTCTAGGATGATAGTCTAAAAAGACAGAGAGTGAATCTTCCAAAGTAAGCAGTTAGCTCAACTAGCCTTACCATTTATATAAATTTCAAGCAACAAAAGTTGATGTTGTTATTTCAATAAATAAATTATTTAATAATTATTGTTATTATTATGTGAAGACATTCACATGTTTTATTTCAGTGATGTTCAGCGATGTTAAAGAAGAGTTCTGTTGAAAGTATATAACTATTCTTTCCTTAAGACAACTAAACAGTGACAGGCTTAGACTTCATGTAGGTGATCTCTTGATTATAACTGTAAATGCTAAAAGCATATTTTATAAAGATGCAGGTAGAAAAGGTGAACCAAACCCATTCAGTGAGATTTTTGCAACCTACTTCAGAATGCTTAGGAAAATATTCTCTATTTTTTTTTACATACTGCTTGGACTTGTTTTATGCTAGGTTGAAATGCTATTGAAAAGTTTCATGTAATGTAATTTAATATATCTTTAACAGCAATAGAATATGCATTAAGAAATATATGGTAAGATGACTGAAATAGCATTGTCAGAGCTTCCACAGACAACCATTGGCTTCATGATGAGGGTAAATGACATAATGCTAAGGATTTCACAGATCCACATTATTTTATATTTTGCACTTCGTTTTAAAGATCCTCAAAATGACAGAATTCAGAACGTTTGCAGCTCCATCTAAACAATGCTGATTCTCACATACGTCATTCTCATAAATTACACTCAGACTGCATTATACTTTTGACACTTATCTTCCTTTCAAAGCTACCTGCAGGCATGATAGACAAGGTGATCATACAACCTAGTCACTTCCTATAACTCTGCCTAGAAAAATCAACATATGGCCATAAAAGCGGGTTTGGCATAAAACCAGATTCTTCAGAAATTCAAAGAACAGAAAAATCAGAAATTTCACATACTGAAGTATTTGACTTTATTCAGAAACATACAACTGCAGCCCTTGCCTACAGAAAATAATCTGATGAGAAAACGCCAATTATACCACTTTTGCAGTGGTTTACGTGTATATGCACTGCTTTTTGTAAATGTCACTTGTATATGCAATGCTCGGGAAAACGGTGTATACACCAGCGGGGCCATCTGTATGCAAGCTTAGCTTTTGGTGCTCGCAGGTGGCATCAGAACTGGGAAACAGCACGAAATGGAATTAACTTTTGACACTAGGAAATCATGGGACTTGGGAGTGTTTCTTGGCCAGCTCAGAGTTTAAGAGAGCGGAACCAGACCAAATCTACTCTTTTTTTAAACATACTCCACCATTTGCTTTCATACATCCCTTTCTGAATATACTCTATGTAGAGTGCCTTGGGCAGAATGTATGGGATATGGCCGTTTCCTACACATTACTTTAACTGGCAAAATCAGGTAAGACTCGGTCTGGCCATTTAATAAATTACAGCATCTCATCCCCATCACCTCCAATTTTAACAATGTGGGCACAGAAGATGGTTGGAGGCGACCTGAAGATGTCATCACTGAGACTTCTGGTCTGCAAGTAGAGTGCAAGTGAGAAGACCAAGATTAAGGAGCCTAAATTTCCCATGGAGGCAACAGGGAGAAGTAAGAGCTTGCAGGGGAAGATTCAGATCACCCACACGAGTACATGAAGTCAGGCAGTGCAGCTACTCCATTCCCAAGGGGCACAGGGCTCTTGCATGATTCCTTGCAGAAAGTGGAGCAGAAAACTCCATCATACCACTCATGATCTCCTTGTTGTTTTAATTCTTGTAAGGAGCTTCTGAAATTTTAAAAGGTTCATAGTTTTTCAAACTGTATTTGGACTTATTTTTTTGCTATGTGCTGAGGAGCTAAAAGCATTACTTACTGTGTATTCAGGGAAGCTTTTTCAAATGAAAGTGAAGATTTTAAAACTTTAAAATCTGCCTGGGTCACAGAGGAATGAATCTAACCAAGCAGTCCGCATGCCAGGACCCTCTGCATAGCTTCACAAAGCTATGGCACTTTGGCAGTGGCTCTTGTGCATTTTTATAAAAACATTGATTGGACTTCTCTCACTACTTTAAAGTTTTATGCTCAGTGGATGCATTATCAGTTTCTAAGTCAGGAATGAAAAACTGTTCAACAATACAGCTGCTGAAAAAGCAGCCATTTAAACAGCAATAGTCTTGCCAGCTTTTTCAGATATTACTTCAAACGTAGCGTCTTCAAGCTGTTGTGGATTCTTAAGCACTTGTGATATAATGATATGTTTTGGGTGTGGGGTTTGGGTTTTTTTGGTTGTTTGGGGTTTTTTTACATCATCAGAAACTGAATTACAGGTACTGTGCTGGGATGCTAAACCAGTTTACCCAGGAAAAGTAAAATGACTTTATTCAAAGAAACAATCCTCTATATCAGGATATTAGGGTATGGTTCTTCACCTTGTCAACTTCACCTCACCCATTCAGGCTCATCTCACTGTCATCTGGACCACCAAAAGGCAGACATTTCAGGTAACCACCTCATTATGACTACATTTTAAACAAAACAGAAATCTACATATCAGTCCAAAAATGTCCACCCCCCCTGAATGAATAAATAAATAAATAATTCATTAACCTGCCTTTTGCCCAAAGGAAGTGAGTTCTTCAACTACATCTGGTTTATAAGGGGAAAACCACCTCTTTTTCTTGTATAAAAAGTTTTTCTGCTTCTAATATGACTCCTCTCCTGCATGATCACTATTTTTGATCCTGTTTCAGTTGTATAGATAATCATATTCTTCTGCCAGTCTCCAGCACCTTCATTACTTTCTACAGAACAGTATGGAGCTAGCTTTTTTCTTGGGTCCTTAAGAGGTCTTAACACTCTTCTATACTGCACTCAGGCACAGAGGTTCGCAGCAGTATGTTTGCTAGGCACTGCCCCCCTTCACGCACTGCTATGGTATTAGACTTCCCTGTCCCACCTATAGTACTGATAGTACTTCTTCAAAGAGACTCCTGAACTTTGTTTCCCTTCTGCGTATTATGACAGTAACTTCAGTGGACTGGTTTTTATCAGAATCTATCAGTTAGACAACGTCTAGAAACCCTTGTATTGCCGTAATCTTAAATCTATTCCCAGAGGAAGACACAGAAGGTAAGATAAAGGCTGAAGAAAAGAGAAGGCAGGAACTTCTCAGTCACACAGAAGACGATGACATTTTAACCCAGACTCTGGACATACAGTGGCTAACCACAAGGAATCACAAATCCTAAAGGACCCACAGCTAATGGATGCATAACTTGACCAGGACTGCCTCAACACTTGTAGTATGCAAACGCATCAGGCTCACAAACGTGTCTCATGGACTCTCAGACACTGCCTGGGTTCCAGACTTCCTTTGAACTTGGATATGTTCATCACATTCATTTTGACAGAGAAGTGAGAAGTGAGGAACAGAGGAAGCAAAAAGCTCGATATAATGTTAATACAACCTTCCTATACATTGACAAATGCAAATTTTGGTCAGGTTTTGGTTGGATCAAGCTAAGTTCTGTGCTCCATTTGCTGTCATAAAACAAATTTTTTTAAAAAAATGTCTAGATGATCTGCATTGCACCAAAATTAGCATTACTCTAAAATGTCTGATTATATTTGGCTGCCCTCCTTGTTATAATAATCCCCATGCCTAAAAACGAACCTTTCTTCACATGGAAACAAACAGAATCAGTACTGTAAGAACTGGTGTAAAAACATTATAGAATCAAACTGCTAATTTATAGCTATAAAAAATAATCCAATCGGAATCTCTTATGGAAGACGAAATGCACCATTTAATGAAAAAGCTATCACAAGTTTTCATGCCAGCCTATTGTCTACGCTTGAGAACACTTCTTAAACAAAAGTTTGATATTGTAGAGTGATCGTTACGTGCTATTCTGGATAGCAACATTTCAGTTAAAGGTTTATTAATAAGCCAGGCCTGCTTAAATAGACTCCCTATTCAAAAAAAGACCCCGAAAAATCTTGCTGAGGGAAAGAGACTTTCACTTAAATAATCTGAGTGATTTCAGAAGGACAACCCAGATGAGCAGGAACCGCACCTTCTGCAAGTGTTTGCTGGATATGGCTGTAATGAAAGAGAATTCCAGGCAAACCTTTCCAAACAATTCTGTCGCTATGCAGTACTTCAAACCTGACCTGCAGCATTCTTGCTAATTTAGTCCTAGACCTTTCTTCTCAAGAGACTGCCTGTTTTAAAAAACTCCTGGCAAATTATTTAGTGGGTTTCTTTATGAGTTTGTGGTAGAAACATTAGCTTATCCTTAATTGATAGGATATATTTAACTGGTTGTGGTAAAAACAAAAAGCAAAAACCAACCAAACAACTTGTCTTGCATAAGAACAAGACAATTCCACTTCCCAGCCTAGACTGCCTCCACAAGCCAGACGCTCCATTCTCGTCTTTCTGGCCAAGCAGGCAGGTATCACCATGGTGTTCCCACATCTACAACTGCCACTGACTCAGAAGAAACACACCTCCTACCAGTCACACCAAATTATAATCCAGTCCCACATATTGAGTCCACTTTGGAGGTAGCTGTCCTTTGGGGCCTTACTCTTCCAGTGTTCTCTTGCAATTAACATGTTTCCTGTCTTTGTGCTCTTCATACACCACCAGCCAGCTTCAGCCTTGCTGTTTGCTGGGCACAGACGAGGAAGCGAGGCAGGGGTGAAAACCGGGCAGAACCGAGGGGGAGGATCACTGGCTGCTCCCTCATGTGAGATGTTTAATTTAAGCTTTTCATTTTCACATTCACATCATGCTACTCTGATACCCATCTTTTTAAATTTTGTCTTCAATGCTGTATCATCACTGCTTCTGGTTATTCTCATCCAGTTCAGATTCAGCTGCCTTAGAGGCCTCTCTAGACCACCCCACATGCTAGTCCCTTTATGTCCTGTTGTGGATGACAGCCCCGTTACAGAAAGGACATGGAAGGTGATGAACTTTTCTAAAAGATGTGGATGGAATCCAGGCTCAGTAATAAAGGACAACGAACAAGAGTGACCAGCTGAACTAAGCCCTCCCTTGCTTTGGACTCTTTCTGGAACCCTTATCCTGAGCTAGTCATTGTGGTATACTACGCGACAGCAGAAAAGTATGCCCATTGCCCTCAGTAACCCAGGTACTTGGCAAATAGAAATGCTTTGCACTGAATACACTGCAATAGGCAGTAACTGTAAGCATGCTGAGGCTCTGGAAGTAGGAAACGTCCACACTACTCCACAGGAACAGCGCTTACGGGCACTATGAGTTCCACAGTGCCCAGCTTTAGATTTCAGATAGGTCGAAAGAGATGAAACCATCATTCCTATGTAACATTTCACAGCCACCTAAACAGAGCTGGCAGGTCACTAGGATATCCTTCCTACTCCACTGCTTCAAAGGCACTTGCATGCAGAGTGTTTAGACATCTCAGTAAGTAAAGCAGAGAAGCTATGTAAAAGATGCCAGCTCCCAGAGACTTGCCAAGAGGCATTGGTACTGAAATTGTCTGCTCCTAATGGGTGCTAACAGCAGGAGAGGGACTGGAAAGGCAGGTTCTATTACTGAGAAGGGAGCTTCTATAGTACAAGAAGAAAGAGGGTTTGTCATTCAAAAGCAAATAGGTTTCCGTTTCCTAGCACTGGCAGAATCCAAGGTGTCAGAATTTATTTAAATTTTTAAATAAAGCTTTTAATTCTGCCTATCAAAAACTGCAAGTTGTCTCTTACCTCACAGAAAGGGGCTAAAGGTACGACAGAGATCATGTTCAATGGTTTGGCAGTCATGTATTTTAACAAATAGATCTTTCATTGCCATTCTTAAAAATTAAAGGCAGACATAAGATTGTAGCTCTGCTAAAGAAAAGAGATGTTCTGGCCTTACGGTATATTTTGCAAATTCTTGCATATTCTATATGCCTCTGTGGCCACAGGAACTGATTTTGCACAAAAAAACCCTAGCTGTCTATATATACCCTGCAGTTTTGTTTCAAAAAAAAACCCAAAAAACCAAATCATAATGGGGGGTGGGGGTGGGGTGTGTGTGTGGAGCTGACAATCTGTCAAGTCCCCCCCACCCCCGGCTTGGGCAAGGAGACTGTATATTTGGGGGTTCTGTTGTTAAAGTGATCACAGATGCCTAATCCTGTTCTGGGTTCCCCTACGGCACATTAAATACCAAGCCAATCCAAACATACCTGCCGATTTTAAAGCCTTTTATAGAGCTGTAAAAATAACCATTGGTATTCTCAATCTGAAATATACCAGAGCTACTCTTCCACTTTACCATGGTAAAATGATCTTGAGGGTTAATGTAAAGAAATGAGATCAAGTGTACAACCCAAAGGCACAGAATCACAGAATCACAGAATAGTCAGGGTTGGA
>VZSZ01000409.1:195-84576 GCA_013398815.1 Ibidorhyncha struthersii | reverse complement strand
GCAGAGCTCTCCTGCTCATCTTCATTGTTGCCTTAGGCAGCTCTAGGCATGCATCACAGCTTCTTACCTTGTTTTTTCCCTTGCATAGGTTTCTGCCCTTCCAAAACATCATGTATTATGTCACAGCAAACCAGATCAGCAAAATTTCTGCGCTTTGGTAAAGACCCAAGGCCACACCTACAACTGGGCTAGACAGAATCCAGGAATTTAATAGTCTAATATGGAGAGTTCACTTTATCATCACCTCTCCCACCTCCTCCCTCAAACTAAAACACTTTAAAAAAAAAGAGGCAGCAGCTAAGAGGCTGGTGGCTATGTTCGGCTGGAACAGGATTTGAGATTTTGAGGGAAAACCCCTGGCTGCAAAGCACCTGGCTGATGTAATTTGAGGAAGAAATAGGCTTCACTGTGTCAGAAGAGGGATCCTGACATCAGCGGATATGTGGCCATTCAGTTACTGAGAAGGAGAGGATCAGAGAACCCACAAACCAAGGTGTATGACAGGAGAATATACTGCAAAGCGTGCTTGCATCACAGGTGGTGCCTTGTTGGTGGCTTCCATAGTGCTGAGTTGCACTCAACTCATAGCCGTACAGTGGTCCTCATGGCCATCTCCCTGCATGAGCCTCCAAAATAATTCTTGGATAGGTCCTAGTCCACTTATGCTATGATTTTCCCCATAGTAACAAAAAGATGACAGCCACCACCACTGAGCCGCATGCGACTGACTCCTGCTGTGTTCCCAGGTCCAGCCCAAGCTGCTCACCCAAGCCATGCCAACCTGGGTTTGACATACGAACCCAAAGTTTCCTTAGCCATCTGGCTCAGGGGCTTTTGTGAGCCTTCATGCCAGTGCTCTTGCACATGTGGGAGCTGGTTTCTCTTCCAACGCCCTCAACTTTACTTCTGCCCATGACTTTCAGGACACCCTGACCACCCGAGTGGAAGTCTGCAAGGCAGCCTGTGGGCTCCAAGCAGCTGGCTGTCTTCCAGGGTTGCCATCTTTTGTTACTGGAAATACCCTAATTAGTTTCTAATGTGCTGCGTTAACCTGACAGCCATCCACCTTATCCCATGCCTGCTGCCTTTTTTTTTGTTGTTGTTGGCTCAAGGCTTTTTTTTTTTTTTTTAAACACCAACTGCAGACTACAAACACTTTTCCCAACACAGTGCTCCTTGCTCCACTCACAGCTGAAGATAGTCTGTGAGGACACTGCACAAGTGGTGGGTTTGACTGCAGAGCAGGACATGGGGCTGGTATCTCCCACGGCTGTTCAACCAGTCCAAGCAGGTGTATCTACAACAGCAATTCCCTTTCCCTGACCAAGAGCTGGGGTGAGGCAGGAGGCCCTGGATGGGGAGAGCTGTGAGGTGTCCTGGAGGACCCTCAAAACACCCACTCAGGACCTGCACCTCTGAGGCACCTTCTCCGCAAAAAGATGAGGTCAAAACTCACCTGGGAGGAGCACTTAGCCAAGCAGGCAGGTATGTGTCATAGCAGGTATAAGCATAGGCACTACCAAATAACCAGGCAGAGTTTAAGCCCCAGGACAATTAAGAGTCCTGTACTACAGAAATATCCTAATTTGTGAATTTCTTGTACTTCTTTCTCCACTTGCTACACACAGACACAGAAGAACAACATGTGACCAGCCTCCTCTCATTCTCACTCTTGATGCCGAAAACCAAAACAATTTACAAATTAGTCTCCCTCATCAAAGGATGAGAGAGAGAGAGAGATCCCCACCGCAAAACATTTCTCCCAGCCCTCCGGTACCCATGAGGCACAGCCCTGCAAGCTGGGTGTGAGCTTTAGCAGCTGTTTGCAAAATATCCCCCATGGACCCAGGTTCGCCTTTCAAGCATCTCTCAGGGGCCGTGGGTCTGAGACATGTGTTCGATTCTTGTCTAGTTAGCTCTTACCCCTGACTTGCTACCAAGAAGGGTGGGGGAAGAGATGGATCAAACAGATGACGATGACAAAGGAGGTGCCCGCAACTGGATTTACTTCAAGTCCTTGAAAGCCTGTTACTGAATGTAAAAAGGGAATAAAAAACAAAAAACAGTAATAAAAAGCAACTAATGTATCCAATTTTTATGGCCAAAAATAAAGGCACTGGAAGGCAGGCTTTTTAATGGCTATCATTCCTCCTGTGTGATTTGAAGATCCCCTTGTAAACGGGAATCCTGGGTCTGTTTTGCCATCTGTTCCCTCCACTCCTGCCTAGGAATCCTGAAAGGGTATTTATTGTATATGCAGGTTCAGTGAGGCCCACTTACTATAAACAAATACTGCATGAAATATGGTGGGGCCAGCTCTTTCTACAGTGCCTGTATTTATGAGGAAACAGTATAAAAACAAATATGTAATCTGGAAATAAACCTGTTAAATGAATAAAAAGTCCTACGGAGCAAACCATAATGATTAGCAGAGCCACTCAGTGAAAGACCCTGTTAAGGGAACACATCTGCTGTCATCCACTTTGCATCAGTGCTTTTCCCCCCTGATAAAAATCCATCTACAAGCAGCCATCAGAAAATCACGGGGGAGGGGAGTGGGGAGAAGGAGGAGATGATACAACCTAAACGGTATGAGGCCAACCATGGCACTTTTGCTGGTTCTTGAAATGCCTCTTGAGTCCTGCACCCTGCTGTCCACCAAATACAATCTATGTTATTTACAGCATGTACTAGGTACCGATTACAGTCACTTGGATGAAGGGGGCAGAAAAAAAAAAGGGAATAAGAAGTAATAAAAAAAAAAAAAGAAAAGGATCAGCAAAGCAATAGAAGGCCAGCATGGTGTGCTGAACAAAGATTCAAATAAAGAAGCGCAACATGTTTGTGCACACATGCATAGAAAATCATATTTTGCTTTCCACCAACTGCACAGAGCCTAAACATGGGTTGTATAGAAGAGCAGTGCAAGATAAATCTGCTATGGAAATGCAACTCAATCATGATCTCTGATTGCCAGCTTCACTTGTGGGCAATATCACTATTCAAACGCAGGAAGTACTGTTCTAGCTACCTGTTCCTATTAACTCTATATTTACAGACCTCGAGTAAAATCACAACCTGCTCCGCAGCCGCCCCACCCCGCCCACACAGGCAGAGCCAGCTACAGACGGGCGAGTGACCGTGCTTGTTGTCACCCTCTCTCCCCACGATTTACATTTGCTCCAAGATGTTCTGGGTATTTCCTATCTCGGTTTCTGCTTTCCACCGTGGGTTGCCTGACCTTCCCCATGGAGCCAGTTATTAATACTCCAGTCTCTACCGACAACGCAAACAAAGTAGGTACAGGCTGATGCAACTCTGGAAAGTGCTGTACCAAACACTGATGCAACCCCCCCAAGAGCCGTGATTACTACCCCGGAGCACATGGGACGAGGATGCCCTGCTTGCTTTCAGCCTGACTCTTGCTTTCGCCTTTGCCTGCCAGCACAAAAACTGACAAAACCCACATCTTCCCAGTCGGTGGCTTGGAAAAATTCTGGTTTTACCCTCCGGCTAACTGTTCCCAGGTAGAAGCGTTACGCAGGCAACATGCTTTTCCTTCATCACACGTGTGACTTCACAGTCAAACTGAAGTGCATTGCCTTGGTTGTGTTTTTACCATCGCGATCATTTCCGCTTCTTACCAATCAATCAAAGTAAAGCAATAAAACCTTCACCTTCGTAGCAAGGAAGACAAAGCCTGAGCATCGACTGGAGAACTGAGTAGCAGACAACAGGCCTGTGGCTCCCCTTCCCCACCCAAAGCATGGAGTAAGGCATCACGTAGCATCATTTGAGTACTAATTGGCAAAACAGGCATAATAATTTGCTTGAATGTGCACTGTGATGCTGGTGTACTGTTTGCAAATTATTAATCAGCACAGACTTTCTGCCTTCAGTGTATGTGAGATGTACATAAAAGCTTAATGGATTTATATCACTACAGTTACTACTACTGCTCACTGACACACTTTAGTATTTTTATTGCTTTTTCATAGCTGACATAATTCTGATGGTATGTAATTAAACATTTTACAAAGATAGGGTCTGATCCGACAACCTTTATGCACATGAATAATCTCATTATGTTCAATGCTTCTACTCATGTACCCAAAGCAGGCAAGACTGGGTTCCTACTGCTACAAAAGTAATTTTTTTTCCCACCTTCTGTATTCCCCTTTTGGGATTTTGATGGAATTAATAATAATAAAAAAAGGTCCTTAAAACTCCTTCACATTTATTTTGTGCATTGGAACCTTCACCTAGCATTTAAAGAAACTACAAGAACACCGTTGTAGCGGTTATGTTTGGCCGGGGATGGAAAGAAGTAAGAGTTTGTGTTTTATCACAGACTGAAAGACATACTGCTTTTTTGCCAGTCTATATCTTAGTGCGGTTTCCTGAGACTGACTAAGGGCCTGAAGGGCGGATTTTTTTCAAGAATTCATGACTCACTTTAAAAAGTGGTGTATTTCAGGCATGAGGGGGATTGCCCAAATGGGGTTTTTTTCAACATGACCTGCAAAATATGTCACAGTCATATGCTTGCTTCAAACTGATACGCATGCAAAATGCTCATGTGCCAGTGTCTTACAGGCTCTGCGCGTCCTGTTCCCCAGTCACCCAACAAATCTGCATGTTCACGAAGGTGTTTTGCTTGGCTCCAGCAAGAGGCGAGCCTGACCCAAAGCTAGATCGGGAGCTGAGGACCTTTGTTACAAAGCCTGGTTTGGTGTTGACCGGTCGTAAAACAAGCTTTTCAAGTTTTGATTCAGATCTGAGCCTACAGGCAGACTTGTCCCAGGTGCGTTGCCATCCTGGCACCTGGTGAAACCCATTGCCACTCACCAAGACTATCCCCAAACCGTTGGGCAGGAGGGAGAAGGCACAGGTGGATCTTGGGATCTGAACTTTAGATTTGGATTCATTTCAGAGAGACATATTTAAACCATCGCAGTCATAACCAAAGCGCAGGCAAACAGAGAGGGCATTTGGGCCACTGTGAATCCCAGGAAAAACACCAACTCTAAATAAAAACTTGTCACTTTGCAATGCCTCTGCAGCTGAATGAAGGTGTTTTTCTGCCTTTCCCCCAGCAGAGAATGCAGGAAGGCTCTAAACGCAGCCAGCGAGACTTTCTGGTCATTTTACACTCCCGTGTTATTTTACTACCTCTTGGACCCATGAAAAACCCTCTCTCCCATCTTTGGGCAAAAAGGGAACCAAATATGAGTTTCTGGAAACAAACAGGCCTTTTAAATTAAAGCCTACTGAGTTATTAGCCTAGTATGAAAACCACAATATTGCAGAGTTGCTCCTAATCTGTGACTGGGAAGCATTAAACCCACTCACAGCACTGCCCAAGCAGGAGGAGGACAGCCGTCTGGCTTTTGGGGAGCTCTGTGCCAGACTAGTAACTTTGAGCATCACTAAATCGTAAGCCATGACATGAGGTGAAGCCTTTTCAGCACACAAAGTGCAGAAGAGCTTTGGTGCCCAGGCAGTGGTACAAAGCCCCCTCCCGGTCAGGTTTACTCAGCAGGGGTCACACCACAGGCTAATCCCATTGCCTTTCAGCGGCTGCACCCTTTGCAGTGATTTACTGTTGCAGCGCAGAGGGGTGCTTCAGAAAAACCTTCCAACCTAAATCTGAACTCCACCCGTGACAACAATCACAAAGTTGTTTTGAGACCCAAACCAAAAGGAAAAGAACAAAAAGTCACTTATAAATGAGCTGATCCAGCAGTCCTGACCTGCCGGCTATACAGTAAGGGAGCGTTACCCTGCCCCGGCAGCTAAGCCCAGAAAGGGGATGCTCCTTTTGAGATTCATCAGTATAGCACAGCTGGGCTCTCTTCCTCTGTCATCAACTGTTGTTCCAGGATCTGTTTAGAAAAATCCAAGTCAACCAGTCACCTTCTAGCTTGCCTGTCTTTCTATTTTGGTCAGTGTGGGGAAATAGGCTGTCAGACCTGTGCCTCCTCTCCTTCCCTCCCCTCTGGATGGAGCACACACTTGGACTTCGAGCCTGCTTCCTTTGGCCTGACACGCTGCTGCCAAGTTGCCATCGGGGACAAAATCGAGAGCACTGAAAAGGCAGGAGAAAGCTGATCCCACATGACACATCGGGGAAAGACAACACACACCAAGGCCTCTGGAAAACAGACTCACTCCTGGCTTCCCAGAGATGTGCAAATTTATGAGGTTTGAATGAAATTCAGCTAAGGCGTCCAGGCCAGCGACTGCTTATTCAAAATTAACTCAATCGCTGGACTTTCGTCTATTGAAAAGTCACCTGATCATGCTCCACACTGCCTAGGTTAAGCCCTGACAGTATCTGAAATACCTCAGATAACATTAACCCTTCTGTTGGGACTGCAATGCAGGATGAACTTTTCAAAAAACTTTTAAAAAACATGATAAAACCACACAGATCAAGACACTACAGTGACCCCAGCACATGGATATGTTACAGCCCTTTGACAAGTCAAGGGCAGCACTTAAGAAAAGCGGAAGCGGGTAGTTAAGTGGGACACAAGGTTTACTTGCCCATATGCACCTATGAACATGAACATATGGATTTCTTTACATCTTGACCCCAGAGAACAGGCAAAAAACTTGAAAACTCCACCTGGTTTCTGTGGTTATTTTTCCATTTAGGGATTAAACAACTTCTAAACCCACGTGCGCGTATTTTTCTGTTGCAAATAGGCAGCACAGACAATTGCAAAGCAAGGAGATGGGTGTGAGAAAGAGGATTTCTAGTGACCCAGGGGAAAAAAAAATAAAAGGATGAGTCCGGGCCTGCCAAACAGCTGGTTAAACTTCAGAGCTCAGTTTAAGGCTGTTCTGAGACTTGTCTACCAACAGCAGAAAAAGCACCTTCTCCTCTGCCTGCCTTTCTTTTTGCACTGCTCCCCCAGCACCAACACTCCAGAGCGTGCTCATGCAGCAAGATCAAGATTTCTCTCCTCACCTGAGTGAAAAAGCAGCGTGTTTGTTAAACATTGTTTTCCGAGAGAGGTACAGGAGTCTGGTCAGAGGAGTGCTCCAATGCTTTTAATGTGTTACCACTCCTTCTTTCAGCTGTTACTGGCTACTCCCTTCCCCCCGGGCCTATCGCTAACCCATCGCAGTGCAACCTGCGGTGGGGTTGTTGAGCCCATCTCGGCACAGCGCCAACCCGCCACTGCCTTCATCTTGGCCGGGGTCCTGAGAAGAGACTGCAATACCTATTAATCATAAACCCTCTTGATTAAATCCATCTAGCTATTTCACTCAGCTACAACCGGAGGCGAAGGCTGTCCTGCAAACAGCTCTGTCCCTGTAATCGAGCTGTGCACACAAAGCCAAGCGAAGAACTGGGTCTTCATCTATGTTGAATTTGAGGCTGGTCCTGGGTTTTCCACCTGCGTGCCACCACAGTCTGACATTGCCAAGGGTGAGACTTGTCAGGATTAGAGCAGAAGCTGAAAACTTCCGCCAAGCCCTGAAGGAGCCTGTTAAGTCGGTCACCGAACATTTGCAGGGGTGAGTAAGAAAGGATGGACCCTGCCACCGTGCTGTGGACTCCCTGCTTCACGCCCTGGGCAAAGGGTATGCTGGGATCTCGAGCGCAAGTCCAGAGCTGTTCAGAAAATTAAAAACAAAGATCCCTTGAACATTTCTTTGTTTCTATTCATAACCACAATTTCATTTGCATTGATGTTTCCTGACCAATTCTCTCCTCAAAATAATTGATGGGGAAAAGATCAAGAGATGTAATTAAAAGAGAAACAAACAGAAAACAAAGGGAAGAGGGTAAATGGGCATGCGACTTCAGGTCAGGGAAGGAAGAGGAGCAGGTGGTGGAACTGATGAGGGAGGTTTAATGAACTGCGATTGACTTCGAATAACAAAGGAGGAGGAACCTAATCCTACCGTTGGATCTGTACACATATGGACTTACCATAACAAATGGTAATCAATCCATCATCCTTAAATTAAAGATAAGGTGGGCAGGAAGGAAGGGACAGGGTTTATTCTCTCCTCCTCACCCCCCACCCCATCCCCCGCCATCAAACTAAATCTGTTTGTGTGTGTCCATGTCTCTCTTGTCAGAATTAGTGCCTGCCATCTCTCCCTTCTCAAACGAAGCGGTCACCTTCCCATGCCTCACTATGCCACTGCAAGGAGGTCTCTTTGGAGGCTGCCCCAGCAATTTAGGGTCCTGGTCACCCTGATTCTGCAGTATATTTCAGTTGACAGCGATCAAGGCTCAGCAGCCTCAGAAACAGGCTCATAGGACCCTGTGTGTAAATGCTCACTAAGCTTTAATCAAATGCACATCACAGATAGTCCTGTGTGACAGAAAGCAGAGCCGCCAGTCCGCAGACCTGCCAAGAATAGCCTCATCTGCATACAAGCTTTTTTCCTCTTTTGGATCATTTTGGCCCTTGCTTTCTCATTCTAGGACAAGCTGCAGAAATATTCTGGGTTTTATATGTTACCTCCTTGTTCCAAGCTGAAGGCAAGTTTACTAGATTTTCTAAATATATACCCAGGTTTTATGAATTCTCATTAAGTTCTCTAGGATAAAGTTTCTATTTTAAGGCTCAGATCCTCCGAAGAGAGCTGCACGGTTGGACACCCCTTTCCCATACATTTGGCCAAGCATGGCTGTACACGTGGTTTTCTTTACAGGATTTGCCCTAGTGTTTAGGCCTGGCAGGCAGTTTCTCCCAAAGAAAATGTTTCTAACCTGGTGTCTCCAGGGCCAGTAACTAATACTTATTTTTGCTTGACCAGTAGGCAGAAAATGTATGAGCAATTCATGAAGATCACTATCGGCATACATTTAAAAGAGTGAAAGCTTATGGCTTATGGGGTAGTATCAGGAGCTAGGAAATATAATTTTCTCTTTCTGCCATAACCTTCCTATGTGATTTCCTGGCATGATCTGTATTTCAGTATATTCCTGTCATTCTAGAAGAATACCGCCAGCCAGGCTGGGAGGCGGCAGGGAGAAGGTGCTCAGACACATGGGGTGGGAGCTATATGGGGCCGCAGTTTGGGATAAGGTCTGGGAGAGGCTGGGTCTGGCAGAGGGGGCACAAGGAGGGCTTCCCACCCAGAGGCATTTCCACCACAGCTACTAGTTGAACAAAACATTTGCCAGTTAAAAAAATTCAGCCAGATCTCCTTTCCTGAGGAAAGGGCAGGGCAGGCACAGATGGACAAGGGCACGATGTCGAGCCCTGCCACATCAGATCGGGAAAGGGCGAAGAGCAGGGAAAACACAAATTTGTGAAATAGTCACCAAAGTTAAATTCTTCTCCCTGTTTATAACTCTGCAAGAGGAGCAGGAGGGACGCAACCCAAGCACCGGCTTAAAAATTATGTTTCCCGTTTCCCTGCTTGCTCGGGTCCTCTTAACCCGTGCATTGACATCCAGGTGTCCCAGCTTCACAGCAGCTGAGGAGCCCCCACCAGAGGCACCACTGGGGTTGCCAGAGCAAAGAGGAGCACCCCTCACTCTGGGCATGGGGCACACCAGCAAGTGCTCTGCCCTGTCAGCGCAGACCTCCCAGCCTGAGCAGGTCCCCCGTGCTGAGCAACCCCTATCTGGCCATGAGGAGAGGGACTCAGCATGCTGGATGGGAGTTGTGGGAATTTGGGATACTGTAGGCACATGCCAGGGAAGTAGAGTGAAATGGTTGGCAAGTGCTAAACCACAACACTGTGGTATCTGGTCTTGGACTTTGCTTCTCCCAGTTTCCACGTCCTAAATGCCATCACACCTGGAGCGGGAATTTGCACCGTGTGGGTGTTTTTGCTGCTTTTTGGGTACTGTGTGGGCTGACCAAGACCTGAGGTGGCACATCCCGTCATCCCCTTCAGCAGAGCACACCGAGGGCCGCCTGCCCCCCTCCCCAGCCTAACAGGGGCCGGGTCCAGCTCTGCAGCCTGCTGTGCTCAAGTTTCATTATGCCTCCACCAAAGAGGGCAATCCCCCCTGGCCCGGTGAAACGTGACCACGTAGCATACTAAGAGGTATCATTTATCACCACCAGCTCTTGAGAAGACAGACATTTTCCAGCGGGAGCTCAGGGCAGTATCACTCACCTGCTGCCGCAGAAGCAAATGCCAGGGTTTCTGGAGGAAATGTTTCACCGCACACACATGTTAGTAAGTCACCACCTCACAGCCTTCCACTTCCTTCGTTGGCAACTTCAATTTTACTCAAACTTTTTTGCTAAAGGGCTTCTTCTCTTACTTATTGGTCAACAGGGGCCTGAAACAAAGCATGACAATGGCCAGGGAGGAGGGAGAAGGTCAAAGCGGAGCTCGGCAGCGCACGATCTGATCCCCCTCTCAGTATTGCAGTTTTGGGACCTCTCCCGTCTTCTTTTCACTTACGAAAATCTGGCTGCTTGCCACAGAATAATATAGCAATGGGGGAAGGAGAGGAAGAAGGCTTAACTTTTATTTATTTTAGTGCGATCATTAGGATTATGTCAGGGGGGAAAAGCATTAATACATAATCTTTTCCCTGTGCTATACAACACTGGCTGCTTTTAATTTAGAATTAAATTGAAACACTCACTCAGAGCAGCTTTGAACAGCAGCCAAGGCCTTCTCTTGCATCGTGTGAGCAGCTGGGTAGCCTTTCCACTCTCCTTTTTTGGTCCACGGTGCCTGTTTTCAGACCTGCACTTGAAGGTCAGTCACTGAAGGTACTCGTCACCCTTCCACAAGTGCTAAGGGTCCCCTTGGTGCTGGCACACTGACCACAGGTGACGGGGGAAGCCCTCCCACCGCAGTGCGTGAGTGCAGCCCCCAGCAGACCAAACCTCAGCAAATAAAGCTCCACGGCTACAAGTATTTCACAAATTAAAGAGAGAAGGGACATACTAAAAAGCACATCTAAATGAACATTTAAAAAAAAAAAAAGCTAAATAGCATTGATTTATCTTTTTCTCGACGGCACACATTATTTTCTATGCTTTGTCGCACATGATGAGGCAAGTTCACACAAGGAGAACACGGTTTGGAGGTATAAACAGGACAGACAAGACTGGGTGGGGTAAAGCCAAATTTAGTTAAGTGAACTGGCCATCCTGTTTTGTTCACACGACAAGCCTGCTCCAGACGGTTCTCACCAAGCCGATGAGAAAGATGCCTCGGTCTCCCTGTTCATTTTAATCTATATAAATACTAGGTTTTGTCAGACTAAAGAATCCACTGCAGGCTCAAGCCTTTCCTTAATTATTGGTATTCACTGAAAGAAAGGGAAAGTTTAAAGAGGGGGAAAAAAAGAGATTGCCACCCTTTCAGTGCTGCTGTGAAGGGAGCTCTGCTTATCGCAACAGGTGCAAAGGCCACTCACAAAACCAGAAGCAGTTCAACACTGAAAGGCTAAGAAATTACTTATTCTCTTTGTCAGCTGCTAACACAAGCAGGGTAAAGGCTACTTGGACGGAAAGAGAGAGGGTAAAAAGAAGGGTTAAAGTTTGTTAAAGAAAGAAAGAAAGGAAGGAAGGGAAGGAAAGGAAGGAAGGCAAAGCGCACACAAGCCTGCAGGTCCTCAGGAGACTCTAGGAGATACGTTGACCTTAAAATATATAAAATAAAAAAGCGAGAGAAAAAAGAAAGCAGAAACAAAACTACAACCCCAAATAGAGCAGGAATGAGCAGCAGCAGCAGGCTGGGGACTGGGGGAAATTTTAACAGTCTACCACTGCAGCTGAATGGGGAGGGGAACAATGCCAGCTGAAAGAGCAGCATTCTTGCCCCTTCGCCCCGCAGAAAGGGGCTGTGCAGGTCTTTCTGATGGCTCCCTCTAATTACGCTTTCTTGTGTATGGCAATTCATGGCCAGTTCAGAGAATGTTCCCTGTCAGAGGGGTGATTTGTATACCACACCTACAGAGTCAACATATTGGGGAAAAAGGTATTAAAAAATAAAAAAAAAAAAGGAAAGAAAGAAAACTCGTCTGATGAAGAACCTGCAATTTCAGGGTTCTGTTGTCCCTTGGGTTCTTAGCTGGGTTTTTTTCCTCCACCCTTCCCCTTTCAACATAAAGCATCAGAAGTAACAGAAACTAGAATTTCATTTTATAACACCCCTCCGCTAATCCCTAGATCTCTCTGAAGTGCTGCATAAATTTCACCCTCTCTTCACAGAGCTGGAGGTTATTTTACATCTGGTGCATCTTATTTTCTAAGAACGATGGTTCTGTTTATTTTAACCAGGCCTGGAATGATGTGCAAACCAGCCATGCCTCTTAGATGCTGATTGTTCCCAGAACCAGATGGTCAAACCTTCCTCTTTTAAGACAGCTGACTCAAAGCCATAAAAGAAAACACCAAAAATGAAAACAATCATCAACAACAACATCAAAAAACACCCTGTGGTGGGAAAAAAAATATTTCAATGTTGGCACTGTGAGAGAGAAAAAACTTAGAGAAAAGAGAGTGTTTGGTTTCCAGACCCTGGAGGTCCAGCATGCAAAGGGGGGAATTCACTCATCGGGAAGTTTCCACCAGTGGCAAGCAAACAGGAGGAGTTTCCTATCTTAAATATGACAGATGTTCATACCTCCGCTGCTCAGAAGCAGTAAAAACCACCTGTGGTTATTCTGACTGCCCTGCTAAATGAATGGCGAGTTAAATAAAATTATATTAATAAAATATAGCAATGCAAGTTGGCACTGCCTGCACCTGCAGGTTCTCTGATACCCGCTACTGACTTCACAATTTACAGCTGAACCCAAAGGGCCTCAACTTCATTTTGGCACCATGAATAGTCTCTTGCCATCTTTGTGGTTCCCATCTTTCCCAGGCCTTTTCTATTCTCAACTGGTCCTAGTTTAATTGGGCCGTTTTGCTATAGGTCAGTGAAAGCCACTGAGGGGGCACTGCTAGGCACGCTGTGAGGAGAATCACCACATCTTTTACAAAACCCATCTTGGCTATGGCACGTTTAATGCAGCACAGGGTCTCTGTTCATAAAGCTACTCCAGCCTAATTAAGCCTGAGAAAACCTACGCTGAAGGTTAACTTGGTCCAAGATTAGGTTGCATGCAATCTTGCATATGTACAGCCAACTGGTTTGCTCTGGTTTAATAGAGGCGGTCCCTCCCCACCTTGGCCAAAAATCAACATAAGTTTTCACACCACTGTAACTAAAATGAGAAATAATTTTAAACAATCACAGTCAGGTTATGGACAGAGACAAACAAGGTACCACAAAGCAACTTGTGAATTTTCCACACAAAGGTGTGAACTTAGAGCACACTGGCCGCTCTACAGTGGTGGCTGGCGTGCAGGCTCTCACCCTGGTCAACATAAGGTAGTCTTTCCTTCTTCCACCGTCTTTCACCTCCCCAGGGGAAAACAGACACACAAGCTGCCTCTAAAAAAAAATCACTTTCTCTTCAACCATCATAAGAAATGGAGAGCCATGCAAAAATAAGAGATGCCTGGATGCTTTCATCAACTACTTTTCCTTAACATTTCCTAATACGCTGTAAGAAGCATGCGATCCCAGCATGAAAAAGCTTTGTGAACATTGCAAGAAAGACAGAAAGTCCATTTCAGATGTTACAAGGGGAGGAAGGGCTTTAAACACGTTCATAGTTTCTAATTAAATTTTCTATGGCTCTCAAAAATGGCAAAGACCAAATTAAAGGATACGTGCTCTGTGTCTGGACCACTGCAAACTTAAGCTAAACATAAGACTAGATTTAACAGAAAAGGTCACCTACAAGGCTGTTTACACTTGTTGAGCTGAAATCAGATTTTGAACTAAGTTAAACTGCAAAGATTAGATACACAGCCAAGGCCTCAGTTTAAGGATTTCATGGGAATCCTGTGGTACTAGGTCGTAGGATTGTTTCTATTCAGATTAAACAGTTTTGAATAAGGCTGTTGAGACACACTTTTGCTCACAGGTAGGGCACAACAGGTAGGAAACCTGAGTTCAGCACCTCCTTCTGCACATAAGCATTCACAGGTCGTAATCGCAGAAGTAATTGCATACCCTCATGAAGTATTTCCAGGTGTATTGTCATTTAAAAACAACCCCCCTAACACGTCAAGTAAATAACAACAACACAGAAAATTAAGTAGATAATGCTGTTGAAGAGATTGCTGTTGCACAAACAACTGAAAATACCATGTAATGCCTGCTCTGGTCTGGGGATGTTCTCTGTGTTTGCAAAATCCCCTGGACAACGGGACTCTAAGCTTCTTGCCACCTCTAGACACTGGCACAACATAGATGTTTAATAACAAGGACCACATGCCCAGCGCACACAGTTCTCACTCGTCAATGTCCCATATGCTGAAAAATACTTTCTGTGCTAATTGGCAAGGATGGCTGTTAATCCACCATATAATAGCTCCCTTACAAACCTCAGCAAAATCCACTTAGCTTTGAGTCAGGCATACTTCAGAAAGTATTTGCCCTCTTTGCATTGGGATTGAGAGACAGAGAGAAAGAGAAGGGGTGAGAGAGTGGAAGTGGAAGTGTCATAGGGCCTTAGTAAGACTTCAGAAACCCCGTAAGAACATGAACGAAGCCACAGGCCCTGCACTAAAGGAGAGCAACTGGTAATTAAAACCTTGATAAAGCAAGTCATTTGAGTTTATTTAAAAATGTACTTAAAGATAAACGCAAAGCATTCTGCTCAAACATTTTGAGGAATATGATTCTTAAGCAAGATTAACAAGTGTTTAATAACACTTGTGTTATGAAATGTCATTATAATCAAGCAGTAAATCAATAGCACAGTAGCACATGCTGCAGATTGCAAGGGTTGTATTTTGAGGAACAAAAGAAAGGGCAACCTCCTCCTCTTTTATGACAGTGATATATGTTACATATACCTACACCTTTCACACAATGACATTTTTGGTACCTCTAGTCACCCGTGAGGCCATCTGTCTACATGGTAAGGGGCATACCGAAAGGGACAGCAATATTTGTCTTCGATTTACACAAACTTGAAAGCAGGTTAAAAGCAGGACCCATCATTGCTGAATGGCTGCCTATGCCAGTGCGCTGTCTTGCTTTATTTTACAGCTCCCCCGACCTCCTCCCCTTGCAGCAGCAGCGGTAGGACCCAGCGAGGCTGCTGGGAGCACTCAGGGGGCAGATGAGCTGTTGCAAAATCCACGGATGCTCCCCCAGCTTAGAGCTGTGAGGGGACAGCTGTGCCCATGACAGAATGCCGGGGGCGAGGGGATGCCCAACCGGGTCCAGTGGATGTGGGTGAGGGCAGAAATACAGGAGTATAGATTTAGCCTGAACTGAAGCTGTCAGAGCTACGCCCTGGTGAGTGAGATAATACATGCATCCCCCTGGCCCAGGCTGAATTAGCACATCTGGGGTCCACATTTACCACCGCTTTGGAGCACCTTTGCCATTAACACTAAAAACACATCCTGGAGGACATCAGGACTTGAGATGAAGGAGGTGAGAGGGGAAATAAGACACCTTGCCTCCCCCCTCACCTTGTTCCTCCCTCCTCCCACACAGCTCCAAAACACTTTGCGACTCGAATGCTGTCAATCTCCTTATGGGAGAAATATATTTATAGAAACCCCATCTCTGTGGCTGAACACTTTTATGGTAACAGATGTCAGAGGACCTGAAGTAGATAAAATAAAGCATAGCCCAAGGAAAAGGATCAAAATTATCTGCTGCCAGCGGTGAGAATTACAGCTTCTCCAACTTCCATGCAGCAGTACCAGTTTACCCCAGTGAGAACTGGGGCTGGCAAGCGGGTACAGATGTAAATAATTAGGGTGAGTATGCTGTTCGGACAAGAAGATATTTGTCCTTCTCAGGAGAGATTTTGCTAGAAAGGGTTAATGCCTTCTCCTTTGAAATACAGCGTGGCAGCTGCAGATGACACCAGATTTTCTGCCATACTGTTTTATTTCAACGCACACAAAGCATCCGGCGAAGACCAAGCACTGCCTGAGACTGTAATGAGAACAATGGTCAGAGGTATCACAAGAAATGATATCATTTAGAGATTTCTCGATCATATGGTTGCGTTTAAAAACAAGGATATCTTCAGTTTGTTAGGAGAGTAACACGAAGATGTATCTCAATAGAGGTTCAGGCACCTTTTTTGGTAATCAACCACAAGAAACACATGGATCTCAGGTACACAAGTGAAACTCACCTGCTTTCAGCTGAAGCCAGCAGCCCAGGAAGATGCCAGGGTCTGTAACTGAAGGATCCCTATCACTGTATTTTGGCACTATGCAGCAAAGCCAAGAAGAAGTTGGTTAATTAAAATTCATATGTCATTTCCATTTCCTCTGCATGTCTACAAGACTGTTTATTCTCACCATCTGAAAGAGATTCTCACCATCTGAAAGAGATATTAATTGCTGCTCTTGGTTGGTGAGAATAAACACTACAAGAGATCAAGTTCCCTAGTGAAGCCTTCTCAGTTTTGCTTTTAAAACCCAATGGAACAGCTTGAAAGGGCTGCTTTTATCTGCACAGCAATTGGCTTAAGATGCAAGCCTAGGGTTAAGTCCATTACCACTTGTCCACCGAAATTTTACTGGTGAACACTAGAGCAGTGTTTGTTGCTTGTTTCCTTCAGCCACAGCTCAATGCAGTAAGAAGATTTCGGCCGTAGATCAGGTTTAGGTGATTTGCTTCAAATAATCCCCTTTCTTCATCACATGTGCCAGCAGTGTAGTTGCTGAAGTGATCAGGAGTAGGTGGGATCCCAAAATGGGACCTTTCACACAACCCCGAGTGACACAGTATGGAAATGATGCATATGTTTGCTCATCAGCATCTCAAAGTTGATGTTGTAGTGATGCTGAGATGAGGTCTAACAAAGGCTGTGCTGCTGCACTGCTCGTGGTGCATCTTGGAGACTGCTTGTCTCCTGCAAGCATAACACCTTGTAATAATACAGAGCACACAGTTTGGTAGCGATTTCTTCTCCTGTACCAGAAATCACAGTGAGGTGTGTAGATAATGCAGTCAGTGCCAGCCCAGAGCTGCATGGTACCCATGACTGGTTTGGCTTCAGCATCACTTCCATTGTGGTTGTAGGTGTGTTTTTAGTTCCTAGGTACTTAGATTTGTACAGCCTGACAGTGACTGTGATGTGAAAGCTTCCCCTTTGCCAACATCAGTGCTTTCCAGGCCTTCAGATCAACTCCAGTTAAAACCCTGTAACATGTGTTTCAGCCAGATCAGCAATGTAGCCTCCGTCACCTCTGGAAACACGGGGCCGACGTAACTGGACAGAATCCAAAACGAAGTGCAATCCACTTACTGTCAGACCCCAGCCCACCTTACAGCGACGCTGCTCCACATACCATTCATTAAGGCCCGGGTGGAAACGGTACGGTTGGGATGCGGAATAATACAGCCGCAGGTTTCACTGATTCCTGGCAGAGGGCGGCTCCACAGCCACGTGACCCACACCAGCAAAAAAATATGATAGGAAAAATTAACACCCGTGGCAAAGCGAGATGCTGTAGAGTGAAATACCCTTCTGGGAGGCTTTAACAAACCCAGGGAAGTAATATATTTGTGCTGCTGAACCAGCCAGCAGACAACAAGAGAGAGGCTATATACAACTGGCCAAAAATTTAGGCATCCACTGCATATACTGCTGCCATTTCCCAGCTGAAAACAGCTCATATGCACCATTTAGAGGGATACAGCATTCACAGATCATTATATTTCACAGGGATTTGAAAACATTGGTATTACTAAACACCTACCAGCAGGTGAAGAAAAAGATTGGCCAGCCCTTCAGCAACAGAAGAAAGGTTAACGAGACAAAAGAAATGGGGCCATGCTACTCATGCAGTAGGGTAAGGGCGCTCGAGCCAGCATGAATCTTCAGCAGATCTTTCAGCTCCTGGAATAGCCACATAATACTAAGGGGTTTGCCAGGGCTATAAGGCTCATAGTCTTTTCAAAAATGAAACATACACTACAGAAATGTTGGAAGAAGCACATTAAAAACAAACAAACAAAATCTATTTTGAAAATTTGGCTGACACTTGTCTACGAATATAAAAATTCAAAAGTTGTTTGTGCAGTATTTGTTAGCTACTTGAGTTACACATGGTGGGGATGAAATGGATTTCAACTAAGCACAAAGAAAAGGAATTACTGTGGTGTACTTTCAGCCCAAAATTCTAGAAAAGGGACAGAGATGTTTAGTAACGAATTTCTAAGAAGAGACAGTCTGAGAATACTCCTCACTTAACAGTATTTCTTTGTCTCTCTACCAGTTATTTACCTGAACGCTTTAGTTCTCAAGAGATCTGGAGTGATGCAAAAAACCTACCTCTCTTGCAGCATCTGTTTACAAAAGCCGTACCTGCTGCAAAGCCATCACAACAAAACAAATTTATCTTCAGTGCTAATTTGCTCACCATAAGTGTCACTTGAGACAAAAGCTAGACCTGGAGTAATAGATAGCAATCTCCATAAACATATCCAAGCCAAATACTTCAGCAACATGAAGGCTGCGCAAACTGATGAGAAAGCACACAGAAGTTAAAGTAGTATCATCTTTTGGGCATTTCTGGGCAAGTCAAGATATACGCAGGACCTTCCCTCTTCCCATTCTTTGGGGTACCCACATTACATTCATTTTGTGTACAGCAAGACTAGTGCTTTACAACTCACCCCCATTTTCTTGCCTATACCGCCTTTCTGCTACTGCAAAAATATTAGGCAGGCTTGATGGGGTGGGGAAATAGTATTCTGTACCCACTTCTGACCCACAAGAATTCAACAGGATTTTTGCCACTGACTCAAAGACAGCCAGGAACACGCTCTTACTCAGAAATAAAGAGAGGCTGTTTGTTATATTTGAACGCATGTACCTCTGCTACACTGCCATTGTAATTTGCTGCAATTCTCTTGGGTCTATTTCTAATACAAACACATAAGCCAGCTCTGTGAAATGCAAATAATGACAACTTTTAAAAAAATTAATAAATCCTTAGGCTTTTGAGTAAAGGAGAGCACATCAGTGACTCGCTAATCAATGCATGGACCCCTTTGTGAAGTGCTAGCGTCTCTGTGGAAACACATCACGTATACTTGAATTTTCCCCAGAAAGTTTTGGCTATGAAATGATGTATTGAAAATATGGAATATATTTATCCCTACATCTTCACAACAGTGCAACCGCCATTATTGCCAGTGCAGGAATCAGATCCTAAATCCTATCCATCACTGAAAATGTCACTTTTTAATAGGAACCCAACAGCTGTAATGCACAGCCTCCCCTGGAGATACTCTAGCCCTTGTAAAACAGATATTTTGAACATCCACTTCGGAAACTTCCTCTTCACCTCAAGGGCAAACTTGTGCTTATTTATTATTATCTATAGAGCATCACAGGTATTCATTCTTTTTAAGCATAATGCCTTTGTCCACCAGAAACAATCACAGTTAGAGCATTCCCAGTCCACAGAGAAGGTGGTGATCACCTGGAGGCCAAAAAAGAAGTGGCATTTCCAGAGTCCCTTCCCGATAAAGTTCCTGATTGATGAGCACAGTTATTTACATGACTGCAAGGCGTGCTGCTATAAAACATATTTTCCCCCTTGACCAGTGAAACATCTGGGGTTGCCCCCAGGTGTCTGTAGACACCAGTCCTACACCCATCAAAGCAATATTGCATGCATGGCAAAACTCCAACAATGAGCACCAGGAGCAAGGTTAAATATCAGTCAGGGAGGTGCAACACCAAATAAAAGGTGAGATCCAGGGGGAGGAGAAAGATTACAGCAGTGCAGGATCCTGGGGTGCTCCTGTTACACACAGCATCCTGAGAGCTCCTCTGTGCTTTTGGTTTTAATTAGCATTTGTTAACATATGGAGATATTTACCCAGAAGGAAGGTTGGTGGAGAGGTTACTAGAAACAGCCTCTCTCCCTTCCCCCCCCCATCCCCTTCCCACTGGGGCACAGGGGCCAGTTCTCCAGCTGGTATAAATCTGCAGTGCTCCACTGATTTACACCAGCTGAGCATCTGGCTTCAAGACATTTCCGATCATTTATAAAAAGAACAGCATGGTGGTGTGCTGCTTATAAATCTCTCCCTTGAGCCAAGGCTGTGGTCCTCACCTGTACCCTGCTTGGAGGTGTTGCCCCACGCCATGCCATCTCCCATAGCATCAGCTGGTCACAGACAGGCCCACTCCTGGCTGCTGTCACCTGGGGAAAATAGGTGCAGGATCCTACTTCCTGTCTTCTCTTACAAAATGGAGGTGGGAGAGAGAAGAGGAAATCCCTGCCTGCTCCCTCCCCCGGCCGTGTGGGGAGGATTAGTTAGCCAGTGTTTATAAATCGCTCTGAAGGGGTCAAGTGCAGGAGTGATTGATGTCAGCTTCTCAGCACCACGCTTAACAGCTGACCGAGGGTTGCTTTTAATTTCTCTTAATAACAGAGCAAATGGCACCCACCACCCAGCCTTCGGCTTGCAAGGGCAAAGCTTGGCCCTGTACTGCTGTCCCCTGTGGCACAGGAGGCATCGCCTGGTCCTCGCACAGGTCCCAGGAAGAGGCTGCCCTCCCCACAGCTCCTGGTGGAGAGCACCCCTTTCCAGCCCAGCCCCACTGCCCCCCACCCAGGCACCTGCCTTGCTCAGCTTTCCAGCTGCTTATTTTAATGCATGGGGTGCACCTGAGCCTGGCAGAAGGGGTGTGAGCCGGGGCAGGAGCAGTTGGGCTTGCTCTGTTAGGTCCTCGACACCTCCCGCGGCACAAACCTCGTACCCACCACCAGTGTTTTGGTTCAACTAATGCCCACAGCTCTTGTCAGCATTTCCCCATGGGCAAGGGGCAGGAAGGTGGCCCATCCCCTTTGCTTTCCTGCAGACCACGTTTGTGCCTTTGCACCAACATTTTTCCCAATCTTTGCCTTATTTTTCTGAAGAAAAACCAATTCAATTTACAGCAGTAAAGAAACTTTCTTTGAAATTGTCCAGCACCTGAGTCTTCAGGCTAGTCAGGCTTTTAAACTGACTTTAATTCCTTTTCCTGCCTGTCTTTTATAAGGAAAGTCCCAAATTTCTATGTACATGTTTCAGTTATATTTAAAGCCACATTAGTTTCAAAGATCATTTCAGTGAGAATGAAACTAAAATAAAATTTGATATAATAGAAATCTTTTTGCATTTTGGACACAATTTTTTGCTGATCCTTCTGCATTCCTGTGAAGAAGGAGACTAATCCACTCACCCGTATGGCAGCACCCACCGCCTCTGGAGGGAAGCACAGAAGAAGAGGAATCGTCTCAAGTGAGAGAAAGGGAAGATCAATATTTTTGGCCATGGTGGAAATGGTCACTCTGGCTGATGCCAAAGCCAGCTGCAGGGACAGGAGATGACCCCTGTCATGGCGGGTGGCAGATCTTGCCATGGGTGAAGCTGGGAAGGAACAAGAACCTGAACTGGCAGCCACCCCATCATCTCCAAGGTCACCAGAGCAACTTTGTGCGAGTTTCCTCCACCACAGTGACATGGGGGCAGCTACGCACCACCAAAGGTGGTGTCACCACATCACTGAATCCGTCCTGTTTCCTCAGAGAGGTAAGAAGATATTTGGCTTTAAAACAGGCAAGGGTGCAGCCTCAGTCCTGTACCTCCGGAGGTCCCTGGGAGTTTTGCCACTGGCTTTACCAGCCGGGCAATCAGGGTCACTGCGTGGTGCTTAAGCAGCCCCTCTGGAATCACAACCCTAGACTGCAATTAGTGCTGATTTATTCTGGGTGACTACAGTTCAACACAGACCAGTACTGGTCTGGCTGCCACAATTCATCCTTGAGATTTGCCAGCAAAGGCAGCAATTCTTTTGATCTTCCTAATAGAGAAAATTGGAGAGCATACAATTAGCCTTTTTTTTTCCCCACTGCCATTTGGATATGACTGCAAGTAGTCTGAGGGAGAGCTCTGCTTGGAGCAGACTGCTCATCCAGTCCTGCTAGCCATGTAATGTCAAAGGATTTAAACGCTCCCAACTCTACTCCTGAACATGTCAAACACATGTAGGGGGAAAGAGCTTGAAATAAGAGTGAGGGCATCGCCTGGGGCAGAAAGGATGGAGTAATAGAGGAGTTCCCAGCATCATTCGACTGTAAAGCATCTTGCTTCACATAGCTCACTCGCCTGGGTCTAGCAGGGATCAAGGCATGACCCAATCACTGGCTATGACCAAGTTCACAGCAGGGTGAGAAAAGAGCCCAAATCTGTCCTTCCAGCTCCTTTGACTAGGAGCTGCTTGTTCACGGTTCCTCCAGTGTGACTCAGAGGAGCTCAATGGTTGAGCTGTACCATACCAGCTCTGGACAAATACAGCAGCAAGTCATCAGCAGGATATAAAGAAGCAAAAAAGAACATTTCTTTGGCTACAGGAAATGAGAGATATCCAGGACACGTATCCTTCTGTATAAAGGATCTGCCGAGATGGTGGTCATTTATTCACGCTCTCCGCATTGCCCTTGTCCTTGGAGGTGTTTTCTGTGTGCCATTCAGCATTCGTTCAATCTGCAGACAAGATGTGATTACATGCGATAGTTGCTGTAATAACAGTTGTCCTGGGCTGAAGGGAGTGAACAATCACAAGCCCTTTCTGAAGGGGGACAGATGGAAACAGAAGTCATCCACCCCAAGCAGTGGATTAGGCAGCGGGGCTTGAACAGAAGCTAAGCCACAGGAGCCGGGTGGGGGCTCCTCCGGCAAACTCCCAGCAAATTAGTCCTGTCCTCCCGCCCCCCAATATGGTCATGATTATTTAAAAGCAGGGGAATACCAACCATTACATCTGTACAAACACGCCACAGGAAACCAAATTGTAAAGACATCAGCAATCAAGACCAGACTCTTGGTTTGTTTGTTCGGATATCAACATCCACTAAAGACAGCGCCAATCATGGCTGTAATTGGCACGGCAGTAGATGTTCCTGGGGCGATGTGGAAGGTGAATAGGGCAAGGTGGGCAGAGAGCAAAGCTTGTCTCTCTGGGATCTCCTACTGTTTCAAGAACAACTGGTGAACTGTTGTGGAGCAGGGCATAACTAAATTAGTCTGAGGAGGAGAAGGGTCACACAAACATGTCTCAGTCAGCGTCATTCACTCCAGCATTTCATTTGACGGTCATCCTGAAGTTCAAGCCAGGAAGCTACCAGAGAAACCATTCAGCTACAAGCTCTTCTCTCTCCTCATCAAATATTCAGAATATTACTCACAACCAGAAGTGTGCCTGCTGTTCCTTGTGAGTCTTGCAATGCAAAGCTTAGGGCATACTTTTCCCACCAACGATGATAAAAGGTTGGTTTGTTTGTCTGTTTGCTTTAATGATTAAACATTTATCCTATAGGGGATTTCTTCTTTGGAGGTTAAAATAATGAAAGAGACCAGAATTTTTTGAACAATTCACCTAATGTGGCCCAAATGTTCTTGTATCATCTCTGTTCTTGAATCTTGGGCGCAGGTTAAACCATACCTACTATAAGATACCCAGTTACAATGCAAGCATTAGCATTTAGCACACATTTACTCAGAAGAAACAAGCCCATGCAAACTATGAATATCTCAACTTCAAAAAAATCCAGGAGAGTCTCTTTTGAAAACCTCCAGGAGGAGACTTCCTTTAATGCTCTGAGTGCCTTCAAGTCATTCATAAATTAACAAGCACAGAGTATTAATAAACTGCGTAGCTTAAGATGTGCATGTGGTCTTACTCTCCGTAAGAACCATGCCTTCCTGCATCAGAAGACCATTCCAAAAACAAAAAAACCCAAAACTGTAAGGCTGCAGGGAATTCAACAGCACACATTCCTCCAGTGTGCTTCCGCTGTCACAGACAGCCTAAAAAAAAGGGGAAATGCTGTTTTGTCTTTTGTCATCTGTACAGAAGAAAATCCATCTCTTCTGCATGCTGTATGTCTCTGTAGTGCATCAAGCGTAAGCACGCACAGGCATGAACTACAGTGATAAGATTAATAATAACAATATGTATTTGTTGCTACAAATGCATTCTTTTACATCAAGACCTCAACTAAGTTAATCACGTCAGTAAATATTTGAGAACATGCTGAAGCCAATGGGACTTAGGTGCTTTCCCTCACTAAGCCCTCAATACGTAAATACGAGCGCCTATTTGATCAGCTCCCAAAATCAAGAAAATTGTAAGTGAATGCAGAACTCACCAGATTTTGCCAGATCCCGCAACACTAGAAACAGGGACGTTCATTGAAACTAGTAACAGTCTAAAACAGGTAAGAAAAAAATACTTTTTTTACACAGCAGGTAATGAATTTCTGGACTCTGTCCCTGCCTTGTCTTCTTTCCTGCCCCTCGTGGGCTGGAAGCAATGCTGCTTACCCCTTTAATCTTTCCCAAACCTCAGCTATCATCATTCCCCAAACTAGGGAAACTCACACAGCAGAGGGGAAATCTACGATAGTAGAGAGAAATGTGAAAAGTTGAGTCACTAGAAAAGATACCAAAAAACAGATATAATAATATTTCTCTCCTGTTTGGGGAGGGAGGGGGAACCTAAAAATAACAACCAACAAACCCTAAAACCAGTTTGCTCTAGCTATGATAATCCAGGCATAACATTTATATGAGAACATAAAATACAGCACACAGCTGTAAGTAAAACAATATGTGTGTTCCTGAATAATGGGAAAATAGCTTGCCAATAAGGATATATTTTGAGCAAATGAAAGATGACCTGGAATTGACTCTGGAGTAAAAACTTGATTACTTATAAAAATAGGAGGTAGGGGAAAAGAAAAAGGGAGAGGAAGCAGTGGTTGGGAAGAGCTTATGTTATGTGGTATTTGATGTATTTACTTTGAAAAGTTTCCTTTTGATGAATAATAAAAACAATGCCATAACAGCCACCTTCATGCCAAAAAATAAGACTAGCTAGGGATTTTACGACTAATGTGGCTCTACTCACCCAGATTCTCCGTGTCAGAAGGCCACATTTAAGCTTAGATGGTGAAACTGGAGCAAAAGAAGTTGAATAAAGAACGTCTTGGAAGGCAAAGGCAGGGAAGAGCATGTGGCACAGCTCCTCGAGAGAGCGCTTACCGGCTCTCCTGCCTGCAAATTGTTTCCATGCTGGTGCGCAGAGCAACGTGCTAGTGTGCCTTGGAAGAAACCCAACACACTTACCAGCTAACGCGTTTCTTTCTTTTAATATCCAAGGTGAGCTCAGCGTTCATAAAAGTACAAGATTGCCTGGCTTGTTGGCTGAGGCAATCCACCACCACGGGTGAGACATTTCCCCCCTGGGCTCTAGGTCTTCAACGGATAAGACAGAGCCGCCACGTATGCAGCAGGGGAAAGAGGGGGGACAACACAACCCCACGCCAGGTTATTGCCAGGAAAGCTTGTTCTGTACGCTTGCAAAATATTTGGGAGGGGTGCTGTGAAGCAGGGCCCTGGGAAAAGCCACGGGTGAATGCTAGCACGTTCCCCTGTACCTACACAAGTGATTAATTCCCAAACTAACCCTACCCTCCTCGAGCCTCCCAGCCCTCATCCCTCAGAGACATCAGCCCTAAGGATGTCTCTGCATCTCCCTGGATTCTCGTTTTCCTGTTGATGCAGCATGCAATGGTATTTTCTGGACTAGCACTGGTATAAAGCCAGAAAAAGAGGGAGAATCGACTCATTTTACACCAGTTTCAAACTTCTTTACAATTAAAAAACCTTTAGTGTGTTTCTTTTAACCTGACTCTGATTTCACCCCTTGCAAATAAACACCACTCTCATCCTTGTCCCTCTTCTCTTTTCCCGTATGTGTAATGGACCTTTTCCCTTATGCTGGTTCTCTCCACTTCGGGGTCTTTGCCCATCTGTCTCTCTCTCCTTGAGGCCCATCTGTCTCTCTCTCCTTATTTTTAAATATCAGGCTAAAAGTCTTTCTCTCTAATCTCTGTAGAACACAGCGTCAAAACCAACTGCAATGCATTTCTGCCTAGCTCAAAAGCTGAGGGGCTTCCTTGAAAAATACCCCAGACAATTATTTTTATAGCGATGAGGGAGCAAAGTTCAGGCCTTGTCCTGATTTCCAGCTAATCTGAGCTTACATGAAAGCTCCCCATGATACACAATGAAATATTTACTATACGAATTTAGGCAACATTTCCTGCTTTGTGAAAACAAAGTTAGTGTTTGAGCTAGGTTTTCTGTCCAGTGGGTTTCTGATATACGGTGCTTGTTATGGCATCCTGACAGGTTTCTTCTTCACTTTCTCAGCTGGACCTGTTCACAGGAAACAGGAGGACCAAGATTTATGAACTTAAAGCAGTATTTTGTTGCTTTACATGACTAATTCAACAAAGGTCAAGCAGTGAGAAACAAAGAATGGAGGAGCAAGTACAGAGGCAACACAGAGAAGTGAATCCGATTAATTTTTTCCCTTGGAAATACTCGAGAGAGGATGGCTTTCCTTGGAGAATGTGAGTTTGTAACAGAGATGTTGCCATCATTACTGGGATGACTAAAATGTGGAGTGCAACTACTTCATCTTGTATACAGCTCTGCGCCCACAGAGGGTAAAGCCTTTAGAAAGCAATAAGTCAGCAGAACATCACAGTTATTAATCTGGGGTATTTTATCTCTATTCTCTGGGTACATATATTAGCCACACATGTGACTCTTTAAACAAAACCCTTTCCTACGTCCTCTTCTTGCGTCCTCCTCCTTTGTTCTTTTATTGGTTTAAGCTGTAACTTACCGGGTCAAGAAAATCATTCCATTTTTATTGCAAGTCTCTATAAATAATAAGTCATACATATGTTCAGAGTAAGAACGAGAAGTAATTATTTGCCAAGGTCTGTCTTTCCTAGCAAAGAAAAAGCAGCCATCATTTGTGTCTTTTTTTTTTTATTTTAATAAAGTGGGTTTCATCATGTGCACTGAGCAGAGAAAGGCCTCATCAGAAAGAAAACAAATGGGAAGGAACCTGTTGGCACCTTGGCTTCAGTGAAGCTGTATTTCAGAGGGCTTTTCACCAGTCATTACTGGAGTACGGGAAGAGGGGCTACAAGTCACATTTATTCTCGAATCACCAATGATGCCTTATCACTCACCTTGACATTAGATTTTTTTATTCTGTTTTATAGGAGGATATGGTATTTCTTTATAATTCATTACAGAAGCCTACCTGCACTCCCCTTGTAAGAGGGCAGTTGATGAGAAAAATACCTCTTCTCTCAGCTACACCAAAACTTCAGTATCTGCAGCCCTGAAAGGGCAATCCAGCTCAGATTAAAACCTGGATTTTCTTTCCTTGCCCATGGGTACACCTGAGTACCATCAAGCATTCAGGTGATAACTGCCCCCAGGGAAAGCATGCATGGGTCAGGGCAGGCTCTCCCCAGCAGATCCCACTCTCGTCACTGGTATCCCCTTTGCTTCCCCACCCCCACCCCCACCAGCACTGAAAAGGAACCACCCAGTTCTATGCACTGCTCCAGTCTCAACCACCACTCTTCCTTTCCTGAGTCAGCACCAGTTTAAACCAGATACTTTAATGAGGTTTGTCATTTAGGCTGTGAGCCTCTCTCTTTATTCTGGCCATCGGCCACCTTGCAGGGATGAGGACCAATGGTAACTGCAAAGTTATGTCAAAGTATATCTTTGTCTTTCCGAGAGTAAGTTTCTTTGCTCTCCAATCTGCTCCTATAAAACACATTTCCTAAGCTTCCAAGGACTGCGCAGGTAAGTGAGTTTCTGTACAGAAATACCCAGCATGTTTCTTCAGCATTGCTCCATTGCCTTTTTTTTTTGATTTTTTGTTAAATACACCAATTTACAACACATACATTGTTGCTACATTGTGACAAGCTTTTAACTAGTAAGGAAGACGCTTTTACAATTGCGTTTCTGAAAAGGCTCCAATTTATTTCTCATAAAGATCCTTGGGATAAAAAGCAGATTAATGTTCAGAAGTAAGTTAAATGAAAAATTGAGGCTGCTCAGAGGGAGATGTTAAAGGCTGACTAGCACAAAAGGGTACTTTCTGGCAAACTTCTCGAGTCACTAAAAGAAAAGGGTCAAGAGTCATCTGCTTAAGTAATGATCTCCAAGGTAAAAATATTGGCTGGCCAATCCCATAACTACAATGGACTATTATATCTATGTTCTATAGGGTGAATGCATCAATTATACTCATCATGTGGCTTCTTGAACATGCTTAACTTGCTATTTCCTTTTATTCAATGTGATAGCACATAAATTAATGCAAAGGCATACATGAGAGTATTTTATACCTTCTCTCCTCTGTTTTACATTTTGAGGATCAGTGGTTCCCCTATGCATAATTTAGAGGGAAAAACTTTCAGAACTGAGGGGGGTGGTAGGGCACATCTGTGTCTATGAGAGAAGTTCTGTCTACTAACCACACTTATGCAGGATGGGAAACAGCTTTGCCAATCAATAGAGCATCATAATTCCTCTCCTAACAGGAAATGAGGACTCAGTGCAATGTTGCAGTTTCAATTTTAATGCAGTTTAAAAGAAAAAACACCCAACACCAGACGCTCATCAGAATACCATTAAATGTTATTACTATATGCTATTTCCCTTAGGAACTCTCATGGTTAAAAATCAACAATAAGAAGCACCCTATCCCCTTTTATAGTGCATATCTTCAGCTGCAGTTCAGTTAAGAGGTCTGACAGGTCACAAGACTCATCACAAGTTTGATTATTTCTCAATAGGCAAGCTGAGAGGAGGATAATTGCTATGTTTTTACAGACCTTCTCACCGCAGAGCCCCTCACGCTCTCCTTCCTTCAGCCTGATGAAACACGGCTCAAACACAGCTTCGCATCCTCTCCGTTTTTCTGCTGTCCTTTCCTAGACACATGTGCTGTTTCGTTTCTCACAAAGGACTGAGCACTGTCCCGTTCACATGCACGTGGCTTCCTGCAGGAAAGCCACAGCTGGTGGGTGGACGCACCTCCGAGCAGGGCTCGTGCACCAGCAGCCCTGCTTGACTGCCACCGCTCTCCTCCTTCCCCATTTGACCACAGCAGAAGGAGCTCTCCCTTCCCTTCCAGCACACGCCACTCGGCTCTCCTGGCATGGAGTCAGTGCTGGAAAATTGGTTGTGGCAATGCTCCAAGATTTAACACGGCAATATCCTCCTGGAGTTTTACGCACTGGTAGTTTGATATCTTTCTGGGAGAAGGAACCAAGGATATCATTCAGGCTGCAAAGCTGCTGCAAACTGAAATCAAGGGAAAACTTGTTGCTGGTTTCTTGGAGGATTAAGTCAATGGTTTACCAAAAGTGAGGAACTCTAGAAGTGAGGAAGGGTGGTCAGGAGCCTCTGAAGGCTCAGGTGACTTTTCCTGCTCTGCTGCAGTCTCTTAGGACCCATCACTCAACAGCAGCAGTCTTAGGGACTAACAGTGTTATGTGAAACAGGGACACTGGTACCTCTCCGTGTCACAGGGACACGAGGATGGATACACTAAAGATTGTGTGGCATTCAAAGCATAGCGATTCCATAGCGATGGCCTTATATTGACATAAAAATTATTAGGGCTTTTTTTTTTAGCTTTACATACTCCAAAAAGTGCAATATGGAATACCAGCACCTGGTTTATCCAGTCTCTGAATTTGAAGAGAGTCTTGATTCACAAATAAAGATCCTCTCAAGCCTCTATAAGGTTTGGGGGATTTGAGCAGCAATTATGCTTCACCTGTTATTTCCTCAGCCTTCAAATAAACATGAAACATACTCACCCCAGAGTCACCAGTAATTTTCCTCCCATAATCCCTGGGAAACAGAAGGGTAGCATACTGCAGGAAAAAGGAATGCCGAAACCTCTCCAGACTCAGCAAAGAAGGAGCCAGGACTCTTAGCATCCCTCAAAAGCACAGACAGACAGACAAAGACTCCCTTCTTAGGATCCAGCAACGACGCGGTACATCTAATTCACAAATTAGATAGAAGCAGTTTGTGGTGGTCAAAGAAGCATCTGACACTGTTTTCTGTGAGGAGTTCAAATAGTGTTCAGATAGTACCAACTTCATTTTCACAGCACACATATTTAAGCAGTCAGCTAAGTAACCCCAATGCTGCAGTAAGAGTGCTGAGAATCTTCTAGGAAATTAAGCCAAACAGCTACAGCACCTCATCACTAAGGATTAATTGAACACCTTGATATGATAATTGATTATTGTGCATTGATTAAAGCTGGCAAGAAAGCGTACACTCTCCAGATGACTTTCCAATTACAAAGCCACAGACTTGAAAGCTTATTTGGATTCACACAACAAAATACATTTTGTTATTTACATTGGGGAAAAAAAAAAAAAGTATCCTCGTAAGTGAGGCAAGAATTTTAAAACAGTGAATGGTGAAATGGCACAACTTGAAATAAGGAACTAATCAATGCTATCAAAATGGCTTCAATCTGTCCTGAGGACTCTAATCGTTTCCAGATGATAACATGGGACTGATTGGATGTCTCTGGCAGCAATTCTTATCAAGGCCTGATTATAACAACTACAATAGAAAGAAGAAAAATTGGTTGGTAGAGGATGGTTAAGAAGGCCTAAAGAAATGTGCAAACAGTTGCTCAGTTCGGTGTAAATCTACCTGATCTGGTGGTTGCAAGAAAAGGCAGCAACTGCTGTTGGTCATTTCCAGCCACGCTGAGATGTTTTTTCATAAATTCAGCCAAACACACGCTGGAGAATAGTTTTACTTCATGGTAAAAGCAAACCAATTTGCAACCACATGCAATTTCTGCAAACTAGCAAATCATCAGCAAAGTATCTTGACTTGCTTAAAAGCCTTTTCAAGCTCTCCTTAATTGCGCATTATTTTAATGGTCATGAGTCTACCTCTAGAGCTGTAAGGGAACCATGCAGTTGTAACTATTTATTTGTATTATTACCCCAGACAGGAATCGAGACCATGTTTTCCTTGCCATAATAAAAAACTTTACAAAGATATGACCCTGCTCAAAGAGCTTTATCTAAATCCACATGACCAGAGGCAACAGGTAGGCTACAAGAGAGCAACAGCAGCAGAAAAATTTATAGAGCTCAAAGGAAAGCAGCAAGCTCAGTACAAAGTCAGGTCTTCAGTCCTATCACTGCTGCAGCACTACATTTCTGGGCTGAAACTCAATACCGGAGCATGCAGCTCACATCATTCAAAATTTGGAGATTACCCAGCTTTTCTGAAGCTTCTTTAAGGTTAACCAAATTTCCTTAGGCAAGCCCTGCATTGCTCAGTTGCTTCACGTTGTGCTGGAAGAAGCATTCCCTGCAATATGGCTTTGATGCAACCAGGTGAAATCACATGTCTAAGACAAGGCTGGGATCCATTTATATTGGAAAATCAAAACAAAGCTCAAGATATACAAAGTCATTCAAAGCAAGTACAACTGAGAACTTGGAGTTATGCCAGTGTCAATATTGCACTTTTAATTTTTAACGAAATGTTACTTCCAGGATGAGCACAGACAAGACCAGTCACAAACCACGTAACACTTGCTGCGTAGTGAAGGTGCAAAATAATCGCATAAGAAGTGCTGCGGGCACAGGCAACTGGATCCGACTCATCAAGCTGTCCTGTGAAATGTAAGCCCTGCTCTTTCCTTTAGGGAGAAAGTACAGATATTTTGCAATATGTTTACGCCAACTGTATGAGCTTCAACTTCTTCACCATGAAGTATGCTGCTTTTAAGCTAGGGGATAGGTTAAAAGTTTGGTTTGGGACAAGAGGTGAAATAAAGAAGAGGAAAAAAGTATTTTGGAAAGGGAAGGAGACAACCCACATCCCACTGATAAAAAAAAACATTACCTTGTCTAATAGGAGCTTACTACTGCTGGCCTATCATGTCCCCAGCTGGTTACATCTTTGTTTCAGAGGTTTGGTCCATGGGGTGTCACTCCTCAGACAAGGACACGGTGACCTTCACAACGTTCGATGAGCCAGAGAAGTTTGGCTGTGAGAGGAAGCTCATCCAAGATTAAAGAGAAGGCTGAAGCTCCGAAACACAGAAGACTAAAATTTTTAAATACATCCTACCTTTGCGATCTGAAGTTCGACTGACATGTGCGAGAAAAACACCAGAACTTTATTTAAATTCACATTTTGGGCTTGGTGGCTACATTTGATGGAACTTTTATAAAATTACCTTGTGCAAATGTCATTGCAGAGAAAGACATGGAGTCAGTGCCACCACTGTATCAGTATGGGGCAGTCCTTGTAGCTGAAATAGCATGACATGAAACAGCCATGGGATAACAGAAGCTAACCACATCAGGGGGTATTCTCCACCACCAGTTACCCACTGTTGTATAGTAATATGAGGGTGAATCCATGCTGTAAAAACTCGCCCTTTTCAACCACAGAACAAACACCACTTGTGGTGAGAAACTGCTTTTAATTAATCCTTTCTCCCTTCATTCTTGATTTGATCATACCTTGTGCAACCCAGACTGAAATATTAAGTCAGCAAAGATCTACACACCAACAAAATACCTGTGAGGCAGTCAGTCCTTTCATCAGTCACCACAATTTCCCAGTCTCAGGGAGAGCATCAGTCCCTTCTCTGATACGAGCACAAGGATTTACTTTTCACGATTATTGGCAGATTTTGAATCAAATGCTTCAGGCTTATTGCAGCAATTAAATGCATGAGTCATGTATTCACTCATCTGGAAAGGTTCCTACTTTGTCTTATTGCTCACCAAGACCATAAAAGGCACATCGCAAGAAGATCTGTCCCAGGCACCATGGGACAGATTTGTAACCCAGGCTGGTTACAAACACACCTCAGTTCCTCCTGTGGCATCACCCAGGCTCATAGCCCTCTCCTCCTCCTCACCTAAAGCGACTGCCAATTTCCACCAGAGATGCTCCTGCTATGCATCCTCCTCCCCGGGAGTCCTAGCAGGACTGCACAGGAGGCTGCTTGCCTCTCCCACGCTTGCTTTTACAACCCCAGCCCTCTGTGGGAGGACCTACGGGGCAATAAATGCGTGGTCTGCCCACCCTGCAGGGCCTGGAGAGCTGGTTGTGCTGTTGAGGGGAGAGGCAGAACTGCCTCGCTCCTGTTCTGTGCCTCCCTGTGCTTGAAAACCCGTAACAGTTATGAGGTTGTAAGTGTGCACTGCTATGCAGGCTGAAGAGGAATTCATGCAGCTGGATCTGGAAGGACAAACAAAGCTGGTGTTCTACTGTGATCGGTGATCGTTGATCTGATGCTAATTAGTTAAAAAAAACCCAAACTTTTAAAACACTGGAATTACATATAATCACTTGATTATTCATTCTAGCTTAGTAGTGGTCCCTTGATGCATTTGACTCCAACTTCTAGCAAATATTTCTTATTAAACTATACTAAATATATTATAACAGAATGAAAGGTAAACAACTGAATGAAATTGCCACCTCCTCCTATCTTTGTTCACCTTAGCACTGCGCTTTGCATGAGGAGGTGCTTTGCATGAGAAGCTTTGCGTGAGCTTTGGGATTTGGATCCCTAATGTCATCTCATCTAATGTAAACATCTAAAAACCTCTAATCTTTTCTTTAATAAAGCTTCTCACAGACCTCTCAGAGCTGATTGTGTCTTGTGAAAGTGAGTCAGCTTCCTGTGTGAAACAAAATTTTCTTTAACAGATCGCAGTGCCCTGTTTTCTATCCTCTGAAAGTTTCTGATGTTGGTTTCTGTATGAATGAGTCTTTAGAGTGCCTCGTTAACCCGGCCTGTGGCGTCCTTTCATATGGCTCTCTTGCCTCTTTCTTACGCGTTTCCTTTGCAACCAGCCCCGACCTTTACAATTCTTCATTGAAATGGACAGTGCATGGAAATGATACACCTCAGGGCAGTGTGCACAGTGCTACGCACAACCCTCTCACCAGGACAATGTTTATCACTGCATGTAGTGGCTGTCTCAGACAAATATCTGGACACGAATGATCATCGTGTTCCTGTCATTACAAAAACATTTTTCTTCCCCATCTCACTTAGTCATCGTCCCCCTCAAACCCTCAGAACTTCAAAATGCAAGAATGGGACAGGAAAAGGGGTGAAATCAGCAACAACGAGGCCCCAATTGAATCATAGAATCATAGAATTGTTTAGGTTGGAAGGGACCTTTAAGATCATCAAGTCCAACCATCAACCTAACACTGCCAAAACCACCACTAAACCATGTCCCTAAGCACCACATCTACCTGTCTTTTAAATACCTCCAGGGATGGCGACTCCACCACTTCTCTGGGCAGCCTGTTCAGCTTGACAACCCTTTCTGTGAATAAATTTTTCCTAATATCCAGTCTAAACCTCTACTGGCATAACTTGAGGCCATTTCCCCAGAGTCTGAAAAAAAATTATCAGTAGTGAAATCTCTCATGCCATTCTCATTCTTGAGAACTGGTAGAAAGCACCCCACCTTGGGATTTTTTGAGAAACAATATGGAGTAAAATCACTCAAAGAGCAGCACATGGGGGAACCACAACAACTACAAAACTGAAGCATTGCACTCCATTTAAAGGGAACCAGCTAGGCACATCTGTAGTTTGTAGACTTCGTAGCAGCTTGTCTGGATTTACAGGTTCATGCTCCTGCTGTATAAGGCCCTACAAAGTCAGTCTCTCCACCACTGCCTCATTTTAATTAAAAATATAACTGACCAAACCGTTCTTCCTTCTGCAACTGAAATTCTCCTTTCTCAAGGTCTACGGCTACGTGAACTTGGACAGCTTTCTTGGGGGAAATTCTCCTAAGTCACAAGGTGGTACAAAGGTACTGACAAAGACCTTCTTAACCTATAGGCTGGAAAGCAGGACATGTAGAAGGCAGAGCTATTTCAACTATCAAAGGCAATAACCAGATTTGCCCCCATTTTCCACACCCAGCTTAGCTAAAAGATGCTCTGCACGCTCTGTGCTGTGGCTCTGCTGTAGCTAACACAGGTCTGTGGAAGGTATTGAGCTCCTGCAGAAGAGAAGCTTGTACATGGGCATCAACTGATTAGGTGGCAATGGTCAAAGCACCACAGTTGTAAGAAACAGCTGAAGGTTCAAGGAGAGTAGTGAAAATGAAATCCTTGAAAGTGGTATGTTTTAAACAGACTAAATTTCTCGCAGGGTGTGGAGTGGCATATGGTTGGAAAGGGCAGTTCTGCAAAGTTGTAAATTCCAGAAACAAGTGAAAGGCAAAAAACAAAACAAAATCCCAAAACCTTTCCTTCGAGCCGGAATTGAACCAGCGACCTAAGGATGACTTTCTGAAGACAGCCTACAGTCCTCCGCTCTACCAGCTGAGCTATCGAAGGAAGATATAGAAGGAGTGCCAAGAATGAGTCAAGACTGTATCAACAATAGCCTTAGGCTCTAATGGGCCTCCATATGTATTGCTTTTCACAACAGCAAAACACTATCCAAAAAAGGCACAAAGCTAACTTCCCTGCAAAATTGGATTTTGGTTACAAAACTGCCTGTTTTCTGCCAAATAGTTCACAGCTCTTGTAAGACTGTTGGTGGTGGTAGCGTTAAGGTTGGAGTTCCTGTCATGACCCATATGAAATCTGTCTACTGCTTGACAATGAAATTTGCCCACTCTTTGATGACCTTGCCACATTTCCTAAGCTAAGCTAGGAGAAGAGAGAAAACTCCCCTCCACACAATTCGCCATAACAGTTCTCCAGCCAAATCCAATAACAAAATACCAAACAAATCAGTTCACACGCTCCCTGACAGCTTCCATAGTGAATGCAGAGGAACAGAGGAAAAGGACGTAGAGGAATAACCATTGAGGTTTTAATTCTAATCCCAACTACTCCCACGGTGTACGTAAGACCCCCCTGTACACAGATGAGGTTGCAATGTCTGGCATTGAAACCAGTGGCCTCCCCAGCCCCTGGGCCTGGGAGGCTGAGACCTTTGTGAATCATCTGTGCAAGTGCCGCAGCTCACAGCTGTAGCAATTGAAAGCCGACTACACTCTTCTTGAATTACAGTGATTCAGGAGCATCTCGTCTGTCTGAGCAGCAGGGTGGGGCGGAAAGCTGTGAGCAGACACCCTGTTTGTTGAAACCATGCCATGCTACTTGCGATGGGAGTGTGTGTAGCAGTGTTACCTCAGTGCCCTACAGCATATCCATCCTTTACCCGTGCTTACCTCCGCCTCCTCCTCGTGACTCAACCTTGAACACCGGGCTGTTTCAGCAAGCATGTAGCCAGCAGGTTGGGGGAAGTGATTATTCCTCCATATTCAGCACTTATGAGTTGCATCGGGAATGGTGTGTCCTGCCTTGGCTCCCTGATACAAGACAGATGAGGACATTCTGGAGTGAGTCAGCTGGAGGGCCACCAAGATGGTCAGGGGGCTGGAGCAGGAGATGTAGGAATGGAGGAACAGAGAGCTGAGCTTGTTCAGCCTTAAGAAGAGAAGGATAAAGGGGGATCATACTGCAGTCTGCAGCTACCAAGTGTAAGAGTATGGGGAAGGCAGGGCCAGGCTCTGCTTGGAGATGCACAGTGAGAGGATGGAAGGCAACAGGCACAAGCTGCCACCACAGAAATTCTGATGAGATATAAAGGGATAAAAATACCATGAGAGTAAAAATTTTCACCACTGCAAAGGCTGCCCAGAGAGGGGAATCTCCACCTGTGGAGACAGTCAAAGCTTGACTGGACACAGCCCCGAGCAACCTGACCTAACTTTGAAGTCAACCCTGTCTGGAGCAAGAGGATCCAGATGATCTGATGTCTGGACCAGATGATCTCCAGAGGTCTTTAGCAACCATACACAAAAGTGACCCCCATGTCAGGAAGGTGACTTCACAGAGCAGATGAACTCCCAGCAAAACTCTCTGTTTGGAAAATACAGCTTCTTGTCTCACAATCAAACTCCCCTACACACATTTTATTTATTTTCATACTAACAGACATCTTAAGCCTCTTCTACTGCTAAAAGCAGCACAGATCTTGACAGAAACTCAATAAGTTGCCTCCCTGGTTTTGTTCATGGGAATATAGGAACGTCAGGAAATATTTGACTTACCTACCAGGTACTGTTGCAGCTCCTCAGAGGCCTAATCCTGGGACCTGTGATGTGTCACGACATTTGCGTACCCACCACCAACTATCAAGTCAGCAGATGATGTAAAGAAAAACATACAATGGAGAGAAACAGAACTGCTGTATGCCTGTCAGGGCAACATCTGCGCTCTCTGGGTTCAAATGGTCTGGGTGGGAGGAGGTCCCCAAAGATACCCATATTCGAGAATGTGAGGTTAATCTTGTGCTGGAGAAAGAATGGCATAACAGATAACATGGACCCGAGCTCCTAAATCAGAGCAGATAGCATAGCCCCAGGGCTCTAATCTTTTCCATTTTGCAGACCACACAGCATTTTCCAGGGGCCCTTCAGGCTCCTTTCAAGCCAATTTAAGCCTATTGTCATGAGTCTGCCTTATCTGAGTTACCCTTCACAGACCCCTTAAAAATAATGAGTCCCACCCATGCACGCAAGGACCCCAAAACTGAAAATCACTGCTCTATCCAGTTTAACTCATTGGCACTGTCATCTAATCCAGTGGTGAGGTTCCAAATACAGACTTTAGGGGAAGTATCACCATCTCTTTGCTGTCAAAAGTTGTTACTGGTGAAGATAACCCTAAACAGCTTGTACTTCCCTGTAAGAAATCAGTAGCAGTTAAGTCAAGATAAAAACTCAAATGGAATCAGATAAAAAGTGGATGCTGTTACTATCTATGCATGAACAAATGGGATGCAGAAACCACAGTGTTGCCTTGACAATAGAAAGCATTGGAGTTCTCTTTTTGTGGAACTTGCTAGCAGTGATGTATGGGTGATTTGTGAGAGATATTCTCATAAACTACAAATGTACCCCCCAGGGCAGCTTTTCAAAGTAGATATTCCCAGGAAAAATTAATTAATTTTTTTCTTGATTTTTTGAACTTGGTAAGCTTTGAATGCTTAACAGAATTAAATTTTATCATGGAGTTCATGAAAGATCTCTGATTATTTCGATCCTTTTAACCGATTAAATGAAGATACCAAGCTTTGAGAGCCATGTGACTGGAGCCCTGAGCTATATAAAGGGAACAGTTCACCTGTTTCATGTGGTGTAGAATAAGATGAAAGGAAAGGATGTAGCTTGAAAGCAGGATGGAGAACAGCCAGAGGTAAAGCTACTAATAGCTGGACGGTATAATTACACTTGGTAATGCTATGTGTTTTGTTAAGCTCATATTAGCATATGATGGTCTCCAGTGTTTTGTATACTTACAAGCTGACTTTCTAACACAGCTTTAAATGGTTTGAAGGTTTTTTTCCCAGTGAAAAGCTTTAAGCTTTCTGAGGGACTTGGGGGGATTGTTTTCTTTTCTTTTGAGGTGGAAATACACACATGCTCTGAATACGCACATCAGATTGGACTGGCAATGCAACTGTGGAATCTTTGCCTTCATTTTAACCGTACCCTGTGTGTGTTACGCGCCACTGGTTGGCTGCTGTGGCTTCTGCACCACCAGCTAGCGAGGAACTCAAGATATCTCAACTTGGCTGTCTCCTGTGATACCCCTGCAAGAGAGAAGGAGGTTTTTCCTAAAGACTGCTACTCACAACAACTTGAATGGAGAGTCTGAAGGATCAGCGAAACAATCATCTCCTTCTGTCTACCTGTTAAAATTCAAGATAGAAATCTCCTTGGGCCAGACTATCTTTGTACTTAAAGGCTGAATAGCAGCTGGCACAACAGACCCCCAGCCCTGTCTGATGCTCCCAGGCTCTGTTGTGATGTAAATAATATGTACGGCTCCTTGGGCCAGCTTCAGAGACAACTTTAATAACATGTCAGTGTGAATGAATGCCAAGGGGCAGGAAGGTGGGAATGCAGAAGGAAAAGAATTGGGAGAGTACATGAAGGTTTCATACAAAGCAAGTTTGATTGCATCGCCACAGTGTGGACTGCATTTCAGGAAACACGGAGTTTATATGCCATTACTTAGAGCTATCAGTTTTTGTCGTGCTCAGAAAACCCACTTAACACTTCTGATGCTGCACCATTATCAGTAATAGACAAGCAGAGGAAAGTATCCTTTGGGTATTCAAAACCTAAGCTGTATATGCTTATCCACAGATATACCTAGCTTAATTTTGCTACAAGACAGCCTTATAGATCTGGGGTGGCTTTTAATACAGAAATATTTTCTTTACAGCTGAATTATTTTAATTCCATTTTCTTCCTATGTATGGTCAGTGCCATAAGCAATTAAAGCACAAAATTTGAAGACCCATGGCAGTGCCCAGACATCAGATTCAGACTGCACAAAACCCTCTTCAAGCAAACAGTTTAGCACCAGCAGCCAGTAGCAATTATACAAACGCTTGAGAGCTCACCACATCAGCATACGTGGAAAGAAGTAGCCTCCATGTAATTGTCAAACTATTCTTCAGCAAGTTAAACGTTCAGCCATGCTAAGTTAAGCTATGAAATCCAGCGAGTAGCATTCCCGTCTTCTCTCCCAGAAAGGTTCCCACATCTTGCCCTTCTCCTGGTGAAAGACAAGACTAATAATGTGTGAGCTCTTCTGAGATGATGATCAGCCTAGAAAGTTTTGATAATTGGGTGGCAATTAACCACAGCTGGGATATGACATAATTCAGATACAACAGACTAGCTCCGAGCTGCTGTAAATCATAAGTCATTGGTGAGCATGGCCCCTATCTAGTTAAGCTTAGTTTCCATCCAACAAGTACCACACTGGACTTCTTTTGTTTAAGCAAAAGCTCAGCTAATCACCCAAAAGCTCTCTATGCCCTGATGTCATACTCGTGCAAGGCAAAGGAGGGTATTTCTGATTGATACCTTCCACTTTCCAGACCTGTTTCTTCCCCCTGCATGTACATATTGCTTTGCGATAGCAGTTGTCAAGGCTGTGGCCTCACTGGAGGTTTTGGTGTCAGCAAAACCCTGCATCATCTGGGGGAGGGCAGTGGTGTGGGGCACAAAAGCAGCACTATTTGGGACATGGGAGAGCCTACCGACTCCTGTGGCCGCTTCCCTCTGTGAAGCAGCCCTTCCACCCAGCTACTTCCCTCTCCCTTGCTCATCAGGCCTCTCAAACTATAAAAGCCCTAATGAAAATGAAACATGCATGTCATATATAACGAGGAGAGGCTCAACTGCTGGCAAAAAAAAAAGTGTGAAATTACAGTATCAGTGTGAGAGGGAGAGATATGAGTCCTCATTCCCCAGGAGAGAATTTGAAAGTGCATAATTTTTTCCATTCACAAGCGGCGTTTAAGGGGCAGCTTTTGGAGGCTGAGAGGAAGCACCAGAAGAAAAACAGCACGTACAAGCAGAGTGAGTATTTCTTCCCTAAATATTTGAGACCCTTTTTTGATATACCAGCTTGGTTTGGCATGGGGAGATGTGCACGCACAGCCCTGATGAACAGGTATAGTTCCTAAGATGTTCTGCCCAGAGCTAATGCTTTATCTCGCCTTCTGAAGNAAAAAAAAGAGTAGGGTACAACTTTTTGGCTGTTTTTCCCCTTATGGAAGAATTTAGCAGTCCTGGGTAAGGAGGAGACTTGCCTGCGTCAGGTCTGACTGTGGCAGGGGATACTAGACTCTCACACTCATGAGAATCCAATTTATTTTTAAAGAGCTCTTGAATATAGCACAACAATATTACCACACATCTTGCTCAAGCACAGAATTTTTCCAATCTATATTCAGTGCCAGATAGAGTGACTACAAAATGAGTTACTGTACCTTAAACTTCTGCCTTGGCTATAGTGACAGGAAGCTAATTAGACAAACTCTGACCGTGTCTTCTGGACCCAAATCCACATTACTTAGATGCGTAAGAATTACCAGCTGCATCAGAGCTCCCGTTTCTGGAGGGAGCTGGACTTAAAGGATGAAATAACAGGTAAAGGAGCGGAGAATGATGGCCACTGTGGGGCCTAAACCAGTAAAGCAGCAGTGTTTAAACTCTTTTCCAGCTAAACTTTTAACACCTCACAATACAGACAAAATATGTAAGCAGCATGTCTGACACATGAATGCTGGGCTCAGACCACATGTAAAACTAAGCTCTAAACACAGTTTGACTTTTCAAGGTTATTCTTAAATTCCAAAGACCAGCATATGGGAGCGAACTGAACACACTAATCCTGATGGAGCAAACTATGTATTTCACAGCCCACGAAGCTACTGACCTTCTGGACTCTGGCAAGCTTTGCTGGGCGGTGACAGACCCAGACCTACCGGAGCTTAGCAGGCCAGGGAACAACAGTTTCAAGCCTGAGCTTCACTTCAGCCACCAGAATCAAAAACCTTCGGTCAGGCATAAGTGTTTTCTGATGCCTCTTTTGCAAGCATCTGTGTTTCTGCGAAATGACTCTCGAGAACTCCTGTCTTCTTAAGAAATAAAATCATCTGTCCTGTTCCCACTTCCTTATCAGAAGTTGGGCTGCAAACTATGCCGAGATGATGTATGACCCTCTTTTCTGGTATTCCTACCTCTACCTAATCAGATCTAAACATTTCAGATATCGCTGTGTATCAAACATGGAGAAGGGATAGGGCTAATATCAAATTTAGTCACACATTGAAACACCGTTTCTGAAAAGGATGAGCAAACTTCAAAGGTAAGAACAAACAGACAAAATAATGGCTGCATCCCTACAAGCTGCACTGTCCTTCCTGGGCTAAGGGATCTTATCGCTACTATTTTGTATTATTTGTACTGCTGTAGTGGTCAGGGACCTCAAACGGGGATTAGCTTCCCACTGAACTAAGCACTGCAAAAACAAACGCCACAAAGACAGTTCCCTGCCCCTGAGAGCAAATCTTTGGCCATTTCTCTGCAGCATCTGGCTAGAGCAGGGCATAAAGAAGTGTATTAGGGTGCACTGCATGGACCGCATGTAATCTTGTGTCTATAACCCTTGTTCTTCCTTAACCTACTGCTCCACTTCTGTTTGTTAACCTAACTCGTCACCTTGGTCTAAATTGTTTGTGAGCTTCTTGGACAAAAGCCTTTGTGTCTTTTCACTTGTTTTGTTTTTTCAATTTGCCTGGTTTTGGGCCACGAAAAATAATATACGTTATTGAAAATATAAAACAAAATAACCTCCTTCCCTCTCTAAGAAAAATTGTATATGATATAATTAAATGTGCATCTTGAAATGCTATGATTTTGATTATGTATTTCCATAGCACCTAATGTAATCCTGTAGGTCACTGAGCAATGCAACTGGTATGGCAATATAAAGAAGTCTGGTCAGCTTTGGCATATACGCACCAATGGCTTCTCCAGATGATCCGAAGACATAATTCCTACTGGTTAAATACAAACAGCTGCTGGTATATTGCATTGTGATTGACAAATTGGCTTTGCAGGGCCCCATGAAGATAAAAGAACGTGGCAATACAGTCCCAGCATCTCCAGGACTCGGACCAAAACACAGGCATTGTCCCATCTCTACAGTTCCTTCTTCCAGGCCAACCTCATGCCTGCAGCATCCTCTCCCCCCACCTGCAGCCACAGCAGCTTTGGTTCCATCAAGGGCCCATTTCTTGGCAAAGGAGGGTGTTGAGCATTGGCTGTTTCTAACCTTTCCTAGGGAAAAGGGACTACATGGACGGAAGAGTCTGTAAGCCAACGGTTAAGACTAGTGCAGTGGGGTCCAACAGCTCTGCCACCACCTATCCCTCCATCCTGACTCTTACGTAACCCATTTGTGCTCTAGAAGGTGGGGGGAAGAGGTATTTGTTTAAAACAATACGGGATGTTAGTTTACACAGGCAGAGTAAAGAGGGTACAGACAGTGTAATGTTGCAACTCACTTCTGTTTCCCCTTCAGGCCACGCAGGTCCGCCTGATCGTCAGCTTTTACATACAGCGACTCTTTCTGCAGGTTTGCAATCCTCAAGCTTATGCCCAAAACAGCAGAGTGTGTGGTAAAGAGAGCGTCCAAAGAAAAGGAGGACTCCCTCAAATATTGGTCTGCTTCTTATCACGAGCGGCAGCGAAAGGAGGGGGTGAAAGCTTTTGAAGGCCTATCTGCAAGCAAGCAAAAGCGTGCAAGCTGTGCGAGCGCGCTGCCTCTTCCCCAGCGCGGAGCACGGCACGCTCGGCGGGGCGCAGGGCTGGGGGAGATCCTTCACAGCTCGGCAGTCAAGGCTGAGAGCTATTTGGATTAGACGAAGAATTTCAAGTGGAAACCGTCTGAACGTGTGCACGCCCCTGTGTGAAGCTGAACCATGTTTAAAGAAATCAAATGGCTTCTCATAGTACCTTCGCAAGGTCCAGTTCTAGAGGGGGCATAAGTAAGCCTCGTTTTTCCTGCTGTTTCAAATTTAAATGGGATCGTGTGGGGTTTTTTTCCTGTTCCGAAAGCGAAGAATCAGGAAAAAATCCATGACAGCAACAGTATGAATAAATTGGCAAGATACGCTGCAAATAGCTTTGATGCTAAACAAAAATAAAACAACAAAAAAATCATATTTCAGCCATTTTAAGATTTCAGCTTCCTTCTTCACCCCTGCCACTAAGCAGGCTTCCTCAATGTGTGACAAGAAGAATTCAGAGGGACGCTTGCCAAGTGTTTTCTGACCCAAATCCTAGAGGTATCCTCCATCTGCAGCAACAGACAGCTCGCTGTGGTCTATTACCTTCTGTTTGGTTTTCAACACCAGCTACCCTAGTTAACGAAAGAAGATGCAACCACCGAAGACAATGAACAGACAAACGTTAGCAGCATTTCTGGGAAGCTTTGAGGAAGACTTCTCTAATCTTGAATAGGCCAGAATATGGAACAATAACGACTGGAATACAGAACAATAACGACTGAGGCACGCATACACAAGGATATTGCTTTAGCAAACTGGGTAAGCCCAGCTATTAGGAAAACAGGCTCTATAAAGCCTGGTGGAGAGGATTTAAGGACAAATGATAAAGGGGCAGAGCTAACCGTTCGGTTTCTGTCACAGCACTACACCTGCCTACTCGGCCTCTATCTGTAGGCAATAAATTTCACAGCCTGAAAGAGACAGGCAGTCAGAATTGTTTTTTCCTATAAGACTGGGACCCAGCTCAACATCCATAATGTTCTTCTATGTAAATGTTTGCATGCGGCCCTTCACATCTCAGGTTTGTAGCAATGCATGGTATTTAGCCAAATGCCATTGCCCTAAAGGGAAGCATATTTTTGTTCTTATAATCTTGCATGGAAATTGAAATGGACATATTTTAACATGGGAAAAGTAAACACGTTTCCCCTCAGCTGGGTGCTGCTGCATCACTGTGCTGGTGGTGACGGTGGCCCGAGATTTTTCTCTACACATTCCTGACCGAGATTCAGAAACTGCCAAAGAAGAAACTTCCTGACAGAAAATTAAACCCTTCAATTTGACCTAGGTGCTAGGCTGGGGATTGGATCTACTTCACCAGACAACATAGGCAGTGCTGGCCTCATCAGCAAAGCTCTGTCGTTTTGCTCTTCATCAAGTCTCCCTATTTGATGTAATAAACTCCCATTTACCTACCATGTAAATACGCTGTACTTAAAATGCTTGTCTTTGATAAACCATTCTCCCCTTTGAGGATCCATCAGGCCCGATGTGAATCGAGCCTAAAAAGCTACTTAAAGCTTTTGGAGAATTCTTTGGATTTCCAGCTTCACATCTCAGTTACTGCAATGTTTGCATTAAGATGCTTGTCTGAGTTCTGCCCTGCAGGATTCGGAAAAAGAAAAATGTTCCTTTTGTACTGAACACAACCAGTAGGTATTTAGCTATTTTTTGTGTATTATGACAGTACCATCTGGCATTCATCTGCCGGTACCTCAGGAGAATGTCCCCTTCCTACTTGCTTGTATGATGCCGGCCAAAATGATAGAGTACACCAAAGGTTAACTTCCTGTAATATGGTCTCTTGGCTTATCTTGAATGAGACAATCGTTCCTTTGTATTCTTAACTTTGCGTTTCACTTGTTCTCCTGCCTGCCTGGGAAACACGGTCATAAGAGATTCTTATGGGTCAGACATCTCCTAACGTGAAGCCAAGGATAATGCCAGCAAACGTAGTAACAACAATCTATAAGGCCAGTTGGCGATGCACGTACAGAAGGAAATATGAAATAGAAATGGAAATTTGCCCAGTTAGATTTGTTCTGTTCCACTGAAATGCTTTGTACAGTGGAAGAATAAACAAACCACTGCTCTTAGAAGTCATGGTTCACCTGCTGACTCAAAAACTCATGTCTGTCAACCAGCGTGAGAGAGGCCAAGAGGACTATCTGTTTGGGTTTCTCTTCTGGTCTCAGCCTAATTTATCTTGTCAGTTCCAAGATCTCCATTCCTTTCTTGAAAGGACGATAAAGGAAGTTTGGTTTAGCCGTATCCTCCAATTATTTGATTATTTTTAAGCAAACAAACAAGAACTTAGCATGGACCAGTTCAGATTGACTCGTTCAGCTGCTGAGTAATGCCTTAAAGCTGTTTTCACCCTAACCCCTTGCTCAAACGGCAGTTCCTTCATTCCTTTCAGGATATATACTTTAATACTCCCAACCTGCTTCTTGCAAACAGCCTTTTCAAGAGAAACAAGCCAGTCTTGAGCAATTAAGACCTATAGATCTCCCTTCACTTCCTTCAAAGCCATTGTGGAGGTGCAGCTGAAACCCATTAAATTCAATTGAGCCCAAATGGCCCATAAGTCATATGGAAACTTCCTCTGGGCTTTTAACAAAGAGCCTTGCTTTAAATTCCAAATTACAAACAAATTCAGTCTGTTCAGCTTTCACATAAAACATAAAAATTAAAGAAAACATACAGAGGAAAAGTTGCATCAAATCACAGGGAGCATTATAAGAAAGTACAACCAGTTACTCTTGTTCTGAAGTTACGTTCTTCAGTTAGAAATGTCATATTAAGTCACGGCAATATTTTCTTTAGGCTGGACTCGAAGCATGCTTTATTCAGCATATCACAAAGTAAAACTGGTAGCATTCACCACCCCATTCTCTCCTCTGACTTTTCCCCACAATGGCTAAAATACATATATTTACATATATACATATAATATGATGTATATATAATATGTATATATGTATACTTATATATAGCTACTAGACTAATCTCAGGTTCATGTATAACTAGATAACAAACATTTATATACTATATATACTTAAGTATTGCTTTATTGTGGGTCAGATTTTTATCACCTTGACAAATTTATTAATGTGGTTTTATGTTGGAACTCTCAATCTGTTTAAGATTAGGGATCAATATATGTACTGCAAGATCATAAGTCAGCTAAACACTGAAAAGATCCAGGCAGATACTGAACTTGAAAATTATACAGTAAAATTGTTCCATAATACATCTTAATTCAGACCCCCCATGGGACTGGCATGCTGTAAAAGCCTTTAAAAAGCCTGTACTTGGGGGTTAATTTCACCCTCAGGGCTCTGAGAGGCCCAGATCTTTACGACTTTGTATCAATTAATGTTTTTTACCTTCTTTTTAATAAGAACTTGATGAAAAATATCCTGCTCTACCTATTCTATTTGGCACCCAAGTAACAAGTCATTAGAAGTATCTGAATCGGGTTTAAAAGTGCTGTAATGTTTTCTAAAGATGATGGGTCTGAGAGGCAGACACATGGGTGTTCCCAAGGAAAGTGAAATTGGACCAAAAGGTAGCAGGCGTCCTTCATGGCTAATCAGGACTATGCCGAGCACCGCTCCAAGACGTACAGGCTAGGCGGTTGATTCCTGTGCAGATCCAAAGCCTTTGCCACGGTGGGGCAACATCCCGCAGATGCCGGAGCAGGGTACCACTATCTGCTGACGGACTTTGCACCACCGCTGTAGGTCTGTCATGGTGCTTGGCTATCACATCACAGTGACTGAGCCACGGACTTTGCCTCCTTCTCATGCCCTTGTGGCAAACGCAGCAAATCCTTTCAGCTAGCTCTGTACAAACCCGTTGGTGAGGGTGCAGTTTAGGCTATTACGATGAACCAAGCAGCTCTGTTTCTCTCATCCCTCCTCCTCCTCTAGCCCCCTCTCCTAACCGTGTGTTCTTGCTGTTCCCTCCGTACTAGCCCAGAGCCACTTCAACTCATCAAACAGGCAGAAGAGCAACTCAACGAAAGCAAACACTTCAACAGAGCAACTTTAACTTACAACAATAAGAAGGATGACAGTGCAAAGGAGGTAGGGCTACGAAGCCAGGAGCAGAAAGAGGAGAAGCAGGAGTGAATTGTGGCAACACGGCACAATCTGCTTCATGGACCCACACTGTGAAAGACACCAAGTTTGTTAAACTACCAAAAGGAAAGGACAGCTGAAATGTGTCAGCTTGCATCTAAGAAAAAAGGAAAAAGAAAAAAAAACAGCTTGACTTTCACCCCACTCCTTTCTCGACATCTCCAGAAATTCATTGGCATTTAGACCTCACTCCTGGGACAATGATAACAGAAACTACAGAACTTCTAAGACTGTGACTGAGGTCTGGAAATATTAAACAGACAACTAATTTCACAACAATGAATGAAGTAACACCTATTGGGAAAATTTAGGGGGGGTGTGGACAAACAAACCAACCGAAAACCTGGAAAGAAAAAAAGATGCTGAAATACCTCTTTGGAAGAAGTATGTTCTCTGGTTTGTTTGTTTGTTTTTTGAATTGTCCTGAATTGCAGCCACCACAGGATCACCGTAAATCTGAAGAAGCGTAGCTGGGACATGTTGAATGTCAAGTAAGAGGAAGAAGGAGAGGGGAATCGTGCTCTCTCTGCTGATTCCCCACTGTCAGGAAATAGTGAATGAAGACTGTCTGAGAAACCAAGCATGCTGAAATCACCCCTGCTGGTGGATAAAATCTCAGGACAAATTCATCCCCATAGCAATAATACAGTTACCCTAAGCTTCACATCCTTGAAAATGGCAAGAATTAAAGTAATAATAAAATCCCTCTCAAAACACAAGCCAGTATTCTAGCCGTGTGGAAGGAAATACTCCAGTATAATTCAGCTGATGTTGTTTAAGGGGAGAGATGAGGAACCTTGGGGTGAGTCTGCAGCACTGAACACACCAATGGCACCAAACGCAGTGACGTCTGTAGAGCCAGCACATCCCCATCTCAAGCCCGCCTCCGACCCAATTTGTCTTGCACTAACCCAAACACAGAGAAGCACTGTCACCAGTCACTGTCAGGACACTTTTGTTTCCAAGCTAACTCACAAGTGCTTTTCAAAATGCTATTTGTATTTTTTTTTTCCTGACAAAAAGACGTGGCTTCTAATTTGAAAGGGGATTTAAAAAGGGTTGTGATTCATGGGGATTTATGGATGTTTCCCAGGGAGTTTCAAAAGCCTGGACTTTCTTCCCACAACTCCCAGGAAATGCAGTTCAAAGGCTCCCACAGGTCGTTACTTCAGCATGTCTGGACCAGCGGTGCGGGACAGTCACCTGGCAGCCTCCACCCCAGCGCCTGCGAGGGGCAGGACCCCTACACATGCTATCCAAGGCTGCAGCCAAAACCGGTGGACTTGTGTGACTACCCCAGTGTAGATGCAACCAGCATTAACTTGGACAACAGTTACATGTCATTTCCACTTCCGTATGTTGCTAATTTATAGAGAAATGGCGTAGGACTGGAGGCCAACGGAACAAACTAGGAAGGAGGAGGAGATGCTCCCTCAAGGAAATGATCATTAGGAAATTTCTTAAGCCGAAAGCACACTGAGGAACACCATTATATTTAACCTAAGAACAATTTTGCGTTAATCCCGATCTAGCCACTGAGATTTTCAGCTCTGACTGGTTACAGCAAGTAAGGCACTGGAAAGCCCTGGGTGAGGCTTTCTCCCTCACCTCCCTCACACAGGACTCACTTCCAAGAGCTCTTTAAATGTCAGTCCTTGAGCAATGGGTTTAGTACCCAAGAGCCGGGCGCCTTGCACAATTTGAAGGGAGACCTTCCGCGTTTTGCTTTCCAGCTGCTTTTACTGTTCTATTCATCCTGAATGTTGCCTTCAGTGATAAAGCTAAAAAAACCCACCCTTGCTCGTTATCCTGACAATATTTAATTCTGACAGCGCATTCAATATACTTAGTGAAATATGGAACCCTGTGACTAATGAGGTATTTGCACGTAAGGGCCATATACAGTAAATTGCAGGGCAATAAAAGTAAAGGAAAACCATGAGCTGATCAGCCAGCTGTTAAAATGATGCAAAGTGGGTCTTATTAAATGTGTTGTGTTATATCCAGATGCTGACTAGAACTCAGCCCTGGCTCCCTCAGTAAAGCTTCACCTTAAAAAAAGCACTATAGGTCTCCCTTTCTGTTACTACACGTTAGCTCCCTACTTTTCAAATACTGATGAAAAGTTCACCTCTCTACTGCCTCCCTGCTTTCCACTCATCATGTGAAGGGAGTACTATTTTGATTTTATGTGTGTGATTGCATCTGCTCCAGCACTAAGCATCCTATCAGCATATGACCAAATAGCAAAGCTGACATTTTTGCCATGATTATCCACGAAATGTGTTTCCCACCTCTGATTTACAAGAGCCCTATTCATGAGAAATGATTAATAGCTCACTAGAGCTGCCAAAAAGCACATAAATCTAGACATCCTCTATGCTCTTGACATGCTGCTCATCTCATAGATGTGTTCAGATCTCTCTCTCCCTCTCTCCCGCTTATCTATGTCTGATCCCCAATGGGCACAAGCTCGTGCTGATTAGGCAATACTGTTGCTGACTGGGACAATCTTAGGCTTATATTACTGATGGCACCCAATTAGAGGTTGCAGAAAGCAGTGTCCTTCCTGGCTTGTACTAGACAAGCATGATTAAGTGTTAAATGCCTCCTAAATTAAGAGGCAGCATCACCCATGTGTCTGTTACAACTTATCAGGGTAAGAAACTAGCTCTGTTGCCAAGTTTTCTCTGTTCGCAGTTAGTCTCCCAGGCTGTAGACTAATAGAGCCGAGAAGAGGGCAAGCTGCATACAAACATACACCTGACTCAGCTGATGCTTGACTTATTCAACAAGATTTTATACACTTGGCATGAAACATGCCTTTAAGTGCCCCACTCAGACGTGATAGATTTAAACAAGCAGTGTCTGAAACGGGGCCCATATCATTCTCCGTCCCCTCACCACCCCCTACCCTGGTCTAATAAAAGCTATTTCACAGTTCTTGAGCATCCTTCTTCTGAAGATCCTAGAGCGTTTTGCAGTTATTAAAGAACAGATCATACCATGCCTCCCCATTTTATCCCATAATTTCAATGGGGCTGCTAGCACAGCAAGACACACACAAAAAAGTAGCTCATTGTGCCTGGTACGTGAAGAGAATATAAAGGTTGCAGTGTTTTCCCTACCTATATCCACTATGACACAAGCCTTTAATTGTACGATCATGTTCTACTTTACAAATAATACAGGGTACAACATGCCTTTTCCTTGCTGACTTTGATGCAGACAGGTTACAGCTTGCAACCATTCTTCATTCCTGTATTCGCAAGGTTTACTGCTGTTACAATACGGTGCATTTTTCATTTAAGATACTACCATCAGACCTCAGAATCACAAACAACTTCTGCTGACTTCTCTGGAAACCCCAGCTATTACCCCAGCTGTAATATAAAAATAAACATTATTATTAATAAAATAATTATAAAAGATCACTCCTTTCTCTAGGTGTGTTTTGATAATATTCCTGGCACTCATGTTCTGCTCAGTTTTGTTTCCTTCTTAACTTCCTCATGATTAATTACTGGTCCAAGCTTACAAGCAGCCATCAACTTTTGAATGCACCCACACAGAATTTTGCTTGATTGTGCATTTTCAGCAGATCCTGTTTGCAGCTGAGTTATTGGGCTTTATTACTGCACAAACTACTTCTCAGGTAAATACCTGGAAAGAATGGCACCAGTGTGAAGGCATATCTTGCCTACAGTCTTGGACAGTCTTAAGAAGTGTAAAAGCGGATCCATTCACCACATACCTTATCTTCAAGCTGTCTGGTACTTGTGCTAAGTAACAGATATAGTTTCTTTAAAGCAGTGTTCAACTGTTTCTTGAAAGAGTGAAGAGTAGCCTATGTAATTTTCCTTTCTGTGCCACGGATAAAAGAGTTATTAGTGTCACTACTCTGGCCGTTGTATCACAAATTCTTTCAGAAGCAGAATATTTCATTACTGTTTCTTGCCATGACCCGATGTCCAGATACACATCCCACACAGCTGTACGTGCAGCGCTAGCCATGGGCTACATCCCTGAGAAAGATGAAGCTGATGATAGGGACAGGTGTTCGTTGCGGTTGTATTTTGTGCAATGACGCTTGCAAAGTGTATAATCACACACAGCAAAAAAACAAACAATAACAGCCACTTTCATTGCTCAGCATGCCCAAGCCTCCCCGGCCAGTGAGTCATAAGCCCCAAATGGCCTCTACTCTACTTACTCCTAAGCCATGCTCGCAGCTTCTTACCTGACTTATTTCTTCTGCTGTATTTGGAACCGGTCTCTCAGGCTGCACCACCTAATTCTTCTCAGCCTTTGCTTTGCTAGAATACTGCCCTCCTACAAGCAGCTAAAAACGTGTTTAAATATTCCTATCATTTAGCCCAAAGGAAAGCTGTTTAGCACATTTGACATCTTTACCCAGATCCAAGACTTTCTACAGATGTAAGAACCATCTGATGGCAGCCACTAACACCTTCCTGTATAAAAAAATAAATCTCTAAAAGAACAGCTACATGCAGAGTAGATAGGGAATTCTTCCATAAAACAACAACAACTTGCTTCCCCAAGTGAAAAAAGGAGATTTTTTTAAAAAATATCATACCAATAATGAATGATTTTTCACTCTCATTTCTATGACGTGCGCAAAGCAGAGCAGTTAGGACAAGGTCTTAATTTTATCATCTTGCAAATCAAGGCAAATGGAAACTGTGATGAAGCCCCTACCTCCTGGGTATCTACCCACCTCTCAGCTTTCCAGATAATACAAAAACCTTTGTTTTCCGTCAAGACTGTGCTGAATAACCTAGAATTGGATAGATCACATGCAAAAAGACCCACCCCAAAAAAACTTTCCATGTATTTTTACTAGTTCTTATCTTTTCTCAGCCATTTCACTGGGAGCACAACACACCAACTTCTCTGATGTAATACCCCTTAGTGGCGTGTGTAGGAAACATTATTTACTGGGGTTGGCGGCACTATCTAATTGAGATCTCCCGACAGCTCATCTTCACTAAGTTTCATAATTACGCGACTCTGAGCGTCAGTGGTCCTCACTCAGCAGTTCCATGGGAGCTTTCTCGGTAGACACCATTTATCGTATTTCTTTTACTTTCATTCTTATTTCACCATCTGCAATACTCAGAACAGTTTTCAGATATGCTTTTTTCCACAAGAGATGTTGCTTGTTGCTTTGGAGATTCATATTGAAAGAAGCGCAATGGGGAATAAATGACATTTGGGGTATTTCATTACAGCTATAACCTCAAAGGTAGGAGGAAAAGAGAAAGAAGTTTAAAATAACTTTCATTCCTCTTGTCCACAAAAACATACTGTCAAATTACATATTTGTGTTCTGGCGGTAGATGATATATTTACAAGGGCTCTTCTGCCTGTCTCCTTTTGTATAACAAAATGCTTTTACTCAAGGTTTGGGCTATTTCAATGATTGTTGAACGCTGGCTTATTCTACAGCTAACAAATGCATGATTTAACCAAGGAATGCCCAGAAGAAGTAAGTGTAGGAATCAACACTCAACTTGACCTTATCCTCCTTCGGCAGGTGCTGTACTTTCACAGACACAAATATGGCTAGAAAAAGTCTCAGGGAAAGAAAAAGAAAGAAGGAAATCATTTTCATGGATCATTTGCTCTAACTTTCTAAACTTGCTTCGTATTTATGAAAATAAGTACAAAACAGCATTTGAATTCAAATTACTGACATAAAGAACCATGATACACTGCAGTTTCATATGGTTCTGTGCATGTTCTGGGTGACATTTCAGTCATTCTTAAACGAAAAGAGCAATCTGTCTACCTGAAGTTCATGATGCAATTTTGTCAATAAAGAAATTAATGGATACCAGTACCCACTAAGACTTGAAATGTAAGAAGTAACTTTCTCTACCACTGCTCATTTTTCAAAAGCATGTGTTTAAACCTCAAACATTTAATAGAAGCAGTGTATACTCCCATCTGTTTGGCATATCTAAATGATACCAAATAAATCGTGACATGCTTTGGGAGAATTTTATCATTAAATATTTTGCACGCATCATCTTGACCCTTCCACAGCTTGATAAAAAAAAGATAATCTGAGTAACAGAAAAGCTTTTTCCTAAGCTAAGAGAGCCTTATATGACCTAAGCTCTATCTTCTTTACTTAAACAAACCAATCAAACAAACAAACTGAAACCCCAAACTTCGAACTTTCTGAATGAATTAATCCTAATTAAGTAAGGAAGGTAAAAGTTGGGTGGTTCTGGCATCAGCCGAATCAAAGCATGTTCCATTATTTAGCTAATATGAGCAATTTTGTTAAACAAACTATACCTTTGTTCTGTAAATTTTGGAAGTTAGGCTTTGGACAGATGTTCCCTGCTGGATGCAGACATGCCAGGGGAAGGTTATAGCCCCAGCTGTTGATCATCACTTCTTTGCAGAGGTTACTGCTCCCTCACATTTGTTGGCAGAGCATGATTACAGGAACACTCCCGAAGCCACTTGAAGTTAAAGTGAGCAGCGTTCCTATTTAGACAGTTTAAGCTAACTAGCACAGCTGCTGAAAGAGGTCCTGCCTGTCTGTACTTTTAAACTTCCACTGTTCACAAGACTCCAAGTTTTCACAACCTCTCCTCAAGGCAGAAGCTTTTCTCACCTTTTTGTGTAGCACCAGAGATCAAATCCCAAATGCCACACTTGAATATTTAGCCTTAAATGCCTGCTAATTAAACACTGGCAATTGTGTTAAATGTGTTAGTGAACTACCTGTTTCAGCTCTAACTTTCTGGTTTGATTAACTTTCTAATCGCTTTCCCACCAAGCTCGTGGTCTTAGAAACAATCAAAATCTGTGTTATTTCACTCTTCAAGGGCATCCTGCAGACCTGTGCGACACATCTAAGAATACAAGGTGCACAAAATGCAGCTCTGATGCAGTGATGTTGGGAAGCACGAGGCCATGGGCAGAATACAGTATTTTCAACACGCTGTGATGTTCTGGACAAGCTCCTCTCCTTTCTCTGCAATTTCCCCACCTACAAAACAGTGAAACTTTTGCATGGTTCTTTGAAATCTGAGTGAAAAGTGTGGTGTGTTTGTGTATGATAATTGTTATTAAGAATATATATCCACTATTCCTTGGCAAGTTAAAAAAAAAAGAAAATGCATCATACAAATATTTCATCAACAGATAACTAGTATTAATATACAAATGTTTATGACTTTAGAATAATACAAGGTTTATTTTCTCACTCTTTTATAAGTAATATGTACCTATGAGTAAATTCCAATACATCTCCAATCAAGGGATGCATTGAATTTACAACTGGTTTTGGAGGGATTTTTTCTGCTGGCAGGATATTGATTGAGCCACCTAAAATGTCGTTCACAGCAGGCTATTTATGTGATGACGTTTCTATCCAAGTGAAATTGCTATGTCTAACACCTTTTTCCTCTTCAAGGAAAAATACTATTTTACAGACAAAACAGGAAGTTATCCAAGGGCTTAAGAAAAGAATTTGCTGTTTCTTTCCTTCAGTGGAGAATTACTTTACTTTCATGCATTTGCCTACCTCCTCTACAGCTTGAGCTACAGATAATACCAAGTAGCAAATTATATGCCAAAAAATAATATTAAAAGAACATTACAGATACAAAGTCAATCACTCAAAACTTACAGCCTTCCAAGATTTCCCAGACAATTGCATTTCAGGCCCCTTGGCATACACATCGCATGCAAGACTATAGATGACATGACTATTTTTTCCTAAAGCCATTTCCTCATTCTGTGGACAGACTAGATGCTAATTATGACACACACAAATGTTCAATTAATTTTTTTAATTCTTACTGCTCTCCATGAGGCACCAGCTCCTATTTACTGACCTGTACTCAAGACTTGCTACGAAGACAGGATTATGAATGTCTGTTGACTTTTCTCTCCTGCCATCCTTGTACTACTCAAGTGCTTTGCAAGCAAGAAATCACCTGTGTGATTTTGTGAATGGGATGAGCTTCCCTCATTGCCACAGGTGAAAAGATCATATGATGATAAGCCCAAACCACGACACCTGGAAAATTGTGGTTATTAAGTAGCTTCACTTAAACCTCCACAATTAATTTACTTTCCACCACATTCCTTGTAGGTTTTAACAGTTTTTGAGTTCTTGCGTGTGTGCTAGGACATTTGTAAAGCCTGGACTCTGGCAACACTGGGACACATTGGTTCTACCTCCCAGTTACTCAATTCTTTCTCCAAATCTTTGGAGTCCTCAACAAAATGGGTAGACACATTTATTTTTAAGACAAGCAAAAAAGTGACACGTTTCTCTTAAACTTGTTCTCAGAAAAAAAAAAAAAACAGCCATTTTTTCTGAAGCTTTAGATATTCAGCCAGATGCAGTCTCCCAGTTTGTACAGTTGCAGTCCAAATAATATACATTTGACAAATTTATAAGCAACTGAAAACAGGGTCTTGTGATGAAAATTGTCAAGCGAGCTTAGCTATAGGTGGCATTCACAGCTTCGCCTATAATTAATATCTCCTATGAGGAGTCTACCAGTAATCTAGATGAGGCAGTCAGCTCAATGACTCTCTGCATACCTACACAAAAGAGTGCGGCTGCATTAAGAGGTCTCATTCATTCCTCTGATGATCTGAAACAAACAAGCATCAAATGATTTATACCATGTAATCAGTGTTCACAACCTCAGCAGAGTACCTGAATACAGCACAGAAGCAAAAATGAGCATCTAAACCCCCTTCTTGACATTCCTGCATACGAACCAGTAAGTTGGTGAATTATCACTGCATAAGGAAGCCAGAAAGGAAAACTTCACTTGCAAACAAACCACTTCTAGCTAGCTCAGAAGAGGTACGTGACTTTGACCCAGCCATTTTTTACCCTGGTGAGTCACAGCTAGATCTGTCCTGATACGGCCAACAGTAATTACCAGACACGTCTTCACATGGTTAACACCGTTCCATAAAGAAAAAGACAAGAAAGGAAAAGGCCTTGTCCCTAATAAGCTTGGCTCTGTGTCATTGTAAAGAGACCTTAAAATGTGACTGACATCTGCATTCCTCTTTGTCTTACTCTGCTAACATTTCTAAAGCCAGCTTTTCTCCAGCTTGGTTCTTATGTGTGTCTATGGACTACATGAGTAAATCATTGCTTGATTACAGCTCATTTACTCAACATACTACAAAGTATTGTAGTCCCATAAAGGGCTAAGAAATCCTTGGTGATTTGAAACTCTGTAGTATGCTACTGCACTTAGCAGAATCACTAAATAATAGTAAAATGAAATCTGTTGTTAACTGAATAATTGTTTTATTTCCCCCCATGGAAGTGGAAAGAAGCATATAAACAGTTCATGTCTTTTTATGGAAATGAAGACCAACACACTCGACTAGCTACAGGGTGGTTTCTCCCTTTTTTAAATCAGAAAAATATTTTTTAGCACTTATTTATGTTTTCAAGATTGTCTTGACATCTGTTCTTAAAAAGCACAATGAAAGGCATACTTTTAACTGCAAACACTGATAAAATATGGTAACGCTCTGTTTTTCCCTTCTGCAGAACTGCCAAGTAATAAGGATTTGCATGACTAAGCTTCTATTACGCTGACATATGCAAAACTGAGGAACAATTCTTTCTCATTTGACAACACTTAGAAGGGAAACACTCCTTTTATCTCCTCTAGGACGTGCTGGGCCTCAGACAAGATGAACAGTGTCATTCAACCAAATCAATTTTTAAATGGATGTTTAAATGCTGAGTTCTCTTAAGCAGAGACACTTGGATAGCAACCTTATTATGTGAGCTAAAGGTCACTAGGGATTTGAGTAACACTTGCAACATACAGTATTTCATGACATGTCCCTACACAGAATCCACCACACTATTTGGAATCCACTTCTTTGAACCTAGATATGTGTAATAAATGTTTAAATAATCTTCCTGAAGCACCTTTGCAAAACTACCAAATCTGTGCTCAATACATTGGATTAAAACAATATCCAGCTGAAGGATAAAAATGTTAATAAATGTTAAGTACTTAAGGTTACTTTCACACCAGTAACTACCATTGGCCAACTCTCCTCTGGGAGCAGCATCTGTGGGTCCAATTGCCTTGAAGTGACTGGCAGGTGCTCAGCTGCCCAGAAGAGTATCGTTTATCGGCCTAATCTTAGGCACAAATTTTAAAATTAACTCTTCCAGAATGAAATTTCTCCTTATTTATTAGCCTCTTCTGTTGTACTGCACAGTATATCACAACTTAGATTTCAACATAGATCACAACAAAATGTAAATAAAATGTAATTCTGGGCTAAGGTCCTCAGGGGTAATGAGGCACTGTTTCCTTTCTAGACACCTAATCCATACCACAGCTTACAGCATACATCTACTTGAATGGCCATAAACTCAGATGTGTGGATTTCCGACCTATCTAGAGCATCTAGATACCACATACAAAATAAGACATATCCTTACCATTTCTAATAAAAAAAAGTCGGTATATTTTTAAAGATAAAATTGTCAGCTGCAAAATATTTGGAAACGGGCTACCAGAGTACAACCATTATGTCATCTCTTATTATAACCTCGTGTAATCTCCCAGATAGGGTGAACAGCCTCTGGAAGTCAGTATGAATGAAGCATTTCCAGGGAAAGCATATGATGCCCACATTTGTAAAGATGCAGGAAGAGGGCTGGCTTTCAACACACATCAATCTCCAACTCGTGCGAGGAATTAAATGGACTTTGGATGGTGAACCCAGCTCAGCCAGCAATTACGATTATTGACAAAGAGATCCTGAAAGTTACTGGAACTGTAATTAAAGTGTGGGGGTGAGAGGGAGAGGCCGCTACCGCATTGCTGATACCGTCGCACCTTTAACAACTCATTGCTGCATTCTGGATAAACTTTCATTAATGGTAATCACCGGCAGCCACTTTCAGCTTAGTTTTGTACGTCATGAGGCTTAAATGATTGGGCTATCTGCCTCTTACCATCTGTTTACCTCTTACCTCTCCCTCCCTCTCCCCCACCCTCCCTCGCAGAAAACTTTCTGCACTGTTGGCCAACCCAAATTAGCGATTGCTCTGAGGGGAAAGCAGGCAGAGCTCATCTGCCGCAGTTGGCAGCAACCAGTTGCCCAGCCAGTACTGGGCACACGCAGTGCTGGGTTGGACAACGTGCACGCTGCTCTCTACAGAACGGCGTGCCATAAAAGAAATGGAGAAAGGTCAATGTAGCGCACTGTGAAGGGGAAGGGACAAAGGACACCAAGTCAACGGAAACCATGTTTTATTAGCCCTACTGCTCACAGACTGACTTCTTTCCATGGTGATTCTCCCGTTTATGGTTTGTTTGCATTTGGTACGTACCCACCGATAGCACTGGTGCTGTCCAAGCAGCAGAGGGGAAAATGCACTGATGAAAAGACATATTGGCTTTCCTAGCGACCAGTTATCAGTGGTCACCTGGAACAACCAAAAGATGGAAATGACATGAGAAATAGAAAACAAATTTAATAATTCCAGTATAAGGAAGTAAGCCTCAGTGCAAATCTTTCCTAAGTAACTATGCATGTATGTACAAAATTAGGATAGATTTCTGCTTACTGTTTTTTCAGCTTTTCAGCAACTCAACAAGTATTATCTTAATGCCGAGAATAATAATTTTCCTTAAAACTTATCAGTAGCTAGCAAGTGTCCTGAAGAAGACAGACATTTCCTTCCTCTGTCTTTGTTTCCCTCCAGGACCACTCTCCTCAACCCACACTCACAATCATAAGAAAATCAAATAAATAAGGATGGAATTAACCCATGTATTAACTATTTGGTAATACTGTCTTCCAGATTAATGTCTCCTTTGGATTATCTGATGAATGCTGCAGTTAACTAACTTTCTTTTGATCCTCCTACTGGGAAATATAGAAAGGATGAGATGGCGGGGGTGGAAAGATAATTATGCTCAAGAAGATGACAGTATCTTATCCATACTAGGAAAGTTAAACTCAAGTAATTCCTGCTCGAGACTCCTACTACCAAGTAGAGATGCCAGCGTGAAGCTGTTTAGCCAGTTTCAAATTGGTAGACGTTCTCATGCTCTTGCGACACCTGGCATATGGTGAATGCATTGAGACTTGTAAAAAAACAGTGATTCATTGTTAATCGTTCAGAAAAGAGTCAGAGATTCACGGTAACCCTGTATTTCTGGAAAAGTACATCTACACCCCAAATTTTATCGGGTTTATGAGACAGAAACCACATGTGAGGTTGAGAACAGAATCTGGATCCTGATCAGTTCTACAAATTTTCGGGGAATGTCACTCAAACCCACAGTTAATCTGAGCAGTATTATGTATGGTGAGCTGTGGAGATTCAAGAAGTGACTCCACAGTCAGGGAGATCTTCTGGCATGAACTGCGCGCTTTTCAATGGTGGGTTCAGCCTTACACATGTAGCTTCATCCATGGGTTGAAATGGATCTCTTCTCTTTTGCATTGTAATGGCTGAATTCTGATCTCCTGGTTTGACACAATTACTTTTCACAAAACAACCACATTTCATGTGCGCCTGTTCCAGAAAAGTATTGATTTGCATTTGCATAAGGAACATTTGAAATAACTTTTTTTTAATCAAAAACTTGCCAATTCACTATCTCACCTATGATTTTCTATAGTTAAATCTCAGGGTCTGAATTCCACACTTTGATATCTCCAACAGGCCATTTTACCATTAAAAAAGGCATGTTAATTACTTCTCATTTAAAATAACTTCAGTGCTGCTCCAAGCTTAGCAGGAGAGATGTTCAGATTTAGCAGTCCCTGCCGCTTGCTTTCTTCCTGTCTCATCAACTCTGCTTAGCACCAGGAGTGAGGAAATCAAGAAGACAAGCCAGCCGAAGTGAGGCTGACCCTGTGGAAGAAGGGGAGTTCATAAAAGACACAGAAGGGGTAGGCGCAGCGTGTAGAGGATAGGTGGACTGAGGAGGGGGTTGAGCAGGTCTTTGATGGGTTGGGGGACAGTTAGAGGGAGTATGGGGAGAAGACCTAGGACGCGAATGCATGCATAGCTGTCTAATGGGAGGCTAAAGTGAAAGGATGAGCCAAAATGTCAATTCTTGGAGCAGTGAAGCAAAGAACCTGCGCTGTGCTAACCCTTGAGTTACAAAGACTGGTCCTCCAGGCTCATGGCTATTCCCCCTGCCTTGAGTGAGCATGGTATTTCTGCACCGAGTTATCAGCGCATCGAATTGGAGGCTCGCAATGGAGCAGCTGCCACGCTGCCCTTGGGAGCAAATGCAATAGCACCAGGGACTCTCTTCATAAGGTACTGGCCCTGTGCTAGGAAAAAAAAATTAAGTCCCAAGAGACTGGATGTCCGCATACAGCATGTACAAAATGCAGAGCTAAGCATTGTAAAGTCTTGGATCAAGCTGGGTAAGGCCTCATGAATTCTGGCAAGCTGTGGACCTGAAACCATTCTTCACTGGGCCCCGGCACAGTTCTGCCGTAAATCAGAGCTGAGGAAACATCACCAATAGATAAACAACATCATCAGTCATGTTGCTTGGCTCCTCTTTTCATTGCAGCGCATTGCATGTGGCACCAAAGACAATGGATTAAAATGCACCAAAAAAATTTAATAATCTTTAAGATTTTACTCCTCCTTCCAGTTCATCAGTTACATTAATAAAACCATCAATATGCCAGAAGACAGACCTTTCTCTAAGTAAATGAGATCTAAGCTTGTTTTCAACCAATTAAAACATGCCAATAAATTAAGGTATCATATATGGGCCAGGTATAAACTTCATCCAGGCTAGCAAAAGTGCTGGTAACTATGACTAAATTCCATCTTTACGTGCAAAGCACTGCCTGTATTTTTTTTTTATTTTGTTAACAATGCAAAATATGGAGGTTATTGTTTAAACATATCTTCCAAAGAATACAGGAACAGTTGGAAAATGGAGAGATAGATGACGTGGTAGGGAAGAAGTTTACAGTTAGATCAGTTAGTCACACTGCACCTCCCGGTTCTCTGGAAAATGTAAAAAGCAGGCAAGAGAGCTACATGGGGCAAGACAGCAAAGAGCACATAAGGCTGGGTTTGTTCAAAAGTGCTTCCACAAAAGAAACAGCCATAGAGCTATCCAATTCAACCTCACATCTGCTTCCAATTTTATAGTCTTCTGTGCCTTTGATGAAAATCCAATTTTTCCCAAAAGGAATTGCAGCACAGTTGAGTAAAGAAAGGTCTATTGATAAATCTAATGCATCTTTTACAGAGTGTGATGCTTCAGGGGTTTGGCAGCGGGGGGAGAAGGGGTTTGTCTCATAATGTTGTGCTGCATCTCTAAAGCTCCCTTTACATGTCACCACTTTCTAACCTAAGAGGAGGTCTATTTAGAGCAAGACTGAACTAGAGGCTCCAAGCTAGCTCCCTTTTTTCATCAGAGTCCCTAGGCATCTTAGACAATCACCTCCATCTAACCAGACGCAGCCTGAGATTTTTTTTTTAGCACACGTTTTTAAGCAACGTGAGGTAGCACACGTCCAAATCCACTTGACATCAGCATGTCCTTTTGACACCCTCTCCAAAGAGAGCCGCAAACAAAGACTAACACTTCAACAATAAACAGTGCTTATTTTATTCTCTTTATTTCATAGACGCCCGAGAAAATTCTTTATCCTACAATAAGCACTGCTCAGATAGTTCTTACAGCAATGCTAGCCCAACCTATGAGCTAGTTCTCATTCCAGCTAGTTATATTAAACTCTCGGCCCTTTCAAAATTAACAGAAATCAACAGGGACAAGACACACGCCTCCTGTTTCAAGGCAAACAAAAACTTTGGGGTCTTGTCTGTCATCAGCCCACTATTTTCTGCTCTGCAGCCTTGTTGTCAGAAACAGTCCCCAGGCTACACAGGACACATAGCTTTTCAAGGGGACATGAAAGGTACTATAAATTGCCATCCGACACAATTGAGCCCAAAATTTGACTGGTATAAGGATGCAAAGTTCCACTGAAGTCAGGGGGCCTGTGCTCATTAATGTCAAGGCTTCATTTCACCCATTAAAAAGTGAACTGTCAGCTAAACTATGCTCTATGAACTCTTGTGGGATTTCCTGCCTTCTTAAGTTACACATTTCCAGTTTACCTACGAGCCCACTCTAAATGCCTGAATTTAAAATAAAATGCATTTCTAGAGACACAGGATAGACTCTCTACATTTCATGCTGCTTCCACCGTCAAAAAAAAAAAAGCCAGAAATATGTCTTTATCACACCTGTCCTCCTAACCACCCTGGGTGGAGGAAAGGCAGAGTACTCTTTGATGAGATAGGAAGGTCAGATCAACTATAGAACAAAGGCTTTAGTGCTGATCTTGCCTTTTTTGCAATGTAAATCTACAGGAATTGTACAAGTTAACCCGCTGCTCAAGAGGGACAAAAAAAATACCTAAACAGCCCAATAACTTCTTCCTTGTCTTCAGCCAAGACAAAGCCATGAACGATGCGATACTAGTGCTAATTTGCTTCACATAATTTCTCATTTGAGAACCTGTCTGGGGGTCTGTGGAAGCATTGGGACCGGATAATCCGCTGAATGATCTTTAATCAGAGAGTAATATTAGGTGCTAATAGCTCTGATAAAGGGGCTGTTTAACCCAACTGTTAACACAAAGGCGTGCCCGCCACAACGACTATTTCAACAATACATTTGCCAGTCATATTAATTAAAACTAATTCCTTGCAGGCCACAGAAAGCACAGAGTAAACCCACGTGGAAGATGTCTAGGTTCTACCACGACAAATCACATTAAAGAAAAAAAAAATTAAAATTATCCTAAGGCAATGAAATTTATCTCAGAAAATATACTCTCTTGGAAATTCTCAAACTGTAAATTCACAGCAAAGCTAAAAAGGCCTTTAATAGAGTTTTCTGAATGTGTAACTATATATCTGTGGCTCTGTCCTGTGACTTCCTACTAGTCATTAAAAGCTTCTAATAAGTCAAATACAAAGCACTGAGCTTTGCTAAAGGTCCTGAGGTGACAGTTATTTACATGTCATTTAGATGTCTCCAAGACTGGAGTGGTTTAAGTGAAGGAGCACAGTTAAGTCTCCTAAATAGTTTAGCAGGATTTTATCTTTTTCTCTTTCCATCCCTAGAGAGTTTAAATAAATTCTGCATGTACGTTTATCAGGCTATAAAGGGGTAAATTCTTAACCCCCTGCACAGAGTTTATAACTATATAATACATATTATTACAAATTTATAACTAGTTCAGCTGGAAAGTCTTAGTTAAGATCATACACGCAAATGATGGCTTATTCTTTAGAAGTGTTTGTTTTTCAGAAAAGTGTTTGACTCTCCAAAGGTCCTAAATACACTAAAAGGAATACAGGAAAAAGACACAATTTAAGCACTTCGGTACTCAAATGAATCCACAAGGATATTTTGGTTAACAGGTAAAATGCACCCAGGTTATCTCCCCATTTCATTTCCTTCTGGAGTCCGTGAATGGAGAGACAGTCAGCTAGCAAAATGTGAAGTTATTAACAATGTGAAGTTATTAATAATGTGAACGTAGGCCCCAAAGCTGTACTCTGATGTGATAGCAAGGACCCTTCTGCCAAGATCTGGAAGAGCCAGAACCTTGGAGGACAAAAGAGTGTTATGAAAAAGCATTCTCCAGAAATCTGTGCAACAATCAAACGCTCTTCTGGTACAATGGGAGCAGCAGACATAAGCTTCAAAGACTGATACGTTAAAGTTTTCTTGCCAGAAGATCAGTGCCAGTTATGTATATCTATCTCCAGGGTAAAGCAGAATAAAAGCTGTGTGGACATAGTCCTGGGCAACCTGCACTAGGTGACCCTGCTTGAACAGGTAGTTCAGGCAAGATGACTTAGAGATCACTTCCAACCTCGATCTTCCAACTGTCACAAGAAAAAAGAAGGAAAAAAAAAAATATACGAGGTGATATTCCAACTATTAACACCTACTCACCTACCTCGCTGGGAAGTTAAGACAGGAAATAAGCGTAACTTCTGTTGAAGACGATGCAGCAATGTTTCTGGAGCTCCATTTACTTTCACCAAGTTAAACCTGCCTCCAAGTAGTTAGCTGGGAATGTGAGAAATCTTTCCTTTACAGGATTTTTGCAAACCTTTAGCGTTATCTTAATGCAGGTTTGTTAAGTGAATTATTTATTAACCTGATACTGCCACTGATCATCATAGGGAACTCCCACCAAAGCAGTCAATTGGACTTCTGAGTGCAAATCAATAGCAAGCATTTAAAGCGATATTATTCCTCTAATGCACATAAGAAACTCCCATTAAACAATAATGGGAAGTATACAAGGAATCATCTCGCTAAAAACCATGCAAAATAAAGACAACTTTTTACTACACCCGTTTCGGTGTTGGTTTTGGGTTTTGTTTTTAACCTGATTTACACTTTGCATTACTGAAAGTTAGCCTGAACTCTGGTTAAGCTTTCTCACAGGATATAATCTGTTCTGTGAATGGCATTACCAAGTTCACCGTACAGGCTTCTACATTTTCTTTGAAAACACATTTATTCTGGAATCACTACTCACTTCATAAAACAGAGTAACTGTTATAAGACTTAAACATAATCTTTACTCTCAAATAAAGCATCCATAGAGGAGACTGTTTTGTAAAGTGCTTTGTCGCATAATAGCTGTGTCAGTTAGTTTCCCCATTTCAGTATGTCCTGAGCTTAGCTGGGCAGAATTCTAAACTCTCATTAGCAGAAAGCCAGGCTTTATTGTTTTGTTAAGGTTTACAAGCCGATCACTTCCTGGTTCTTCGTAAATTTACAGCCCAACATTCAACAGACCGTAAATTGCTATATAGAATTACGTTAGCCAGGCCCTAGATCGAGCTATTTTATTGTTTGGGTTGCAGATCCATTTCACCCTGGAGTTGATTTTTTTTTCCAAGAGAATTGCATTGAAGCCACTGGCAATGAGAATTAACAGAATCCTCGTGTTTGTCAATAAGGTCGTGCAAGTGTTGACACCTTCTGGAAGTAAACCTCTGTTGTCATTCATTAAAAAGAAATAGTGTCTTAAAAACGTAAAAAGCATTCCAATTTGCCAGAGTACTTTCATTCAAGAGTAGTCAAATTACCTTGCACTTTTTCTTGATAGCAACACAGCGCTTGTATATCGTGACTATAATCGTGTGACCACAAACGATTATCTATCATTAATTTGGGCAGAAACATTTCAAATAGCAAAGAGCAGACAACTGCTCATCACCATGGCAGCAGGTCTTAGACATAGGGCATTTCATTGACAATTATGTGAAATATGGCATTTAAACTGGTGGCCATTTTCTTTGTCGCTTTATCCTCAGACCTGATCAACATTCCAGATCCCACCTGCATTCTGTATGGAGCCCAGCAATAGCTGGATCGAAGACATTAAATGAAAATCAACTTAATTTAATGTGACAAGAGTGGCTTTGTGCTTGAGTTTTGCATCCAGTCATTTACGTACTCCCTGTGTATAAAACTTTGTAATGTAGAAGAAGAATCTCTTCTTGTCTGCCTGTCTCTCTGGTATCTCCTCCTCATTTTCCAAAATGGTTGTTGTTGCATGTACTGCCATCCTCACATAGGCATTGCCATCAGTACATCTGATCACAGATGAACTTCTTCCAGAAATATATCCGTTCCAATACCCCCATCAAAAAAGGGGTGCAACGTTGTCCAGGCCAATGAAGATGCAGGCACAGAAAAAGCAGAACTTGGCTTAAGAGAGTGTTCCCATACTCTTGGGATCACCAAGGAACTATCCCTCCCTTTAGACTGCCACGGCCCACAACCCCGTTTTTCCTTCCTCTGTGACACAGAACAGTGTAAGACCATCTGGAGAATTTTATTGAACTTTGGCTACTGAAGAAACTTAAGTCATTCCCTGACCTTCCTTGTTGCCTTCCTGTAGCACAGTATGCTTATGCTATGTACTATTGATCCTAAGCTTTCTAAAGGGTTCTCAAAAATGTCTTTTACCCACTACAGAGGAAGTCTCACAGGGCAGATTTTCTCTGTACCCTTCTGGAATAAAGAACATATTTATGGTCAACAACAGCTTGCAGAACCTGAACTGAAAGACTGACTCTTTTCAATCTCACCTGTCTCTATCAGTATATTTTCTTGGGATATCAACCACATCTTTTTGTTTTAATGGCATGTTTCAACATTGTGGTGGAGATGGAAGAACTCCTTTTTGGCAACGGGAAGTTACTTTGGGTAGAAAGAATCATATTTGCTTTTGTATTACAAAGAAAAGCCAGTGTTTTGTAGCACTGAGTCCTCATTTTAACCTAATGGACGTTCTCCTTCAGGGATTATTGACCTGTTAGAAACTTCTAGATGCACTGACAGTAAAGAAGGCAGAGACCATAATGTGGGAAGATGGGGACACACTGGAGAATTCCTGTAGTCAGTTTGCACCGGCTAGCAAAAAGGTCTGCTAACACTGCTCAGCAAAAAGCAGATGCTTTGTAACATGAGCCTCTGCACTTTTCCCTGAACAACCACTTTCAGGTTACCAACATAAGAAGCTATTAAGGAAAAAAAAGCTGCTTTGTAAGTCTGATTAAAAGTGATGGGAACTTCTCTTACTACTTTCTAACATTCTCTATACGTGTGTGCATAGCATAATACGGAATTACATCCCAGAAATCGATTAGGAGCCAGGAAAGAAGGATATACATCTTTTCAGAAGCAGGTATATCCATGAAAAGGAGGAGAAGGAAAGCCTTCTGGAATATACTTCAATGTTATTTTATTTATTAAAAGAAAAAAATACTTTGGTTAGAATTGCTGGATGACATGTTTGCTTTCCATCCAATTCTCAACTTTTACTCATCAAAAAGTACCGTACAGAGAGGTCCAGTGCATTAGCCATGCTTGTCCTGCAAAGCAAACTTCTGATCAGCCTACAGTCCTGTTTCTGGATTCTGTAACCAGAAGCACCGACAGAAATTTTCTAACAATAGAATGATTTCCCATCAAAACACTCTTTCCAGAGCCTAAGGATGCCAGGCTTCCTGGTTCTTCTGGCTCCACATCATCTTGCCAGGTGGGCAACTGGAGGCTGTATTTCATTTATTAAAACTATGAGGCACGCCAGGTATGGAAATGGTCCTGTATTTAGCAGGTGCGATGTTACAGAATATACAATAGACAAAGATATTTCAGTGTGTGTTCTTCCTCAACTCAAGATTAAAACCTTCCCCAAAGTCAAGCTTTTCCTTTTTTTTTCCTCATTTATAATATACACTGATGCACATCCTTCTTAAAAGAAAACTTCCTTGACTGCAACAATCGGAAATTACACCCTACACAAAGCCCTCTCTCTGTAAAATCTTTTGATGGCTAACCGGTATTGCTGAACTTCCTCCTGTACCCAGAGCATACGCCTGAACCTTGTGGCTTCATGTTGTGAAAGGGAACATTTCCAGTCCTGCCAAATTCAATTGTTTTGGGGAGTTCTTGGGCTTTTATCCTGCTGGCTAAGGGCATCCCAGAGGCTCAGCAGGAGACAGTGGCAAGGTGCTCATGGCCAAGTGCGCTGCCATTGTGTTAACGACTCTCAGGTGGCAAATGAATACNTTCCAGGAGGCCTCAATCAGCTTAAATCATCATATTCCTAGAATTAACGTACAAAATCCAGGGCAACATAAGGTGTTCCTACATTATTCCCATGCTTCAGTAGATGATTCTGCTTTCTGTAGTCAGAAACTAGACGTCTACAGTATAAATGACGGAGGTGGTGGACTCATGACCTAAGCAGACCCATGCACCTGGGAACTACCAGTGAAATAACAAAGAAAGAAAACCACTTAAGATTGCAGAGGTAAACAAAATGTGGTTTACAGTTTACTGCATGCTTTGGCTATGATTTTAATAATTTTGATTCCATCTGCCCCCTCTGATTTCTAAGTTTTGTACACAGCCCTGTATACAAAAGTGTGTGCAAAAGTGTACAAATTGGTATTACAAACACACAGAATTGTGTTGAAAGCTGTCATAGTGTTTTTGTAAAAGTATATTATGAAAGCCATTGTTTTCTTTCTCACATCCTAGGAAGAAAAAAAAACCAAACCATACATATATGGGTAAGCATTATGGAATCTTAGCACAATTCACCTGCTCTCTGTCATTCCTTCATTACTTGTTTCAATGAAAGATAAATTAAGAGATCCATAGACTTATCTTGAAAAACAAAATTAATACAAATATTTAACATAAAAGTTATACATACAGTGATACTGTGTGGTAACTCAGGCTTTCAATTTTGATGTTCTTAGCCATTTCATACTGCAGGATATTCCTGCCAAAGAGTGTATCCCAACTGGGGCAGTAATTCTGAAAATTTTAGTAACGCATTAATGAAAAAGAGTCTATTTCTAGCCTAATTTTGTATCACTACCAATGATGGTAGATATATTCTCCCAAATATGCCAATAAAAATTACAACATCACTTATTTTCTTGGGACAGAAGTACAAATAAAACACGTGGACAGTTTACACAGAAAGGTAGTTACCCCTGTCTCAGGGTGACTTTTATTTTAGCATTTTTCTATCTGAGATCTTGGCCTTCTGCAGGACTCTGCAAGATCCGCTTTTTTGCCCTGCCTCTCCCTTTTCTTCTACTGTGTAACTGCCTTATACAAAGTGATATTTGTATGCCAGCAGGTAATATGTTTATGGAGTAGTCACCCAGACCTGACAAGTACCGTAGTGTATTTCTTTTGAAAATCGCCCAAGGTGGGGTTATTTCATCTGCTTTGACAAATTGTATATGCACTAGCCACATTATGCTGTCACATCTACCTTAGGTTCATCAGTATCTTTTTACTGATGCTGTTGTTTTCAAATCTAAATACAGTATGGGGAAAGCAAGCAAGCACACAAACAAATCTATCTTAGCAATAATTTTAAAAACAAAGCCCGAAACAATGACACCGTGCAATAGCCTTGAGTGATTTTTTTTTTTTTATTTTTTATTGCTGTGTTCTAATTCTTCAGAGAACAGAGAGGGGAGCTTTGAAAAGGTGCTAATAGACCATGAATTTGCAGCAGCGTAGTTCACAGCTAAACACACTCCCACTTCAAGCTCGGGCAGGAAAAAAAATGAGGGCACCACAGAAGTGAATTAAAAATCATGCAGACAGTCCCAGCAACAACCAGGGCAGTAGCAGCTTATAGGATCAGCTTCATTTGGCAGGGTGCCCATCATACCATGACCTAAGGGGGCCAGGGCAGGAGGATATCTTATGGCTTGCAAAAAGAGGATGGGGCGAGCTGCCAGGGGGAGGGACGGAAGCAAAAGAAACAATTTTTTGAGCCTATGTTGAATTAACCTGTTCTACAGAACACTGACAGCAAACTTGTAGGTCCTTTAAATGTGTTTGGAGAGTTCTTCTATGATTTATTTTAGACTGTAGACAAATACTCTCTCCGGATCAGCTGTGCTACTGGGAGAGATTACTATCGCAATGCCCCTCCTCCTGCCTGGGGGTATTGTCCCCTCAAATCTCCTGGAGATACACATGTGCGTTCTCCAAATGAGACCGTGGTTCCATGACACTTTAATCCAATCTATACTGGGGCTGCCGCAGTCCCTCTATCCCCAGCTGCTGCCCTTTCTTTCCCGTGCCAGCAAGGATGCTCCTCTGGTCCCACACTGAACTGGTTCAGAAAAGACAGAACCAACTCAAAAAAAAATCGTAACACTTCCCTGCCAGTTCAGCTCCCTGTGGAGTCAAACAAGCACCAGCACTGGTGCAAGAGATGGGGTGGGGATATACATGATGCAAAGCCAGGCTGCAACGGCTCTGGTTTGGATCAGCTTAAACCGTCTTGGAACCACACTCCAGGCTGGGCTAGCCAACGCCTGCTATTTAAACTGCTTGTGCTGATCTTGCTCTTTCTGCCCGGCTCAAGTTTGGGAGTGGTCCTAAAAAGAGCTTCCTCATGAGATCGGAAAGGGTGGGCAGCCTCCCCTTGCTATCAGCAGCCCCTTCCTCAGACACACCTGCACACAGAGTTTTGTGGAAATGGCCTCCTGTGATCCGTGAAGCCTACAGGGAGTTTCTGTGCTCTTGTGGCAGGACAGGCATTGATGAGCGGTCCTCCATGTTGAGCTGGTGGAAGGTCCCTCTCAGGGGCAAAGCCAAGCTCCCAAGCATCCCAAAACAGCCAGGGCACTCTGGGAAGCTGTGATGAATTGCCAGGATCCAAGCCCGGCGTGACAGGTGATTTGAATGTAAAGAGGTGCCAAGGAAAGATGGTAAAGGAAGTGACACATCAAAGTCTATCTGGACTGGAAATTGAAATAATTTCTCCCCCTTTCTGAAGTTTACCAGGTTTTTCATCAGATCCCAAGTAGTAAGGCAGTAAACAAAGTGGTTTGGTACTTGCTGACTTGTTTGCACACATCATCACCACATCTGATGTGTGCGTGCTGGCACAGACATGGGGAGGAAAACACAGTATCAAACAGCAAACGTAATTAAGACAGTTTTACTACCTCCAGAGGTCACCTGCTTCTTTCCAGTAGTAGCTGTGGAATAGTTTACAGCCAAAACTCTGGAGGGCAAAACCAAGGATACCCAAATTAGCCACTAGAGAGGGAGAATATCTCACATGATATACCTTGTGTCTTTACTTGCAAGGTGGGTTTAATTGCCAGCTCTTCCACAGCCTTCCCTCACCACCTTAGTTTCACAAGTACTTCGTTCTGCTGGACCCACACACACCTGTGAAGACTACATTCTGCAAAGTATCATGATGACACATTAGGAACTGGAGATGTTCAAACAGCAGAGCGATGAGGACTATATGAAGCAATCAAGAGAGAAAAAAAAAGTCATAAGTTCACTGGGAAAAACACTTGAGCTTCTGAGGAAACAAAGGGAGAAACCAGTTAAGTTAGAAGAAAACCCTGAAGCCACCTTTCAGTTGCCAGACTTGGCAAGTCTATACCTACAGGTCCCCAGCCTGTGACATTTCACTTAGAGCAGCACATCTGAATGGTTGAGTGATGTGGATTGGGAAAGGAACACAAGTAACATTGCTCAGATTTCAAATTGTGTGAGGCAGGAAAATATCTTAATAGCCCACAACTACTGCAACATTTGCTGGGGAGACTGAATCAAAAACATTTATAGTGGGAAGGGAAGGAGGAGGAAGAGAGAAAGATGTAGTCAGAGGTAAGTTCAGTAAAGCAAAAAGTCTAACCTATATGCTTGCAGAACTGCTTGCTGGAGTGAATACACTAGAACTAGAACTAAGATTACTTTTTAAAAAATAAGTAAAACTGTTCAGCTTATTGTCAAACAGCCAGTTGCTTATTGCCAATTGCTTTATTGTCAGGTGCCAATTTATACCCTAATTGTCTTTGGGTTGAAACCACAGCCCTGTTCAGGGGGTAATCCAGTGGCCAGCACAGGATTGCCCCTTAGGTGCACTTCATTTGTAACATAATGGAGATTTGCATGCTCTGTCATAAGGGGAATGCTCCAAACCTTATTAACACTCAAGCCAAGAATGTTATCTGTTTCCCCCCTCAGAAAAAAAAAAAAAAAGGCAGATTGTGGTCTGCTTTTTCACTGATTCTCAAGAGAAATATAAAGATCATCTCTGACAGTTGCAGATGTGTTCTATTTTTTCCCTGCATCAGAGCTTCTGAATCACTCTTAATAATAGGCAAAGGCTATTCATACCAAATGGGGAAGTTCTCACACACTATGATGATAAAGCATTTCATCCATTTGCAAAAAAAAAAAAAAAAACGCAAGAAAAAAACACGACCCACGGAACTGCAACATCACATCATCTGTGCTTTGCTGAATGTTCACAGAACAACACTGGAAGTCACTGAAGTGTCAGATAGTGATTTCATCATGTGTCAGGCCTCCCACTAATAAATGATTCATCTTTCTCAGTACTGGCACCTCAAAGAATTAAGAAGGAGAAGAAAGAAATTCATAAACTTTAAAGTAAGAAGTACTCTACTGATATTATACTTCCCAAGTAAACAGAAGCTTATGCACACAGTAAGAATGTGTTTAGAATTTAACCTTCCATTTATCTGAAGTGTACTTTTAAATTTTAAAAGTGAATCTATTACAGAAAAAAGGTATCATGGAATTCCATGTGTATTCTATCACCATAATACACAGAGGTAAACTGCTCAATTTACAAATATGAGACTTCACACACCCCACGCCCCCCCAGCTTTGCGAACTGAAACTGGAATTGGGAAGAAATCTTCAGTGGTTTCCAAAGCAGTGATTAACAGTTTGTTGGTGACAATAAGCCTGCCCCAACCTCTGAGTACTGATTACAGTTGTAAAAGCAAATCTAGCTCCTCTCGAAGGCATTGAGCAACTTACAATTGAGTCTAATGGAAATGGGAATGGAAGGAAATTTGTCATTTTAATAGGAATTTACATAATCGTTCTTTGACGCTTCATAAAGCCAGAACATCTTCCATTGATGACAGTAGCTCTACTGGATGAACGGGACTAACTAGTAATCCAAACTTACTTCTCCCAGAAGGTATGAACTTAAATACAGACCCAAACCAGGCAATGTACTGCACAAGATACTACCATTTTTGCTTGGTTTGCCAAGACGCTGAAGTTTGTGTAGTCACACACTGAGTTTCCAGTTAATTTTTTTTCTACTTCAACAAAATGCAGTAGAGATACAGAGGTCTCAAATTCCCGCATTCTTTGTAAAAAAAATAAATAGCTAGGAGAAGAAAGAGATTCTAAAAGTGTCCTAACTGAAAAGAAAAAAAAAGCTATAACACGAATTTAAAGCTTATGAAACATTAAAGAATCCACATGGGAGAGAGACCTAACAAATGACCCCACTGTAGGAAAAAAAGAGGCAACTGTAATTCACTATGAAACCATGAGACACCGACCTATGGAAAACCAGGCTTTGCTGGTTCTGCCACTAATGGAGCTCCTTTGGCTGTAGGAGGGTTTTTTTCTCATCAAAACAGCATCTATTATAAACAAAACACTTCAATCAGTAGACTCAAAGCTGGAGTAGCATATGGATACAGAATTTATCCCACTTGATTCCTCTCCTGGAGTGGGGAAAAGATGAAGATGATAAAGTTTGGACTTGGACTCAGAGACCCATTCTCAGCAGAAATAATTAGGCTGGTAGAAAAACTGCTGGGGACAGAAAAGCGCCACAAGCCCCTGAGGTCTCATGTCCTGAGCAGGTACTTATTTCTTTGGCTCGCTCTGAATATGTATACCAGAGATACCAACATGATGAGTGGAGTACTTAAAAGCAGTAATATACAAAAGCAAATTATTCTTTGCTGTTCTCGCACCTCTTGTTTTGGTAGAATTAATTTGGGCATCCTGGGTAAAGATGATGTCCAGTTTCTCCATCAGTTTGATTTAGCAAGACCTCTTTACTGTCAGCAGAGCAATGTAAAAGACAGCAATGAACATTTATATGTAGGAAAATTTACATGGCTGTGGGGCAGGATGCCTGGCTGATCACAAAGAAAAGAAAATATTAAATACTTAAAACACTTTACCATGAAATCATCTTCTTCCCCTTCCCCCATCCTCCCCCCCATGTTAAATCAGGTAGAAAAGTGTGATAATATTAAGGCTTAATCCAATTTAAATAAATTATTTTCTTGTAAATGTTAAAACAATCATTACATGCATCATTTACCCCCTCCTCTGCCCATAGTCTTAAATTATGCTCCATTATATCCAGATGGAAAAACTATGCAGAAATGTTTCTTAAACATCAGAAATTTTGTTTTTTATTATATTCAGAGGTAAAAGTCATTAAGAAGTCCTAGCAAAAAAAAATATAAAATCTTAGAAAACATTATGGGATTTTGTGTAGCAAACTTAATTAAGAAATTTCTTTGCTAGGTTACCAACAATATTTTATTACAAGCTTAAGGTATAAGATCGTTATAGCTCTCTGTCATGCTTGGCATCAAAGAAAGAACACATGCAAAGAACAATCTTGTTCTTACAATTAATTACAAATGTACAAATGAGTGATATATCAGACCCTGTCTACTCTGCACAGTCATGCATTTATAACCATTTCACCATATCCAGTTATTGAAAAACATGCTTTGCATCTACAGTAGCTTGATACCACATCACAGCCATGGGTAGTTATGTTTATTCATGCACAGCTACCACCACCCAGAACAATAAGTGTGTGTCACTGCATTTTAGCAAATTCTGCATCAAATAATCAGTAGTGCAGGTCTCTTCAGCTAGCTTTTTTTTTTTTTTAAGCGGGCAGACTGGAAGCAAGACAGGAGAAGGCAAGCCAGAAAAGCATGGGTGGCAAAGAACAGGTGGTGACAGACGCCAGTCTTCAGCCACTGGCCATTCTGGGTCAGCTGATGTGGTGACAATCACCCAACAAGGAATTGCCAGAGCAACCCATCCTGTTTATCTCGCACATCCTTTACTGTCCCAAAACACATCTTCCACAGAAGGGGTGAGGAATTCTGTCCCCACTGGCAACATAAACAGCTGAGGGGGAAACATCTGAGCCCCGGGCACTGCGAAGTCCCTGGCTGCTGATGGGCCCCGCAGCTAGCGGGGACCCCCACCTGCAGTCTTAGTATTGCCAATGGAAGAGCCCTGCAAGAACGTTTCTGCAGCATAGTAACCTGCAGCACGCGGGGCAATGAGCAACGGGACTCCGATGAATTCTTCTAAGTAAAGAAGGCCATCCTAAGTCTTCCCCTCAGAAGCCACAGTTCATCCAGCTGGGTGACTGGATCACAGCAAAGTGCCAAGTCTGGGTCTCCAGTAAGGGTGGATTGCAGATAGCTACAGAAGAAAGAGCAGTTCAAAGGGTGTCCACTTCAAGGCTGAGCCAAGTCACGAACCAACCAGAAATCCCTGCTATGGCTACAAGGACACTGACACCTACACACCCTCATCCCTGTAGACGCAGACCTCACTACACATTGCTCAAGGCTTATAACACTGATCTCACAGGCAGGATTTAAAAATCACCACTCTGCTACTCTCTCCCCAGGCCAGCAAAGGATATTTTGTTTTAACCTCACACCTTCAGTTCATGCTTCTCCCTAGGAACATTTGTTTCACTCAGCTGCCCAAAGCCAGTCCTAGCCATGAGACTGAATAACACCGGTCTCCCTGAGAAGCGTTTCAACAAACCCAAACCACTGCAGCTCTCAGCACAAAACTTGCCAGACAGTTTTACTGGTTATAGAGGGAATTCCAGTCTTTGACTCACTGGTAAGTAAGTGTGTTCCCACGCTGTTTCCTCATCCACACAATTCCCTCGTCCTGAATTGTTTGCTAAGAAAGCCTGAGATTATTTGTGTTATGCTCCATGCGGAGAAACTACAACATACAAACGTATAATTATATAGTGCTGAGATGCTCCAGTTCCAAAAGCCATAAATTCTAAAGATTATCTTGGTTTTAAAATTCATCTTCCCTGATTCACAAGATGAGCCATCTCACGGCCCAGATAGGAAAGATGACATATTACGGTTTATGTTATGATTACATAAATTACCAGGCACGCACTTACTAGAAAGGGCTACTAGGGCTGTTGCCCACACTTTTCATGACAGCTGCAGGCGTCATGTTCTCCTGTCAACTGATGGGAAAATGGTATAGGAACTCAATACGACAAGCATATTTTTAATTTACTGGCAACACTGGCAATTTGAAATCTTTTTAATTAATGAATACAACTGACTGGGTACATGTATGCTGCAAAGCTGGCTAAACCGCCTTGGGTACTAGAGGCAGACTTGGCTTTCTACACTAATTTACCACTGCAGAGAAGTAATCTAAGAGCAAACATACTTTTCAGTGGGATAAATGAGCACATCCAGACCCCTCTACTTCGTCAGCTAGACTGCCAGAGGTACTCAAATTGACTTGTTCGAAGCCAACTTTGGTGCCGCCATAATGTGCAATATAGATCTAACCTTTGTTTTTTGGAAATGCCACAGGCAGAGCAACTCCCATCTCACTGTCCCACCTGTGGAGACACGGGGAGCCATCACCACAGCAGATCCAGCAGAGCTCAAGTGGAAGAGGGAAGAGAGGAGATGCCGGGATGCTGCCCAGGGGGCCTGCAGAGCTGCGTGTGTACTTCTGAGCCTGGGGAAGCAATAACCTTATCAGTGCTCTGCCCGGCTCTCTTGGCAGTACACAGGCTTCAAAAAACGTGCTTCCGTTGTGAACAGATAGTCGCTTTAATAAGCAAACTTTAATAAAACAAACAATTAAACAAAAAAGCCAGATCCTCTCGCACAGCATACCCTGCAAACCAATTACGGAGAACCACTCTCGTGGGCCAGTGAGCAACCATTTCCCAGGCCAGGCACCGAGCAGGAATGGAGCTTGCTGCAGCTGGTGGGCAGGAAGGGCTGGGCCTGCTGGGGCTTTGAAATAAAACAAATAGCTTGTTTGGCAGATAGAGATTTCTTCGTGGACTGGTCAGCAGGAGGCCACCGTGGAAGCTGCCTGGCTGGTGACTTGAGCAAGCCCACTGCCTTCCTGGTGTGTTGTGTCCGCATCAGTGAAGAAGGCAAATCTTAAGCTGTGCCCGAACCCCTTAAGAACTATAATGACATGACTGACACTTGGTTGGGCCATCCTTTCTCTGTTGTTGTTGTTGTTGCTGATATTTTAAACCTAATTCATCTTTTGCCACGACGCACTTATGCCCAATATCCTTAATCTACAAACACTCAAGGACAGTAATTCAGCTTTATTATCCATATTCCCTGAGCTCGCATTTCATAAAGTATAAGCACACTCAAGAAAGAATGATTCCTAAAATAGCCAGGCATGTACATTTCCACCCTCTCTTCAGGAAAGCAGTTCAAAAACATAGGTCCTACAGGTCCTTGTAACACTTAGAATTGCTAACCTGAACCTCTTGATAGCAGCAGGCGATATCTTCAGAAACAGCTGGGGTTTTATCTTAGCCTCTCACACCAAGCTACTACATACCATCAACCGTGTTTATATAAGCACTGCAGTGACAGAAGACATAGCATGAACCAAACAGAGTGCAAATTCTGGCTCACATCAGCAGAAGACTTTGAAACGGCAAAGTCAGCACTTACTACAAATTCGATAAAAATGACAGAGACCACCACTGGAGTTATTATAACTGGATATCACAAACAAGAAATAAAAATACCCAAGGTTTTGGGCAACAAAAGCTATCATTAACAACAAGCAAGTTGTTCTTGTACTTTATTTCTTACACTCCGCTCTTTGCTTAATGATTTCAGGTTCTCGACTCAGCGCAGTGCTAGGGTACCTCAAAAATTGGTCAAAAAAACCAAAAAGGAACTGAGAGCATGCAGCACCCTACAGGATCAGGCCTTTTCTATGCTGTTATTAAGCACTGAATTGTCTGATAACCTACCTTCCTTACGACTACAACATTAATTTGCTGTTTCTGTTCTTTCAGTAGGAGCCCCCACTGTGTGTGTGTTACCTGATTATTTATAAACATGGCCTTTTATTAAAAACATAGCCTCCGCTGTGCTCAAAATTAATTCTACTTGGCTGTAACACAAATGATGTTTCAAATGTGTGAAATTTATGGTCAGTTACAAGGCAAAATGACGGCAAAACTTTGGCTAGTAAATCAGACGCCAACAGTGCTGACCCTGCCAGGTCTGGAGCCGAGCTCAAGGCCTGATTCACCACTTTTCCACAGTCCTCCTCAGCTGGAAACAGCTCTGGACAACTGAGCTGTGGGGTTTTTTTTCCCAACAGGAAAACTGAGTGTGTCCTATGCTTGAGAGGAGCATCATTACTGCCTATAAAGATGGGCTCCGGCATCCCACATCTCATCGCAAAGCCATATGTACTCTCTCTCTTTGCAAATTAAGCCGTCTCAAATAAGACAATCATATTTCTTCCCTAGAAAGGCCTTGATGTTGCCTGCTGCTAAGGCAAATGGCCCTGGAAGAGAGGCTCTGCCCAGACAGCTGATGTGCAGACAGAAAAGGCAGACACGCAAATGACAGGTTTGTGGGGCGGCACTGGCTGAACTGGGAGTCTCCAGAGCCTCCGGTCCACCCTGGAGCACAAAAACCTGTGCTGCCTCTTCCCTTCCTCCTCCAAAATCACCAGACTCAACTTCTACCGCGAAGCTAGCCCTTGCCCCTTTCCAGCTACCTATTCCGTGCCCCCTTTCCCCAGTCCTCCCTTCTCCCAACCTACCTGCCTCTCTGCACTGACTCCAGTCCCAGCCTCCAGCTTCCCCTCTCAATTCTCTCACCATTTGCCGTGCCACTTGCCAACAATGAAACGCTGGCAAGGCAATCATCTTTTCCTCCCCTGCTCCAGCACTGCCCCATGACTCTTTTGACCATGCTGGTCTCCCTTGGGTGCCATGTCCCGTCCACTTACGCACACACTGCAGCATACCGTACCAGTTTGGGCAGGCCGACCATTGCATAAAGGGAGGGGCAGAGGTGGTCATGAAGAGACCCTCCCCTTGCCCATCTAGGCAACATCATTTTCCGATCACAACCTAGACTGCACTGGTCCCACGAGCCTGATCCTCCCCATGGCTCAAAGTAAGCATTATACCCTTCGTAAGGCTGGGAGGAGGGAAGCGAGGAAGAAACACAAACTTTCAAATGGGCACGGAGAAGGAAGAAGAGAAGGAAAGGCAGGATGGAGTATTTCTCTCAACCCCCTCTTCCACCCACTAAGACACTCCTGTTCCCCTTCTTCCATGAAGAGCTCTTATTTCAGTGTAAAAGCGCCTTAAATTTAATAAACTGGTTAAAATTACTGAATCAACTAAAATTCACATTTATGCTAGATAACAGTTTGTGCAGCAACTTGCACTGAAACAAGAAACAGAAGTTTATACCAATCTGATCTTTTTTGTTCAAGCTCATGTGCTTTTGAGGATTTTGTTCAAGCCTGTGCGCCCCAAGGGTTACCGTCCCACAGTCCTGTTTCTCAACAGATGCAGGGCAACTAAGCAAACTGCAGTAAATGCTGAACAATGTGGCAAGGACAAGCACCCTAACATTGCCAGCTGTAAAAAGCAGTGAAATAAAATGCGAAGAAAAGAAAAGCTGACATAGTACTAAATTCAGCAGAGAAAAGGCAGACAAAGAGCCAAATGAAGAGATACTGCTTTTTCTGCAGTGTTCGCACATCATGACTGACCACAAGCGCTATGTTTTCATCAGTTCTGTGAGCTGAAGGAATATTAGCCCCATTTTACAGATTGTAAACTGAGGCAGTGAGAAATTAAGATCTGGGGTCTCAAAGTACCTAAAACCTGATTCTTGCTAGTACTAAGCACTACATATTCTTTGGGCGTTCAAAGGATACAGCTTCCTGCAGCCTTTGGTGCAGATGCACACGTGTAGTCCTAAGAGGACCTGTAAAATAAAGAACACAATGCAAGAGCTACAACAGGGCACAGCAACCACAAACATACTTATTTCTCCATCTCCTCTTCTACATTTTCAAGTGGGGGAACAAAGTACCCTGCATGCTAGGAGCTTTGGATCAAAGAGCTATGGTGGTCACAAGTCACAACTCATCACCTACCTGACAACTGTAGCTATTTACGTACAAATTAGTAGCACTGACCTGGCCACTATTAAAAGATTGATGTAAATGCCTTATCCAGCATCACACTCCTTGGCAGAGAATCAGCTTCTCCAAAGCAACGTTCAGCTGCCTTAACAATGAGATTATGTCTTCCCTTCTTGCATTCATAGGAACACAGGAGGGTAAGAGTTCAACAGACAACACTCTCCTTCAGCATGCACTCTTAATTCATCCCCAGAGCAGGCTTGTTTAATACACTGAATAAAAAACAATCATCCTGTGGAGGTGGGGGGGAAGGTGTGCAATCTATTTTAAGACTATTACAAAGCAATATATAGATGTATGGATGAAATTAAGATTGCATAAGCATCTCCCAATTCTGGCATTTTGTAACTTTTGAGTGCTTAACTTAGCCACTTTAATATCCTTTCACTCTGACCATCTGTGCAGTGTCTGTCTGCACGTGTACGTAAGGCTGCCTCAAGGATCCTGGAGACGCTAGGCACCATGTCTCAATTGCCCAAAGGACTTTAAATCACATGCATAAATCTGCGTTGCGTGAATCCAGCCTCTTTGTGCACGTGACACGGAATCCACTATGCATGTAGAGCTTATACGCGTGATGGAAGCTGCCGTAGGCCCAGATGCAGAGACACCACCTTGCATGTACACCAGCTTACTATGTTGCACGGTCATTATATTTGCATTTTATGTGTCTGTTTAACCAATATGTGCATTTATGCATATATTTAACGCATAAAAAAGGTTGTGGGGAAGCAGCCAAACTGACTGCCAGCAACTGGCTACCGGGCTGGCCAGCCTAAACCACGACAGCTACTCATATCTCTATTTCCTCAAGGGAACAAATAAAAGGAAGTTCTACTTCCCTCTTCTGCAAGGGATTCATTCACAGCCGTAGCCGTTTCTCTCTTGGATATGTATTTTAACTCTATCTTTCATATTCTGCTCCAATATTAGAGTAACACGCTAGGGGACTTTTAAGACCAACACAAAACAGGAAGGCAGAACATGAATACAGAAAAGATAGGATGTAAAATGTGACAGAAAGAGAAGGGGAACTTAAATTATCGGATGTGGAAACCAGAACATCGGGTCTAGACATGAACTCAAGTCAGTAGCAACGTATCTACAGGCAGAGGCCCCTTTCTGATGGTCTCCACATCCTTCTTACCTGCTACAAGAAAGAGTCAGCTGCCTGTGGTAAAGTTCTGCCTTCTTGAACACGAAACAAAACACACTGTACATAAATGGTGTCGTCATTTGTGGTACAAAAAGCTGCTGAGTAGGAACGTGTTTGGATTTTACAAACCTGAGGGTCTACTTTTACAGTCTCTTTACTTATTATGGCAGGCTTCTAGGAAGCCATTCAAACTTCTAAAAATGAGAATTCCCTCTGCGTTACTGTGTCTCCACAGGTTGACAGCCTGATTTTAGGGCGAGAAGCAAGTTCTGTATCCCCTAGCGCAAAGCTACCAACTCTCTCCCACCCTCATCCAGAAGTTTTGCTTTTACCCACACAAGAGATTAGATCTCAGAATTCAAAGTTGCATCCCTTTCAGATGTAGAAAACCTGTTCAACGCTAGAGAACTTTGAGAACTTAACCATGCCTTTTCTGAGGCAGGCATTAATTCAGGTAAACACGCCACAGTGGAGGAAAAGGTATCCAGAAGCTTTATGAACTGGTAAGCAGCCATCTGTCCACAAACAATCACAGCCTGCCCCCAAGACAAGGCTCCTTTATGGCTGAACTTGTCTGGCATCATGCCCTTTGTTTGCTGACTGGTGAATTATGGCTCATGAATTCACTCCATGTTCTTTCTGTCTTCCCTGTACTGCTTGTGCCTATTGTTTTATCTGTTTGACCAAAAAGAAGAAACAACAACAAAAATAAAATAAATCGTTGTGCTTTGGTTTATACTAGATTCCTATTTTCCTTATGAACTAAATATTCTTTTTTAATTATTTGTTTTGACCAGCAACCACACCAGGACCTTCCCCATCAGCTTACTGAAAATCTTGCCCCAGCACTCTGAGGACACCACAAACCATTTTGCACATGCCTCTGCCTTCCAAGTTTGAAAGTATCAAAAGCAGTAGTCCCTGATTAAAAAAAAAGCAGCACAGTCATACATAGATCAGCTGTGATGAATGTTCTTTTCCTATAACCTCAAAGAGATTTTATCGGTGTTGAGATGTGAAGTAGGCAAGTATGACAAAAGCTGTAGTAGCTGGAGAGGTATCACCAAATTTCCTTCTTAATGAAGCTTCCTCTCACTTTTCATTAGAATCGTGTACTAGAATCTTATCTTATGTGACCATATTTCACCTCTTGCTCAGAGATAACTGCATCTAGGGTTTTTAGTATACACAAGTCCAAATGCACAATGTATAAAATGTGTTACTCTCATGCAAAGAAATAATCCACAATATCATCACCACCACCAAAAAAAAACCCCAAACCAAACACCAATCCTTTTTGAACAATAGTATCGTGTCAGACCACTGGGCCTGTACTGGCCTTTGCAAATTGTTGGGAAGGCTGACTCTGGACAGCAATAAAAACTAACTGTAAAACATATGAATCCAGTTTTGGGTCTCCTTTATAAATCTGTACTGTTCCTCGTAAAAGGATTACATACAATGAAGAAATGAATGAGATGCAAACAAGGAAGCTCTACCACGCTAACATCAGACACTTCTGAAACATTTTCAAGGCACAATATAGTTGGAAGCAGACAGGATGAAATGCACTGCCAAATTAGAAAAAAACGTGATCCAATGTAATGGCAAACACTGACATTGGTAGCAGTTAACCTGTTATCCTAACTGCTATTGTATCAGCTTTTAATTAATTTTGTAAAGAAGTTTAGCTTCAGTATTTAAAAGGTCAAGTCTCCAAAACGCACACAAACTAAAACTGAAAGGCAAGATCCACCGCAGTTACATGATACTTTGGATGTACATAATACTATGCTCTGTATAACAGGACACAAGTGTAAACAGAGCCACGGATCTATGGAAAAGGTTTCTGCCACCCAGCCTCGAGAAGAAAATTCATTAGTTTGCACTGACAGTAAGCTCTTGTTCAACACAGGGCACAAAAGCCAGTAGCAAACATAGCAACACTGAGACTTAAGAACACTCAGGAAGTAATCTCCAAAGCGAGGGAGGGGAAATAGTTGGGTTCGCTAGCTTATGTTATTTGAGAAAAGCCAGGTAGGTTTGCTACAAGAACCTTTTGCTCAATTGTTGACTTAGAAATACATGAATGACTATCTTTGTCTTTTCTGGTTTTCCAAAACGTCTACTGGAGAGAGAGTCACAGACTCATCATTATTAATTGAAGAAAACCTGAGACAAAAGTGTTTTCTTCCAAGTATGTCCTAGACCTTCAAGCTACATAAACACCTTTAGAAAAATGAGGGCAGAAAGTTAAACAGTCCAACAAGAAAAGTGCATATTTCCAATTCAAAGGTACAAAAATCTCTCTTCAGGCTTACACTTAGAAATAACGTGTATTTTCCTACAAGAGGCCTAAAGAAAAGGCTTCAAAAGATTAACTTGATCACAAGTAGTATTACCATAAAAAAGTTTGATGTTGGATGAGGCCAAGCACAGATATATTTTTTCTGTCCAGTTTTTTATTAAACAAGACTAGGAAAGAAAGCTCTGAAATAATTAGGAGTAAGCATAAGAAGTGAAGGGAAAAACTAAAAAATTATGACATCATAACTTGATTTTTTTCTAGTGTCTTAAATATGATTTGCACCCTATTTCTAAGGTAAAGGGAGAACGCTATGCTCACTTATCTACATAAGTGGGGAGCTATGGCCTCACGGTTAAGAGAGAAGACTAGGAACTAGTGAGTGTGGTTCTGGGGAGTCCTGGGTCCCCTGCTCTCCTGACTTTCAGCACAGCCACTCAACACACTCATGCAAAAGCTTTTGCACGCATAGAGCAAAGGTAATACTCTCCAGAAGGGATGCGAGTATATAAACTGCATCTGGAAGACAGGGTAAAGTCCCTGAAGTGTTACATAAATGTATGCACTAGCATAGAGGTATGTCACCTCATAGTTTGTGGCAAGTTGCAGAGAAAAGCACAAACAGCCACTGGGTACAGTGATACCTCACTAGGGAAATCATCAATTACTCCCCTTCCTCCTCCCTGTCCCTGGAAGAGATGCAATCCACCACTAAAGAACTGTTTTCCCTGAAGATGCACCTTCCACTTGGCACCCAGTTTCCTGCTTTTTTTTAACTAAAAAAAAAAAAAAATTAATAATAATCGAGTATCCGAACTTCAGGGCTTTGCACTGACATCGGGTTTCCAGGTCGCACGGGCGCCCAGCCGGTT